>VZTJ01005925.1:4765-62831 GCA_013397795.1 Orthonyx spaldingii
CCCGCTGTCCCCGGGGGATGCTGGCGGTGCCGCATCACGGGGCGGGGATGCGGAGAGCACCCCCGGATCGGGTTCTGCCCCGGGGTCACCCCTGGTGCGGACACTGCCCCTGATGTCCCCCGGTCGAGGACGCTGTGCCGGACGCCCTCGGTGCGGACACTGCCCCGGGCAGCGCTGCCCATGCCGCGGGCAAAGCCCGTTCCCGGTTCGGGAACGTGCTGGGGCGTGTTAGCAGAGATTGCGAGCGGCTGAAGGCATCCCCCATTGCGGGGCTGGGCCGGTGTTTTGCCTGACAACTGCCCGCACCTTCGGGCGAGATCACCTTGCACAAGGAAAGCTGCAGCCCTCCAGCCGCTCCTGCCACGGCTGACATTTATGGCACACAATCCGGTTAGGGCTGCTTTACTTAATCCCTGGACTCCCTTTGGCAGCGTTGCATAAACGGCATTAGAGCCCTCCTCAGCTCTGCCTGTGTTACTTGCTGCCTTTGAATTTCTTAAAATCTTCAGCTTTGTCACTCCTTTAGCCACAGACATCACCCCAGCTATCACACAGACTTTGGCTTCCTCCACACAGATTCTTAAACCATTTACATCCTCCTTAAATTGAATTTACTGACAAAGCTGCCCAGCAATCCTGAACCCCACTAGCAGGTGACAAGACAGACTCACTGGGCATTAAAAAGAGGGATCTTGTTCAGCCAGTGAATGGTAACTGATTCCCAGCCTCTTGTTTGTTCACTTATTACATCAGATTTATGTTCTAGCCTGGCAGGACCAGTGCAAGAGCATTGGGAAAGGAAGCAACTTCATTTTGCTCAGTAGATCTCTTGTGCAAATAAAAAGCAGTAACTAACTTGCACAACACAGGTCGGCACTTTAGATTTGCAAATTCACTGAGTTTTATGATCTAATTAATTAATATTAATTTCAGCAATGAAGAACTGTTTCTACATACGGTATTTCATTGTTGTTACCAAGTATAAGTGAAAAAGGAGTGGCCACAAATGTGTGCAGGACAATGCTGATGACTAAAATATGTACTCAAGACAACCAGTTCGGCTGATCGTTATAAAATTTCTGATGTGACGTTACAATGGCATTGGATTTGAGTAGTGCAAGTAAATTTTTCTACCGACTGTAGGATGTGAGAACTTGGGAAAATTGTTTCATTGCCAAATCAGAGTTCTGTGTTTCTTTACAATTTCCCCCAAAATAAAGCTTGATGTAAGTATGATGCAGAATGTTTTTACCCTGGCTAACTCCAGACTTTTAAAGATGCCTTAACGTCTTTTACCTTTAACAGGGAAGGATTTTGGAGAAGACTGGGCTTTGCAGCCAAATCACTTTTGGCCGATACGTGCGACAGGGACGGAAACTAGGGCTGGATCCAAAGCTCCTTATCCAGGATCTGCAGTTTAACAAAGTACCTGTGAGGGTTTATCAGCCTAAAGCTACCTCTGATGGGCCAAGGAGAGGCATCCTCTTCTTTCATGGAGGAGGCTGGGTATTCGGAAGCCTTGGTAAGATACTTCCTGGAAGAACTGTAGTAGTGTAGAAAGAATATTCTCATCTTTTTAGAAAACTGGAATAAGATGAAGTTTCAGCATGTGATTTGGGAGGAAGGCTGAAGCCTTTCTGGAGTGGACATTGCTTACACTGTCTCAAAGCTGAGGGTGATAGTGAAGCATTAACAACAGTATTTCTTTTGCAGATACCTATGAAAAGGTGTGTCGCTACCTCTCCAGGGAGAGTGACTCGGTGGTTGTGTCTGTGCAGTAAGTGAACCCTACCCAGTTCTGTTGTTGGGAGATTATTGTTGCTGTGGGACCACAGCAGAGCTGAGCTGCTTTTGGAGATGTTCTTTTTTGGCAGAGGAGTTTCTATGGGATTCAGTCAAATCCATAAAGAGACAAATAGTGATAACGAAGATTTTGCAGCCTTCAACTATTCCTGCCCAGAGGTAGTCAGAAAAGATAAAAATGGAAATATTTGGCACACTAAGGAAGTGTATAAAAGCCAATTAAAAACTTAGGTGAAAAAAGTCTTCCTTGTGCTGAACATATGAACATGTAATAAGATGCCCCAAGCAATTGGGAACTATGGGAAAAGAGGATAATCACACTGAAATACTCCCATTTTGCACATTGGAAGCAGAGGCACCAAATTATTAAATAATCTTGTCAGGAGTGCAGAGGGAGTTTTCAGCATCCCTAGGAACTGTACAATTCCTTGGTCAGATCATTAATCAGGGACAATCCTAGTTCAGTGAGTCCTTGTGACGGAACTCACCACTTACAGCTTATCTGCAATCCCAGACTGAGGGGCACCTGTTTGGAGGCACTGAACGTCCTAAACTAGAGGGAAAACCCCAAATGATAGGGCTGAAGAACAGCATGTGAGACCATTTCCTGATGACTCTACTGACGTTTCCTTCTCCTCCCCTTGTCTGTGTGTGCCAGGTACCGTTTAGCCCCTGAGCACAAATACCCCGCTGCCTACGAGGACTGTCTGAGCGCCACGCTGCACTTCCTGCAGCACCTGCAGCGCTACGGCGTGGATCCTGCCCGGGTCATTGTCTGCGGGGACAGCGCTGGGGGCAACCTGGCAGCTGCTGTGAGCCAGACCCTGGCAGGCAGCTCACACCTCCCCAAACTCCGCGCTCAGATCCTCATCTACCCGGGCCTGCAGGCACTGGACTTCAATTTGCCATCCTATCAACAAAATCGGGGAGTGCCGCTGTTGTTCCGGGAACGTGCTGCTTTCTTTGCTTTGCTGTACCTCAATGGGGATGCACTGCACATGCAAGAGGTCTTGGAGGGCTCTCATATTCCTCCAGACATGAGGCTGAAGTATAGGAAGTGGGTGAGTCCGGACAACATCCCTGAGGAGTTTAAGGTCAGAGGTGTGAAGCCACTTAGACCCACTGATTTTATAGCTGAAGTTTATGAGACGGTGAAGAGATTCTGTGAGCCCAACCTGTGCCCACTGCTGGCTGAAGACTCTGTTGTTCACCAGCTGCCAGAATCCTTCATCCTGACCTGCGAGTACGACGTGCTGCGGGACGATGGCTTGTTGTACAAGAAGAGGCTGGAGGACAACGGGGTTCCAGTGACCTGGTACCACCTTGAGGATGGATTCCATGGAATCATAAGCCTGTATGATTACTGTGGGTTCTCATTTCCATCTGGGAAAAGGGGATTGGACAGAGTTGTTAACTTCCTGAAAAGCTTGTAGTAAACATCTTAGATTCCACGAGTCTGTTCATGCCTCAACCTAGGAAAATATCTTTTTAGGATATTTAATATCAGGTTATGGGTAGTCAGTCAGGGGCAGCCATTAACAACGATAAACAAGGCTCATCAGAAATTCATTCCAGCTGTTAGTTGGAACATGGAATATGCAAACCTTATACGAGCTCCTACCATGCTGCAAGCCCTTATCTTTAGCTCTGTCAGTAAAGAACAGTTCTTTGAATGGACATCCTGGTTTGTTCCAGTTGTTTAAAATAAAATGTATCTGTGTGAAGAGAAATTGTGTGTTAGCAGGTGGTGTGTGGTGTGAGAATAAAACCCAGCTGACTTCAGTGGGTTATGAGCCACTGTTTTGGTTGACAATAAATAAAACATGATGCAGCCTCAAACGTAGTCACTGTCCCTGTGGTCACAACAAATGGTTTCATGGCCAAGCAGTTCCAACATCACCTGTGTTTCTCAGCACAGAGGCAGGACTGGAGCCCCTTTCTGCCCCAGTTCTAGCACTGGACTACTGGGTGATGTTTTACCCACATAACTGGAAGGACAGTTCCATCAGCCAGGGAGGGGAGTGCTGGTGGGGCAAACAATGATTGCATCACAAAAAGATGGGCAGGATTGGTGGAAAATTGGACCCAAATACTCTACTGCAGCTCTCATTGGAAACTGGCTGGAGAAGATGACAAGGAAAAGATCAGGAGAGAAAGAAGGGAAAGGCCAGGAAGGTGAGGGCAAGAACAGAGTGGGTCAGAACCTGTGCTGTGGGGGTGGTACAGGGCTGTAGCTGTCAGCTGGAGTCCAGCCTCAGCTCACAAGAGTAATGAAAGGGAGAAGGATAAGGAGCTTTCTTGGCCTGTATTAATGAATTCTGTTTATGACCTGCCCTTCCTCTCCTTAAGCCAGGGCAGAAGCAGTGCCTGAACACAGGCTGCATTGAGTGGGTCACACTGGATGTGAGATTGGCCGATGAACAATGGCACCTATGGCTGTCACGAGAGGCTGCTGCACCCCTTACACACAGCTGTACAGCAATATAGACAACAACAGACACCAACATCATACAGGAGAGACTTCACTAATCCTTTCAGAATTCAATACTTATTGCAACTTGTATCAGAGGGTCTTTAATCTGGATATTGGTCTCATTTGCTTGTAGAAACACAAGGGTCTCTGCTAGCAGAGCTGCTCGATGGATTTCATGCCCTGCTTAAGAGCTCAGCAAAATTTTGTCATTAGACTTTTAACTTTGTCAAAACATGCCAGTTAGGTTCAATATTAAAGCTGTTCAGGCAAATCCTCCTGACTCTGCTAAAATTGCTTCCTTCAGATTTTTTTTCCTGGAACCAAATGCCAGACTGTATTGCAGTCTGCTGCAACAGAAATAGAACAAAGGAGGGGGAAAATGGTTCATTCATCCTTTTCAGATGCTAGTTCCCGTGGCAGGTGAAGGTATTTCACCAAATTAACCAAACCACAGATAATTTTTCAAGTGCTGTACGGTATCTTTTATTTACACTAAGGAACCAATCCAAAATTTTACACTGGCTAATTTCACCAGTTGAGGCAAAGAACACAGACAGACTTCTTCCAAAAAAAAAGTGCTCGTGTAGCTGAAGAAAGGAGTACTGGGACAGAGCTGCTGTGATTACTGGGCTGCCTCAGCACTGCTGAGCGTTGTGTATCTCTCACGTTTGTAAAACTCAGCAGCATCTCATACAGAACAGCCTCATCTGCTTCCCAGCTCACAGACCAAACACAAGGAGAACCACGATGGGGGAATTTGAGGTAAGGAACAGAAAATTCCTGTGTGGGGCTGTGTGTGCCAGCATTCCAGGCAGTGATCATCTGTGACTAATACTTAAATCCTATTTTATATATCCTTAAACAACTGTAAGTGTAAAGGAAGGCACTGCAGCCATCCACAGGCCCCAGAGCTCCCCTGTAGGTTGGATTCCAGTGGGAATTATTCCTGAGGCAGGCAACAAGCACACACTGCTTGGGACTCCCTGGATGTTTCCCAGTCTGTGCCTTGGGGGTGACCAGGGCACATGAAGAAAACCAGTGTGTTGCTCCACGTGGGACTGGGTAGTGTGTCTTCAGGACATTCCCTGGGCTCTAATAGGAGCTTGCTGGTAAAATAGGATTATTTTAATCAGCACACCTCCAATTCATGTAAACAAATGGCCCTTAAAGGATGCCCAGACTTTTCATAATACTTTTCCCACAAGTATCATCTGCGAGAACATCCCTTCCACCAAGGTGCCTCTCCACCCCCAAGGGTTGTTATCACTCTCTCGACAGGCAGCTGGAAGGTTGGATATGCAATGCTGCTGCATCAAACCCTTAAGCAGCTTTTAATTTGCAGCCTTCTTAAGTGTGTCTGCAAATCCGTGATGCAAGTGTTGAAATCAGACTGATCAGATCTCATGACATACGGATGCAGTTGCTTAAGTGGAAATTTAGTTTACTTGAAATGCAAATGCCCTTATTTTCAGGGATTAAATTATAAGTAACACAAAGACTGCCGAAGTTGTGTGATATCAGTGGCAACACAGTGACTCAAAAGCACACTAAGCCATCTGAATGCTGTGCACAACAGCATCATGAGCATCTCATTTCAGGGCCTGCCGCTGCAGCAGTTTTCATCCATCACAGGGAAGCAAGGAGCCAGAATTTAGTGTCAGAGCATGCTGAGAACTGCAATGGACATGGCTACAGCCTGTGCTGCCTCCCCTCTGCAGCCAGAGTGCAGGTTGGCCTGGATTCCTCAGAAACCAGATTTCCCTGTTCTTGGTAGTTCTTGGTGGTGTTAATTCAATCAGATGAAACGTGGTGCACTGGTCAATATATAGATTTTGAGCCAGGAACCTCCTTCTGTTGAAATTCTGGAAATGGATCTTATGGTGACTTTTGACTGCTTTCTTACCCAGTGAGTAACTTTTTTGATAAATAAAGTGGAAATGTTATTCATACAACAATCCTTATTCACCACAGGACGCAGTGAAGGAAAGTGTCAATGAACAGATTCCCCTCCCCTATCCAATATCAGTTGAAAACCGTGAGAGCTGTGGGATACAACTAGCAGGAGAATTCATGGAGTATTAGTATCTTTCTGAATTTTGAAGTCAAAGGTACACCTGTGCTAACTTTTCAAATATCTACCAAGAGGCTCTGAAGAATCAGGACTTCTGATTGATGCCATTACTTGATCTATCAATGTCTAACGGTGACTTTCTCTTCCAGCCAGAGTGTAGACACACATGTCCCGGGAACAAAAAGATCAGTTTTGTAATCTGGTGTCAAAATAGTACAAACATTCCCTGTGACAACTGTGGAGTAAAAACACCCGGACCAAAAAATTAATTACATAATTTCTAACATTTAATCTTGTCTCAGAATAATTCACTCTCTATAGCCATCTCAGAGACCTGATGAAAAACTGCACTAAAGAGAAGCTGAGTGATGTCCAGTGCCTGCCCAGTTTCCTGTGAAAGCCCAACAATTTCCTCTTTTGTTACCTGTCACCTGACACAACCACCTAAAACCCATGACCTCCTGACAAGGGATATCTGCCCCAAAGTGTTGGTAGAATGCTGAACTTTGAAGAGGGGCAGAATAATTGCAAACCATGGGGCAACTGGTGAGAGCCAGAGAAGCTGGGGACGCCCCTGTGTAAACTGCTTAGGGTGATCTTAAGCACTGCTTAATATAGCTTGTGCTTGTGGGAGCTGCTCCCTGCAGGAGGAATGGGAATTAGGTTGTACAGGCACGGGGCTTTAGACCAGTTAGGACAAGTTACTGGGTTACATCCTGACCTGCAGCTGGCCAGGACTGTTTCAGAAGATATTAAATCACCGAAAACAAATTTTTCGTCTCTTGGTTTTTAGTCCGTAAGTAGTTGCAGTAAAAAAAACCCAACCAAGCCAAAACACAAAACAAGTGGGATGGAACTTGAAAGGACATAAAACTCTTAATTGCTCTGCCCTCTGTTTTCTTATTTTTACACAGCTTGCCACTCGTTTCTTTGAAGAAAGATTAGCAAAGAACCTTGTGTTATTCCATAACAGGCCTGAAACATCAAAGAATAAAGCAAACGCAGGAAACAGCTGCACATCCAAGGACAAGGTGAAGCAAGGTTCCTCCCCGAGCAGGCAGCAGGCAGACCTTGGTTGCCCTTGGCTTTACAGAGGGAACTGCACCTAATGGCAGATAAGCTGCAAAGCAAACTGCAATAACTGCCCTTGCATTACCAGAGAGCAAACCTGGAGGAAACAGCTCAGGGGGGCCTTTCCACCGCTGGACAGGCCACCCTGAGGCTCTGCTCCTATGTAAGAAGTGCTGGCACAAGTCCAAATTCTTATTGCTCCAATGTGCAACTTCTGCATTTAAATCACATTTGGCCCAGAGCAGAGATCTGCAAAGCTCAGCTGCTCTTGGTCTGAGGCTCAACAATAAACCTGCATCAAGTTAGAGGCTTACATTCAATATACCTGGAATTAATTCAATGCAATTCATCATTTTTGCTCAAGATTAGCAATATTATAAGTATTTTTAGGAACAAGATAAAGCATATACCTTAGTCTTGGCATGGACAAGCCCCTGGCCACGGTCTGGATGGAGTTTTACCGCTGCAAGATTTTAGTCACTGTGATTTAGGTTTGTGTTTTCAAGGTTGGGTTTTCAAGTGAAGGACATTGACGGCTCAGACGTGCAGAGCAACAGTGGCACCTATTGGCAAAGGGATTGTGGCTCTGTGAGACACCCAAAACCATCCGGGGACAGAGGCCCTGAGCTGAGTGCAGGAACCAGAAAGCAGCGCCCTTAATGAAATCTTTCAGAGATGCAAGAGCCCTGGTAATTAGATAAGCATTATATGGGTTTTTTTAGGCTTCAAAGCCCCGGGGGAGATCAAAGGCAATTAGAAAAAATTGAAAGCAAAATAGGTGAAAGTCAGTGAATCACAGTCAGCTATTAGTGCTGTGCTATTAAACACATTCTCTTGAAAAAACATCTCTAAAATAATCCATAAAGAATGGATTACAACGGCATGAAAATGGGTGGATACAAAAATTCTTGTATCTACAAGGAAGTCCTCCATATTAATTTTATTGCCACTATAACTATTAAAAGTGTATTTTTCTGTTTGTTCCCATCTGCTAATATTTTTTATGACAGTACCAGTCAGACATGCACCTCTATAGCACAACAGAGCCCAGATAATATCTAGGATGCAGCTTAGAAAACTATACAAAGGTAGCCTTAATTTCACACAACTCTAATCAGTTTGCTTAAAAATCTGCTTGTTAATTATTCATAATTATTAAACATTTATAACAAATGAAACATTTATGTTTATCATCTACTGTGCTGCTAAAAGCAAAGCTCATACATGGAAAGAAATGCCTGGCTCAATGTACAGGGAATTACTGAGGTGCACAAGAACCACCCATGAAATTTGTATGAAAACATCCATTCCAAAACCTGAGAGCTCCCCAGCTGCAAGTCTGATCTGTTTTCATGGAGCCATTTATGATTAAATATACAACCACGACACCCAGGGCAGCCTGGTGAAATGTGTTCTGCTGGAGAGCCTCTTGAACAGCAGGATGCACAGCTCCACCAGACAGGTCAGATGGGATTGGTGATACCCAGCAGCAAAATATCTCCTTTGATCTGTTTATCTGGTCAGCTGTTTTCACCTGGAAATTCAGACCTTCCTCATCGGTGCAGCTTTGTGGTGAGCCCAGCTGCAGCTGAGCTCCTGGCAGAATGAGTCCAGGCCTGAGCCAAGTGATGGAACCAAGCACCAACCAGCCCAAAACAAAACCGGAATGTGTCTTTATCTCAAATATTCCACACAACAACATTTCAGACAGAAGAGCTCTGATAATTAAGGTTTTCCCCTTCTTTTTTTTTCCCTACAAAATGTAGCTGAACTGAATTATTCCAGACAAAACCCCCCAAACCCACTGAGCCATAGCTGAAAGCAATGCTGCAAACACACAGCTACACCAAAAATACTCATTTACATTTTCTGTCTGACCACTGTGAATGGGTCACAATCCCAGGTTCTGGGCCTGCACATTGGATTTGTGCCCAAAGACAGAGGCAGCATAGGCATGATTGCTCCCAAGTTCTGCACTGCATTTGGCAGAAGTCAGTTGAAGTAGGAATGGCAGATAAAGCTGAAAGATTCCTGCACCCATAGCTTAGAGACACTAATTCCTGCTGAGGGAAACAGAGCTGTTTAATCAGTGACAACAATGCTGTGCTAGAAGTTCCCTAAATAATAAATACCCTTGTTGTGTCTAACACAACATTTCCCAGCTCACTCCAATCTTCAGAAACTACAAGGACTTTTATTCATGATAAACCCCCTGAAACAGGTGTTATTTTGCCTGTGCTTCAAGAACACATACGACCTGAAAGAATTAAGATGTTCACAGCTGCCACAGAAAAGAGGTGAGAAAATCTGGAGTTTAATCATTGCAAGTCTGCAATAACTCAGAAATCCATTTATTGGTAAATAGAAAATGCAGCCAAGTCATGAAAATGTACAACAGAACTGCTGGGCTATACTGTATACGTTCATTTTTCAGGAAGAGAGGATATTAATGAAGAAAATAGCATAACTTTATAAAGAAAAGAGACAACTTGACACACAGACCTGGTGATAAAACCTCTTGAACTTGGAGACCTCTGAAATATGGATCAAGTTTGGAACTTAAATGTGTTTCTCTAAGACAAGTGAATGGTCGTGTTTATTCTGGCCCAGTCTGATGTTGTAATTAATTTGTTAATGTACAACAAACACGACTCCTGAGAATCACTACAATATGCAAAGGGTGATGTTTTGAGGATGTGTCAGATTTAGCCAAGCTTGTTTTGAGACATTTTTTTTAGTCTCAGGGCCTTGTGGTCACTCATATCTCAAAAGCAAGAGCGCACCAGGTTCTTCAGCTTTTCATGGAGCAAAGATGTTTGGACAAGACTCTCTGTTATGAAAATGTTCCAGACAGTCCTGATTGGAGGAAATCAGCCTTGTGTTTGAATGTCTGTGACATTAGAGGCAGCATGGTGGCTGGAATTGATGCACATCTCTCCAAGCCAGCACATTTCTCGCCTCGAAGGAGACGAGTGTCAGTCTGGATGAGCTGTGTAAACAAGACAACAGATTCCTTGGACTGAGCTCCTCAGTCAGGGCTGGGGCTCCGTCAGGAACGCTGATTGTGGCTGGCAAGGGCTGCAGGAGTTGGGAACTGTGGGTGCCCCGTGGAGTGAGGGTGGTCACAGGGACCAAGGGGCAGCGCTCTGGGGAGAAGAGAAACAGGCTCTGGACAAGAGGTTCCCGTGGTCAGGAGGCCTCTTGCAGAGTCACAGCTATTCCTTGGAAGGTGATTAAAAAGCTCTGCCAAGGCAGTTAACTGGTGAAACAGCCTCATGGTCTGAGTTTGAGCACTGCCTGGTGGGACACAAAGGCTGCCAAGGGCTGTCCTCCAAACCTGCACATCCCCCTGCACTGATGCCTTTGGGGCTGGGATTCAGACTCATCCTCCTTCCACAGGAATATGCAAAAGCTTCCTCTGGTGGCACTTACACGTGGCACACATTCCTCACAAAGCTTGTTGTGTATTTAAACATTTATTTTTCATATTGGTGAAAAAACATCAAATTGTCATTAGTAACTAAGCATTTGAATTTTTTGGTACTGTTTGTGGTACTGAGCTGATCAGATCTTCAAAGGCACCATCTTAAAATCATTGGTTTTAAGCCATTGATGCTCTTTTGTTCCCCCCATAAAGCAGATTTCACTTGCCACACCCCTGTGGTGACAATCTCACTGCCATGTGGGGTTGAAACACTTCAGGGGAAAAAGTAACTTCATGGCTTTTCAAAAGAATTCATATTTGGTCCTTCTATTCTAGACAGTGTGGCTTTCATAGGAATCCCATCACCCATCAGCAGGAACTGCAGCTCCCACGAGGAATTTCATCAAACACCTGAAGCAGGAGCTGCATCACCCAGCTCTGGACAGGGCACAGAGGGCCACATCCACTGATCCCAAGTTAACCATTAAACAGAGTCAGGCCCTGCTTACTCACCTGAACAAAGACTGTAAAAATTTCCCCAATTGTGACACACTCTTTGCAGAAACATCTTACTAATTTATACTTCATAGTCATATTTCAAAGGAGCCACTTTATCTCCAAGAGCAGCTGAGAGCAACAGAATTGTACCAGCACATCCTGAACCTGGGTTGTGCTATGAGCAGACTCTGATGAAGACATTCCCTCAGTTCTTTCCTTTTTTCTTGCTTTCTTATGATTTAAAACTTGCACAAGTTCAAAAGGCTGTTTGAGGGAAAATTTACTTCACAAAGGAATAGGTTTGGAATACTGAAGAAATGCTGCAGAATGGAATTATATTTTTTTTTTTTTATGTGTAACTGTGATGTGACTCCTAATCTTGTTGGTGCAGAGAAGAACTGCCCTGACAGGGTATAATGGACATCATTCTGTAGTTGCAGTGATGGGGACATTGGCTCTGGGTAGAGAAGGACCCAAGTTCTATCCAACAATGACCCATAAGGAAATCGTTACGTAAATACAAAAGTCGTTTGGGAGCAGTGATGTTTATTAAGAAGGGAAAAATCTCTGGGCACAGTCATTGCAGGGGGAGTTGCTCTTTATTGTCACATACTCTTATTCTTTCAATTGCAAGAGCCCCTGAGGACTGAATCCAAGCAATAGATGCCAGAATGCTGCTCTCAGTTTTCAGGTGGAAGTTGGGCTCATTTAGCAGAACTTGCTGTAAACACACAGAGAGCCCCCGGCCCAGAGAGCTCCCAAACCTCCCAGCTCTTCAACATTCCATCAGCATTTTAAAAAACACCCTGAACAAGCCAGTCCACTTCTTTAAAATAAGAACTCAGGGCTGGCTGTGTAAATATGTACTTACCTGCTCCAGTGCTGTAAATATGTAATTTAGGCTGCTGTCTCATGACACATTTTGTGTCTAATTTAAGGAACTGTGTATTTGGACAGGAGGGTCTGGGTGCCTGTCGGGTAAATATTACAAGCTGTACATTTTCACAGCAGATTTGACACTAAATTTAGTTAGCCCTGTTTATAAAGTGATCATTGAGCTGATGGGAGCCCTTGTCCTTGACAGTGGTTGGCCTGAGAGGAAGTTAAGGGTCCGTGGGGGAATGAGCCACAGTGTCCCTTGAGTCCCAAACAGCTCCAGTCTCCTGAGGCAACCTGGACATCCTTGATATCAGCACCTGCAGCTTCTGCTGCCCTGGCAGGCGAGAGCCTTGTCCTCCCAGCTCACCTCGAGGTGGGGAACACTCACACCCCACAGGAAAGTGCTCATGGAGAAGAGCCCTAAGGGCCAGGCACTGCCTCAGCTGCTTCAGTGCCTCAGCCCAGCAGCACATCAGGAGAAAACCTTGGATTTTCAGAGTTAAAAATAAAGCAATTTTGAACTCCCACAGTGATACAGAAGCCATGGCTTGGCACATGCTGGTTGCTGATAACTGCCCACGGAGTCAGCTTTCTAATTTAAACTTCTCACTTGGAGCTATCTAGAGGGATACTGGGAACCCCCACTGGTTTGTACAGGCAAACCTGCATTTTTCTTCTGTTCCCTCAAATGCCTGAGCTTTGAAAGCACCTTTAGTTATGGCAGTCGTAACCTTTAGTTACGTCAGTGCTCTCACTGAGCAGCCCATCCTCGCTCCTTTGTCTTATTAGCAATTTTCCTCTCAAATATGTGCTTAGCACAATCCCAGGGTTTGTTTTTGTCAGGCAGGGGTGGAAGTTCTTCATCACCTTTATCAGGACAGGCTGCAGGGACAGTCTGCATTCCTGCTGTTAATGTCAATGCTGAAAGCAAAGCACTCAGCTGAGCCTCTCGGGTGGTTTTTTTAGGCTTAAATACAACAACCCCACCGGTACCACAGCCCCAGCACTGTCCCAGCCAGGTTAGAGCAGAGCAGGGCTGGCTGCAGAATGACCACACGGGCTGTAGGCGAGGAGGGGAGCAGCAGGTGGCAGAATCGGATCTGCTTTAGTGCTCCTGAGCCCTGCGCTCTGATGGGGAGCTGCCCCTGGCCCGTGCAGGCTCTGCAAAGGTCCCTGTAGGGCAGAGCCCCTCTGATGCCAGGGAAATGAGTCCCCCCTCTTAAGGAGAAGGAATTTCTACACGTTCCTTCAAACCCTGCCACATCTCTGCTCCGAGGGTGCAGCTTTTCCAGTGTTTTGAAATCCCTGGGGGTGAAAGGTGCCGTTGTTACTCTCCTTATTTCTATTGAGAGTAGAAATGAGGTCAAAGCAGGGTCGAAAGTAAGCTGGGCTTGATTTTATGCACCCAGCACAAAAGCAGCCCTTTTCTTTTCAGATTAAATCACACCCTGCCCAATTAGTCAGTCTCAGCCTGGAAACCTGCCTTGGTTGGATTTTGGTGGCAGATCTCTGTGTGGCACCACCCAATGTTCACTGTCCATGGCTGGCAGACGAGGGAGCAGGACTTGCTCTCCTCCATGAATCATTTTTTCCTGGCTGTGCTCAATGCCCTCACTACAGGATACACGAGAGACAACCCATGGATGCAGCCAGCCCGAGATGACCTGCCAGCTTTTCACACCAACTGTTTCATTGTCTCACACATCCCCGTGATTTACACACTGACCTCTCTCACCTTTCACACTCCACGATGTAATTTTTTACTGTTTTTGCAATATCCAAGTAATGCTGCCCACAGTTTTCCTGTGGAAGGTGGCCCTTTGTCAGTGATTAAATCACAGAGAGAGGATGTGCCTGCAGCCAGCCAGCAGGAGAAACAGCACAGGCACTTTCACTCTTATTTCCATATTTTAAACACTTGACTAAACTTTCTCCCTGTGCACAGAGCAAAGTGCTGTGGGTGATCGTTCAGACAGCTCTGTCATCCTGTGTTTCCATGAGCAGAGTCAGGCTGGGCTCTTGGGCTGTACCTGTTCCCTGATTAATGAGCCTTTGCTCTGGCTGGGCATTTCACAGAAAATGCTTATTTTCTATTTATAGGCACTATTTGCAATATAATATAAATTCATAATCAGCAAACTGCTACAGGGAAAAATATGTTCCAATTAATATTAAATGAGTAATGTCTTATTTTTTTTCTTTTTTTTTTTAAGAACTGATAATGAGGAAAATCAAAATATCATCTTCCAGTGAACCAGTGACAGATCTAAGGTGTTAAAAGTTTAAATCTGAACACAAACCGCTCTCAATCCCCCAAATATCAACCCTGTTCATGGGAAAATGTCAAAAATGCCTGTGAGGTTTCAGATGGCCTTTAAAAAGCAGAACACTGGCACCAAAACCCTGAAATAATGGACCAGCTTGTTACCAAGCTGGAATAAATTTTGTGGTTTTTTAAGGTGAATGTAACTTTGGCTTATGGTGCTGGTTTGACAGTCTTAGAAATCACAGGCATCTGCTTCTGCCTCGAGCTAAGACAGCAGGCGCAGAGGCAGGGAGAATTTATGCAGAGTGCTCTAATTTTATTCAGATTTGTTAGAATAAAAAAGTGTGTTTAGCTTCAGACGGCGAGAAATAGCAGCTTTTAAATCATGGGCTTTACAAAGATTTCTGCTGTGGAATCTAAATGGTGGAATTTGCTGGCTGCATCGTTAAAATAATATTTTTCTTTCCTTAAAACACGTTGAGTCATAGCAAACTTCCAGGCCTATTTTAAGGAGACCCACTGTTGATAATAATTGTCTTTTTTTTTTTTTTTTTTAGAATTCTGCAGAAATAGTTGCTTTATTTTCCCATATCCTCTGGAATTCCTGTGTCAGGAGTACAGCAGATGGCCTATATGAGATAAATAGTGACATGCAGATTTACTGTAGGATCAGCCAGGGTATGACTAAGCTGAAATACCTGAGCAAAGATTTCCCCTGAAACCAGCATTTGTCATTGTCTTTATACTCTGCTGGAAATGGCATCATAATGTATATATAACACAGCAGGGACCTGGGCTCTATTTCCAGGGGAAAAATAGGAATTCTACATCACGAGATGAATTACATACAATATGGTCCAAAGTAAATTGAAAACTGTGGAGATTTCTCAACTGGCTGTGAAAGATTTATGGTCAGGCTGCTCCCACACAGTTCTTAGAGCTGGAACTCTTGGGGATAAAAGTAATTCTGTTTTTAGACCATGATGATTCCCAAGAAGTCCCTCTTTTCTTGCATTCACTTCTCCAATGGTGCTTCAAAGTCTTGGGGAGGAGTCTCTGCTATCACCCCACTTTTCCCACGTAGATTAAGCCACACTCTGCCCAATTTTCCCATCCCAACCTCCAAACCAAGACCTGCCATCAGTAGATTTTGGTGGCAGATCTCTGTGTAGCACCCCCCAGTGTTTTTCCTTTGGTTTCAGAGGAAGAGGCCCCTGGTTGGCAGCTGGATGTTCCCTGTGCCCTCTTCTCCTCCTTTCTGTCAATAATCACAAGATGTTTTACCAAAAGATACCAACAGTGTTTAAGTATCCCCAAAAGCATGTGCTGCCAGGGCTGGGGATGTGTCATACCCTACAGACAGGTATGAGCTCAGCATTAGGAACACAGCAACTTTCCAGGAGTTTTTTTACCAATAAAACCCTGCAAGTCTCCACTTACTGAACCAAGGGGTCAATTCCCAGGTACAGAGTGTGGAGTTCAACCTTTCTGGTGGGTTTTGCAGCATGGGCCCCAGGCTGGGCAGCTGCAATTGGAGGGTTTCTGTGCCCCCAGGCTGGCTCCCAGCTCCCACAGCCTCATGGCAGAGGTCTGGGCACTGGAAATAGGAACAGTGCTCACCCTGCCAGCTGCCACCCAGCAGAGCAGCATTTCCCATTTCAGCCCCAGCACCTCTCCCTCCAAAGCTCACAGGTGACACCCTCACCCCAGTGAACGGAAAGTCTCAGTTATCCAAATCTGCTAGAGATGCAACAAGATGCCCAGCTTGTCATTTCTTCCCCTTTCACAGACAGGGAACGGCAGTAACTATCCACTCACTCACACCAAAGCTTTTGCCATCAGGAGTTTGATTTCAGAGGCCTTTGGGCCTTACAGCAAAGTGCAAAATCCGTGTTTGCAAAGGTTATTTGAGCACTTGTGCCACCTGGGAAACCAATTCCAGGAACCTGTGCCTTAAAAAAAATAGCTTTTATAGAAAGACAGCTGTGGGTGCTCCACATCCACCCCCAGACATTTGGTCAGGCAGCTTAAGCTGTGACAGCCTCTGGCCACCTACTTGTGGCAGTCGTTTCCATCATCAGCTAAACATGTCCTTATCACAGGGGAGGCAGAATTCAGAGGAACCTGCAAGTCTGCACTTAATAAACCAAGGGATCAATTCCCTAATTCATCAGGGAAAAGTACCCAGAGGAGACTGGAACAGTCACGTTCTCAGATCTCAGAGATGAGATTGCATTGAGTGTGTATCCCAAAATAAAGATCATGTGAAGGCTCTACTTGGCCAAGAAAATTGAGGTAATTAGGAAGGGGAATCTTTTTTTGTATTGATCTGTTGATTGACATCTTCTGCCCTAACTTAAAAATGTGCTAAGATGAGGAAATTGCAGGTGTTTGGGGGCTTTTTTACTTCTTTGCTGTTCAAAAACCTCGTACAAACCAAAGGCCTTCTGCCTGAACTTCAGGGGCTTTTGGATTTTGTACCCACACTTACAGCAAGCAAATGTTTTTTAACCAATATTGAAGTAGTTCCCCAGTTAGGGAGGAGGAAAGGAGGGAGAGAAAGAGAGAAATCTGAATTTGCCACACACCTAATTCTTCCTGCCAGGGCAACAGTGAGCAAAGGCAGCTGCTGGTATTATAATAAATAAAATCGAGAAAACCAATTAGAGCTTTAGCCGTGTTGTCATAACCAATCATTTTACTATCAAAGTCTAGAAAAACAAAGTCATAACCATATTTATTTAGTAGATATTGGAATAAAGACTTATTTCTCTGTGAAAATACCTTGCTGCCCACAGGTGTGATGAAATTCCTGCTGTAACCCGGGGTCCTTTATGATTTCGGTCTGTTTGATTTTGCTGCTTGAGTCACCCCATAAATAAGTTTAAAGGGAAGGTATTTGGGGCAGGGACAGTTTCTCTCCATGTTGTAACACCCCGTTGGGTGCTGACAATAATTCAGCAGGTGGGTCAGTGCTATTTTGGGTTTTGCAGAAATGCTGCTTTTATTGGCAAATTCCACGCTTTCTGAGCCCAGAGACTGCCTATTTCTCCTCCCACTTCTGCTTTTGTCTTGATTTTGTGTTTGAATCTTGTTTTCTTTTTAACCTGGGTGCTGTGCAGAGATCCTGACCCTTGGCTGGAATGGGGAGGCAGCTCGGGAGAGACAGAGCACCTGGAGCCTCCTGAAGGGAGAGATGCCAGGGGGAAGGACAACCTCAAGTTCATGATCCCTTTCGAGTGGATCTCTAGCAAACACATTTCACTGAGTCATCAAAGAGGAAAAAAAAACCAACCTAAGAGTTCCTGCTGATCATTTTCCCCCTTTCATTTTACAGAAACCTAATGCCTGGTTGGATATACTCAGCCAAATGTTTTCTGCTTTGGGAATCTCCCAAGCTTTTTTATTTCAAGAGCTCTTGATATTCTTTTCCAGTAAGTCAGCATTACTGCAGTAAACACCGAGCCCTGCGTAACCTTGCCGAGTGTGATCCCCTCTGAAAGTCACTCTGCAATCAAATGTGCTGGGATTTCATAACAGTAATTGGCCACACTGGCAGAAATAGGCTTCTCGTGCTGCTGGCAGCGGGATCATGTGAGCCTCACCGAGTGCCCTTCACACCAGAGCCGGGGCTGGAGCCGGTCAGGAACCGAGGAAGAGGGGAAAAAAGGGAAGAGGAAGAGAACATCAACTCCTTACAGCCCAGCCTCTGGCTGAAGAGGGGAGCAGAGAGCTCCTGTCTGTGGTGTGGGCACCTCCTTAAACATCGGTAATGTTGGCTGGGTAAAGTTGCATTTTTTTTCCAGTTTGCCTGAGATCTCTGAAAATCTGCTCCCGTTGTCTCTCATTCTACAGAATGTGGCAACTACTGATTTCCAACACCACAAGAAAGACATTTTTTCCAATGCCCACAGGCTGTTAGCAGCTCTTGATTCAGGTTTAAAAAATATATTTCCATCTCTCTTGCTGTTTCACAAATGTTTTTGTAAATAGTTTCCTAAGCTTTTCCTGTTAAAAGTGTTAGAGATTTGGAATTCCCAAACAGAGCTTTATTTAAAAAAGCAATTGGTGACATCCTTTAAAAGGGGTTCTCACCTGTACTCACACAGCTGAAGCTGTGCTCTTCTCCAGACTTTCTCCTGTGAAATCACACACTCAGCTAACCTTTCAGTCATTTCCATGGCTGTGCCAGTGAATCAGGGAAAAAAAGAAACATCTTGTGGCTTGGATTGACCAAAGCAGCTTCAATGATAGAAACATGAGTGAATTTTTACAGTGACAAGTGTCCCTGCCTGGTGCAATTGCTCTTAAAGATTGTCCAGAAGCCAATTTTTATTGATTAAAGAGAGAAAAAATATTAGTCTGGTCATTCCATAAATTCCAGCAATAAGCATAAACTACCAGTTTAAAACTGCAGGATTGCTTGGACTCTGGATGAGATGCACTGGGCCTGAAAGGATCTATCTTGGTGGATAAAACTTTAATCCTCATGGCAGTTCAAGATATTCCTGCACAGCATGGGGAGGGAAAGGAAGAGGAAAAAGGACTCACTAAACCAACACAATCCAAAGTTATTATGTTGGTAATGGCTATAATGTCTCTGATTAAACACTTTTCTCCACAGGAACTCATGCTGTACACGAGATCTGGCCTTCAGGTCAAGAGGTAATGCTGAACTTCAGCTTTAGAATCTTTAAACACACTGAAGGTATTTGGGTGCCTCCAGTTTGTGGCATTTTCCAGGAGCAGGTGCTCAGCACGTCCAGGTCCCGTTGCCCAGGATGTCTCCAGCTGCACACTCAGGAAGTGTGGTTGCTGTAGAAAGTGTTTGCTTAAGTCCTTTGGTTGTTTTAAGAATTGATTTTTTAAGTTGTCTGAGACACCGAAGCTTTGGGGGGGCTTCCTTGTGAATGAATCAGCAATTTGAAATGATCAAATTCATGTCATAGTTTTGACACGCAGTGTGGATGTCTCGTCCAGTGCTAACACTTTTTGTTTAATTTAAACCTCTCCAGGCTTTTATCTGGAAAGTCTGAATTTCCTAAGTGACTCTGAAAAAGACACAATAAAGGTTTTGAGAGGTAATGATTGCATCTCCTGGAACAGCTTCACATCTCATTGAGGTGTGTGGTTTTTACTGCCTTATTTATCTACAGACTGAAAAATCAACACACTTTAGTCCCTGGAAGTCCCAGGCTGTTCCCCATTGTTTTGGAAAGAGCACAGGTGTGGTCTGAGGTGCTGAGATGGCACAGAGAAGAAGCCACCCCATTGCCCCTGGATCCCTGGCAGTGTCCAAGGCCAGGTTGGACAGGGCTTGGAGCACCCTGGGACAGTACAAGGTGTCCCTGCCATGGCAGGGGTGGGATGAGATGGGATTTAAGGTGCCTCCCAGCCCAAATAATTTCAAGGAAACCTCCTAAAACTACACCTGCAGTCACTTCCCAGAGCAGAGCTGCACGTCAGACACTGCCCCTCCAGTTCTGCAGAGATGGACAGTAATTACAGGTAATTACAGGTAATTACTGGCAATTTTCAAGGAGGGGGGGTTGTCCCTGCAAAGCAGACAGAGTGTCATATTTGCTTAAAAATATTAGGTAAGATTTGAATACTGCAGCATATATTAGGCAATCTGTTGAAATATAATTAATTGTTGGTTTCCATTTCCATTGGCTGTTAAATATAAGCAGTTGTATTTTACCATGAACATAACTTCTGAAGGAATTAATGACTTTATTAGTACAATTTAGTATTTTTATCACTGTTTTTGGAAGTGTTGGAGGGCACAGGGGGTAGAGCAATAGCATGGAGAATAATACCTGGTCATATTCCATGGACAATCAGCCTGAAATGTAACGCCAGGGCCCTGTACAGAAATTATTCATACCCAGCTCCCACGCAGGTGTATCATTACTGCCTCTCTCAGCCCCAGGAAATCTGTTGTGTCGCCACTGGTCCACTTTGGTTGTTACAGAAATGCCTTCACCTACGTTGGCCAGTTCTTCTGCTCCTGGGGTTAAATTAATTCCAAAGCCTGTGGCCAGGAGAGAGGGCTGAGCCTGTGTAAACACGTCTTTAGAAATGCATTAACAAGTTGCTCCACATGCATAATTAATAGGGACGAAGGAACCCTAGACTGTCACAAAGTCTGTTCTCCAGCCCAGCACCTCTCTTTTGCTTCTTGATACTTTCTTTCCTTTTTGATGTAATTTCCAGTGCATTGGTATAATTCACTGTATATCACTCCTGGAACATAATGTAAGCTCTGAAAGCATTAATACCCAAATAAAACTAATTTGCTTCTTGGTGCATCTTTGATACAATGAGCTCGAAGTGTTTGAACAGAGCTTGATTAAAAATTAAGCCTCTGTCCGGCTGTGTCAGGCAGGTAAGTAGTGTCACATCCATTTTCCAGCTGGTTAAACACCCAATGGAGGGGTTAACTGCCGTGTCCGTGGCTGCTCACTGTGTTACCTGCACTGCTGGCACCGAGAGCCCAGACCTAAATAAATCATCACTTCTTGGTTGGGCAGCTGATGCACAAATCAGAGAAATGGTCTTTTCAGTTTCACTAAAAACATTTCCTTCTAATGGCTCTTTTAACCAAATGAGAGACACACAAACTTCGGTCAGCCAAAAAATTCGATTTCGTGTAAAAAGAAATCATATTGGACTCTATAGGTAAACTTTATGTAAAGCTCAGGTCAGAGAGAAATGTGACATTTTGAAACCTGAGGTGTTTCCTGAGGTGGCTCCGTTGGAAATAATTCGTCGCGGCGGTGCGGGGGCTGGCAGCGCTCTGGGCCGCGGTGCTGAGCTCAGAGCGAGCAGGGGCGAGGTGACAGCGCTCGTGAGCCGCACGGGACATCGCTCATGCTCCATCCACAGCGGCACACAAGCTCCTTTTTCCTGCCGACGAGCACACAGGACCTCTGCTTCGGAGCCCTCTCCCAACCTCTACCAACCCGGGCTGCCACAGCCCTGCCGGGGAGCCGGGAGGGGCAGGGACGGCTCCTTCCCACTGAAGGCACGAGACAAAATTCCACGGGGGTTAAAACCTGAGCTCTTGTTCCTCGCTGCTTTTCGACCTTCGGGAAGCGCATTCCGGGCGCTGCCGGGCCCGTGCGGGCTCCGAGCTGTGCCCAGGGCAGAGCTCCGTCCTGCAGGGCTCCGGCTGAGCCGCCTGCGAGCCGCGGGCAGCATCCCCGGGGGCTCCGGGCTGAGCGATGGGGAGAGGGCAGAAGGCAGAGAAAACAAGCGCAGGACTGTGGGAAGTGGGATTTGACGGAGTGATTAAGTCTCCAGTCCAGCTGGCAGACGCAGCAGCTGTTGCTATTACAGTCCTGATAGCATTTCATTTATTTTAAAACCTGATCTGAAAGCTTTAATATCCGATCCATTTTAAATCGCTTCATTTGAAGGTGGCAGCAGGGGGGATCATCTACTAAAGAACACGGAATAAAAGACAGACAAGGCTTAGACGTCACTTTATGAGACAAAGCCTCTTAAACTTTTCCATTTAAGATTGGATGTCCCTAATTTTCTAGTGCTGCAGTAGAAGGCAGACCAAAATCCTGGAGACTTGACAAGGGCTCCTTTCTGCTAACAGAAGGCAGGTGGAGAGCAATTTCATAACCCAAAACTGATTGCCATTAATGAAGTGAGTGCCCTCGCTGACACTTTCCCTTTCTGAGCCATCCTGTTAAATAGAAAAATGGACAGATGCCATGAAAGTTTAAGAACCAAGTCTCAGGAATTTATGATGATGGAGACACAGGAAGAGAATTTCATCAGGAACTGCAGAGGAAGGCTTGGGAAGTTGGATCAGTGCTGGGTTTTCCCTGTTGCCTGTAGATGTGGGCCAGAGCCTTCACCCCACTCACACCCCCCAGGAGGTCAGTGTGTCATCCCTCTGTGGTTCAGCTGGGAAGCAACAACGCTGAAGTTTGGTGCCTGTGCTCAGCCACAGCTCTGGAAGCAGCAGCACGAGGGACTTCACTCCCTGAGCTGGGTCCCAGTCCTGCTGCAGCCTGGTGGGAGGAGATGATTCACTGATTGTTCTGCACGGCTACAAGGAGACACCTTGAAGCAGAAAACGGCTTGGAAGTGCCAGCTCGCTTCCCAGAGCAGATGGCTGGGCTAGGCTGAGGTTAAAGATGTTCATTACAAATCCATCATCAAACTAGGCCAGGGATGGACAGTGACAGCCAGGCAGAGACACCTTCTGTGCCACACGGGGCTGCACTCGAGTTCTGGGGAGTGGCTCAGATTCTTTCACAGAGCAGAGAGCCCTGGATCCAGAACACAGCTGGAAAAGCTGGATGGCCTCTGCAATCTCCAAATAATGCCACCTCTCACCTTAAATAAAATTAGAATTCACCCCCCAGTGCAGACCCCACAAACCCAGGTAACTCCCGTGCACTCAGATCACCAGGACCAAGGCCCCACACAGGGTTATTTTGCTTCTTTCTGTATGAGAATGCAGAGAATAAACCCCCCAGGACTGCAGAGTTCCTGCTGCCCAGGCAGTTTTCTCATCAGGTAAACCAGGGTACCACAGCAGTGAAGGGGATGGAGCTGCCCCACTCTCTACCAGATGGGATCCAAAATCATTTAACAGTGAAATCAGGACTGAAGCCAACTGCAATTTCTTTTGTCACAGCACACTCAGGTCAAACAGAAAGCAAGTGCCTGCTTTGATGCCCTCAGAGTCTCACAACCCCCCCAGTGCTCCGTGGGGGATAATCTGCATCCATACCCCAAACCTGTGGGAATCAGCCTGCATGGGATACTTTCCTCAAAAACAATACCAACTTCTCAGCCTAATGGCTTCTGTTCCCTCAAGGAATAATATAAATTAAACATTAGGTCTGTAGTCACTTCCCTGCCATACAGTGCAATAGTCATGAATTTATGGTTCAAACGCTTTCTGCTGTCATTTAAAACCCTACATTGTGGGGTTTATTTTAATTCAGTTGTTAAAAAAGCCATTCTGGACTGAAAAACCCCTAAAGCAGCTTTTTCTTCCAATTTTTGTTTTGAAGAGGATTTGTTTTCTTAAGATGGGAACAATTGGCACTCACAACAAGATACCACTCTCAGAATTAGAACTGGATTTTGAGAATTTCCAACCTCAAGTTGGAAAGAAATACCTGATAATGTATTTCTATGACACTGTCCTGTCACCTTTCATCAAACTCCTGAGGTCAGTAAATATAATGACATTTAGGAATTGCCAGAGGAAGAAAAGAGTGAAACTACTTACAGAACATTCTTTTTTCTGGTGGAGATGCAAACCAGAGGGGTTTGGTTTGGGGTTTCTTGTTTGTTTGTTTATTTTGATGGTTGTTTTTGTTTTGTTTTTAAATAATACAATCATAAGGCAACGGAATTATTTTGGACAGGCAGATGTTGCAGGTTATTGCTCAGGACACTGCAAGTCTAAACTCACAACTTGTGTTAATTTATAGCCAATATTCCACACTTCCCTGCCAGTCTGCAGATTTTATCAACACCACGTGAAAGTTAAGGTAAGTGCTCAACAAAGCAACCCAAAAACAATGTTCTGCTATGAAAATACAAGTGAATCTACCACAGCCTCATTTTCCTTTTTAATGATATTTACCATGCATCTCTCTCATCCCTGTGGTTGCCCCTGTATTTTTAAAGCCATCAGATGCTGTGCTCGTTTGGAATCTTTTGGAGCTCAGAGAAGTGTTTGCCCATCTTCATGTGTGCAGTTCAGAGGGATAAAAAGGGCATCTCGATGCATTTGCCAAAGTGACCAAAATGACCTCGAGGTCATATTCTGGTCATTTCCTCCCTTGATCCAAATTCACCTTTGAAGTCAGATTTTCAAAGGCTAAAGAGTGATGCCAGTTGGAGAGAAGCATGAGCAGGAGAAGAAAAAGGAGGAGTCCAAACCTGATCACTGATATTCCAGTGATGATAAGGCAGCTTGGAAGAATGACCTCACACTCTGCAAGGGTTGAAGCAAAACCCGTCAGCACCATTGTCTGGACGGGCTTTTTTGACTTTCTCTTTTGATTTCTGAGCTGATAAGAGATTTTTGTACACTCTTCTAAAGTGACATCTCACGTTTCACATCCAAATGAAAGCTTCTGAGCAGGCAAATGGTGCTTTGGTTGGGAGCACTGAACTTTGAAAATGCACCCGCCATGAATTTCTGCTGGAAAGAAACAATACCACGTACCTGGGTGTGAACTGGCCGAACTGCAGAGCTCACCACTGCTCACAGAAACTGGTGAAAAAGCAGCTCTGAGATGAAAACAAAGCAGCTTTGAAGCAAACTTGGCTCTGCTGAACGACTCTGGCCCAGACTGGTTCACTCCTTACTTGCTGCCCACCTCCCTGCAAGCCTTTCACAGCCCACAAAACCAACAGTGGAAGCCTGCTCCCAAGTATTTACTGGTAGGGCTTTTGACAAGCCCCAGAAAAGCACATTATGTGCTGCTAACCCCGAGTTACACAATTTCACATGGCTTCAGGGAGCTCTGGGTGGGCTGTGAGAGCTGCTGGGAGCTGGAGGGATGCAGCATAATCCAAGTCCTGCTTTGCCACAGAGTGGCTGCTGTTGCTCTCTCTGTCAGCTCAAAATTCAGTCGTTTTTTTCCCTACTGACTCTTTAGAACAGCAGTTGTTGGACCTGTGGTTTCCCTGGTTTGGTTATTGCTGTGGTGATTTGTGTTGCTGCACTGTTTGGAGGAAGCACCAAGCTGGGATTCTGTTATTTTAGATACAATTGTGATATGAAGATACAGAAACCAAGACACAAAGGGGAAGATGGTGTCAATGTGAGAGTGTGAATCTGATTACAAACCCAGGCATTTTTGTGACAAAACATCAGGTACCACTACTAATGTGTTTGTGGTTCTTCCATAGTTTTCTACAATTCCATGACAAGGCTGTATTGCCCCAGGGGTGACAGGGAGGACGTGAAATAATAAAAGGTTCTGGTGGCTCGTGTGTGTCACAGGCTGCCTGGCACTTGGAACCCTTGGCAGATCTTACTCTCCAAGAAATTTAATATCCTGATGTATATTTCTGGTTTCTTCCTGGAAAGAGCGCACAGGGATTCAGCATTCCAGCACCACCATCCCCACGACGAATCACAAGGACTTTCCTCCCCATCCCAGTGCCACGGGAGGTCAGCGGAGCAGAACCACAGGTGATCAAACATTGTCCTCTCAGAGGAGTGGTTGGATTCGGACACTATCAAAGCCCTGCTCCTTTATTTCGGGAGATGTGAGCTGAACGGAGACGTTCCAGCCCTGGAAATGGAGCGGTTTGCTCACGGAGCAGGCTGGCAGCGAGTGCTGGGTCAGTGGAAGGCCCTGCACAGAGGGACCTCGGCCGGGGATGGGGACAGGGCCCAGCTCAGGTCCCCCCCAGGTGCTGATGCCGTTTTGGTTTTTGCTTTTTTTCCTTACATATTCTCTCTATTCTTTGCCCATGTATTTGTAGCCTGTTATATCAGTGACCAGTTTTCCCAGTAGTTTTCCATGCCCTTTCCTAGGCAAGAAGACAAAACAAATTCCAGAGCTCCAAGCCCCGGGGGGTACAAGGCCCCTGTCCTATCTTGGTTCTCCCTGGCTACCAAAGCTGAAAACAGCTCTTTGAGACACATTTTCATACACAAAGTACAACTGGTACCAAGGGGGGACTCCAGAGAAGGGACTTGACCTGGGGGGGAATTGCATCACCACTTGTCCTCCTAATTGGTGCTTTTTATCAATTATGCTAATTTCCTAAAACCTATAACACTGTATGTACCCCTGTGGGGAGTGGCTTTTGTGGACACTCTTCCATGACTGCCCCTGGAGGCCTCCAAATAAAGATCCACCTTTGTATTACCTCCTAAACTAAAAACTATCTCGAGTTTCATTTCCAGGCTGGGAAAAAGGCAACAGTGCAGCCCCTCCTCTGGGGTTCTGCAGGGGTCACAGCAAGCTCCAGCAGTGTCACACACCTTCTCTGCCCACACAGGTGAGTGCACACAGTTCTTCCCACAGCTGAAAGACAAACCCAGTTTTTGTTATTTCTGAGCATGCCAGGCTGAATTTCAGCTCTCAGTGTACAATGGGTCACTCTCTGCTCCTTGTCTGAGGCAGGCAAGCGGTGTGGTTCTCTGTAGGAACTTCCAGAGGCATCCCAGTGCATTTTTATGCTGCTGTAAAACCTGACCCATTAATGTTCATGTCTGAGCAAGAGCCACAGCAGGAGCTGCCTCAGAGCAATGGTGGCTGCCTGGGGATGCAGTGCTGGCTTTGGACAGTTGCTTCAGGTGATCTTTATTTTAATATTTTGTAGATTAGGATTTTTAAAAACCCACGTGCACGCTTCTGAAAGTCAGACTGTCTCAATGATTTAATGCAGGTTTGACTTTTTGCACAGTTTTTGGATCCTCACACATACCAAGCTCCAGCATTCATTTCATCAAGAAGACATATCTGCAGGCAATGTGGCAGCTGCTTGCTGGCTCCTGGAGCCTGCAACGCTTTATTTGGGTCATGCAGAGTCTCTTTCTTTCCCCTTGAAGCAGGTAAAATGTCTGCTCGGTTCTGACAGTGAGAGAGAGCACCACGAAAGTGAAGCTCTTTCAGAAGGGAAATTGTAAATGAAGAATTTTGCACAGTGCGTTTCTAATCACCTACAGGCAGTGCTGCTGCAGCCAAGGGAAGCTAAATTCAGCTCTCACTTGGCACCACTGTAACTCCTCTGATCCTAATGTGGGTCACTGCAGCCCGAGCAGGGAGAGTGGGCTCTCTCCATCCCAGCCACGGAAACATCCTCGCCCAGGAGCTCTCCCCATGCCCCAACACCTGGGGAGGGGATTCTCTCTGTTACACCTTTGTGCAGCTAAAACTGAACAGTAATGCAGCCCTCAGCCCACTCTCCATTGATGGTGAAATTGTTTTTCAAAGTTTTGCAGGGGATCATTATGGTGATCACTAGTTCTGGCAATATTCCAACAGGAAAGTGTTTTCAAGTGCTCTCAAGATTCCATAAGATTAGAAAAATCCCAGTTAGAACTAAATCCATGTTCTGTCTCACTTACTAGCAATTAGAATTATGCAAAATCAATATTAATAGTTGGCAACTGCTAGTGCTGACAATGAATCAATATTACTAACTGGAGGTGTTCAATAGTTCTGAAGTTTACATTACTTACAGGGAAAAATACAATTTAAAAATACCATTGAAGTTTCTGATCCAGAAAAAGCCCTACACTGCAAAATCCCTTTGGTGTGATGGAGTATCCAGAATAGCAGCTTCCCAAATAAAGCTTTGCCAAGCCTGGCTCTCCAGCCTGTGCTGTGCTGTGTGGGTGTCAGCTTGGTGTGCTCCTCGCTGCTCTGGGGGTGCTACGTTCCAAAGAGAACCAGGGCTTGCAGGGCTTTGTGTTGGCTCGAACAAAAACCTACAAACTGCAAACAAATCTTCACCTTCCTTCCGAGGCACCACAGCAGGGTGAACCTGCAAGTGAGAGCAGAGCTCAGCCAAAATAGTTGGGTTTGATATGTGACCTCTGCAAAATTAGTGAGCCCTCCAGGATAACGACACAAAGCCATGAATTCATCACCAAGGGCAGGGCAGATGTTGGTGGAAACATCCACGGGTGACTCCCTGGCAAGTTTGGTTGGACAAATCCTTTTGCTCATGGGTTGCAAGTGTTGAGTCCATAATAAGTGTGACCCAGTTTCCTATTCCACGGCTGAACAATTTGCACAGCTCTAAATAGAAAGCTGTTGATAACGGAGCCGTATTTGTGGGGAAGGGAGGTGCCTCAGGAGCTGCACTGGGCCACACGCATTTCCAACCACCCCACAAAGCCTCCCTTGGAAAAGGTGAATCAGGCACGGGTTTTGTCCCTTTTTGTTCCCACGTACAAATAAACATCAAAACCCAGGTTGAAATTATAAATATATTTGTGGTGTTTATCATCATGGCACTACACAGTGAAAATCATGTCATTTCATTTCCCTTGAAGGAAGCAGAATAGAGTAAGACAGTATTGATACAGAATAGCCTCTCACTGTCCTAATTCATTCTGTCCCAGTGTGTTTTCAGAAGTAATAACCCCAACAATGGAAGCAGTAAGTGCATTGAATAAGCTGTCGAGCAGACAGAAATAAATTTTCTCCTGCTGGCTGTGACCTCAGCGTGGTGCAAACCCAGTGCAAGCCCTGCCAGCCACGGGAGCGACCCCAGAGCTGCCTGGGCAGCCCCAAAGCACTTGGAAGGGACGGGCAGGGGGTGTGGTGGTCACGTTGCAGGTGCTGAGCTGAGGCACGGACACACAGGGGTGGCTGCAGGTCCCCCAGCAGATCCCTGCCGGGTGGGGACCACCGGGAGTGCTGATGGAAGGTGTCTGCTGGACCCTGTCACCCCTGAGCACACAGGGGGTTCCCTCCTACTGAGCAAGGCAGTATTTTAACCAAAGAGTGCTTTTTAAAAGAAATAATAGCGTTTACAGTAGTCAAACAAATGCTACTTTTTATCAGCTCTAATTACTTTATAACAGCATACAGTCCTTAGCTTGCTTGTTACTATGTTGTTCATTAAGCCCTCACAGCTACTCTAGATAATAATTTAAATACACAGAGCTTTAAAAAAATATTTCCATTACAAATATTTTAAAAATATACTTATCCTAAAAAGCTGTCCAGCACTATTCCAAAAATCTCTTGTAATAAATGTCTTTTTTAATTTTAACAAAAATATCTACCATCATATAGAAGAGCTCAAGTTTCGACAAATCCATGATACAGTCAGAAACATGTGGGGCCAGATTTCACTCTTGTTTATACAGTTGCCAATTTGGATCACGGTGCTCATCTCAGCTGGGTTATTCCAGTATAACCAGGAGCAGAATATAGCCCTTAGTGCTTTAAAATAGCTAAATGGACTGGATGCTGCAACAGTTACTGGTGCTGAGCATTACGGGGAGGGAAATCCTTCCCTTCACTGCATCTAAAAATGCAAAAGGATGTTATATTTAGTATTTGTGCCATGACCAAAGAAGTGCCAGGCATCTGCAGTGGATGACTCAGACCCAGAATCATATTCACTTACAGAAATTTTTTTTTTTTTTTTTTTTTTTTCTGAATGGTGCCTGCAATTGCTGTCATTAAATGGAGGATGAACGTTTCTGGAGAACTTTTGTAGGGGGAAAATGCCAACCTTCCTCTCATGCTTGCTACAATTCTAGGAATCATTTTAATTGCATTTTGCTGCTTTCAAGGTTGTGTGAGTTTTAATAGAATCTCCCAGTACTTAGATCTAGGAAGGACACTATTTTGACTCCATTCATCCAGTCCTTTTCAAAGGGTATTTAGAACAAGCTTCAAGCACTTATAAGAATCTGCATCTCATCAGGACAATCTGGAAACCCATCTTTTAAAACACTGGAACTTTTTTTTTTGGCTTTCCCCTCCTTTTTCCTTCAATCTTCAAGTTTAATCGCAGTGTTTGATTAAGGACCATGGAAATCAACCCAGTCTGATTGCACCAGGGCCCCTGTGCAAGCAGAGGTGCCAGGTCTGCCATTCCTGCCCGGGACCATCAGTGGCTGGAAGGGATCCTTACACATTGTGAGCTGAAGTCACGTTTAAAGCTTTCACTCTGCTTGATTTCCTTATAGACTTTGGCTGATGATCTGGTAACTGATAAACCAAGGAAACTTAAGGAGATCGACCGAGTTCAGTCCTCACTGTCGTCTTCATCGTCGTCGTCGTCCTTGCTGGGAGCACACCTCTGGAAGCAGTGCACCAGGGTGGCCAGGAAGAAGCTGGAGAGAATTGCAGCGATGGACACGGCGACTCCGGAGAAGATGATGATGAAAAGGTCTGTCAGCGACAAAGTGAATTTGCATTCACTAAAGCTGACCTCAGATAACTCGTTCAGAAAGATCCTTCTGTTCTCCACGGGCAGGGAACACTGGATTTCGTGGAGACCTGCAAGGAAGAGGAAAGGGAAACAAATCAGCAGAATATTGATGAATTCTGCTGTTGCTCTGGGTCAGAGATTGAATGGCTGAAGAAAAGTTTTAGGGTTAATTCCAGGTTTACAAAACTGTACAATATTCAGGGGAAAATGGAACAAAACTTGTCACTATCCAAAAGTCATCACATAACCCCTTTGAGCAGCTCCTGGAAATTAAGTTATTTTACTTTCAGCCTTCCAGGGATCAGGTGTGATCTAGGACCATGATTTGGAGGATTTTTAAAAAATGTACGTTGAACCCTGGATGCTTCTAAACCTGGAGGCCTGAAAGCAATTCCCAGCTACTCCATCTGAACACAAACTCTGACTCCAAAACAGGATAAGAGGGATGTTGAAGTTCCTTTCACACCTTTCTACATTGCTTTTTTCCATGTAGTTCCAAAACTACAGTTGTTTTGGTTTTTTTCTGGTCAAACAACTGTTTGGGTTTAATGGATGCCCGTTTGCCTGAGACCTGCTTCCACCTTTTCCCTCTGGCTGTCCTGAGGCCGTGCAGACTGACAGATATTGTTCCTCCCTGCATTACTGGAGAATGCCTAGAGCTGGGTTCTTTGTAGTGAAAGTAAAAACCCCCAGATTTAAGAACTGGTGAGAATACAGCTGGATCCGGGACGGTAAAAGCACACGGTTCACTGCATGTGCCCAGCTCCCTCTTCACTCACCACAGGGGAACACCAGGACAGGGTATCACCAGGAATGGAACCAATACTGAAGTGAATTAACTCTGTAGAGCTGCTGGCAAGGCAGCTTTGGTCTCACTATTAAGGACACGAATGTAAAGGGGAAATGTAAGAACTGTGTGTTAATGACACGAGAACTGCTGCTGATTACCCGATCCTCTTCCACTCTACTGATGGTCCCGGGATGTTCTCCCTGCTTTGGGCTGTGCCTGGCTGGGTGCACACAGCACCTGGCATTTCCATCCCACAGCTCTGCCACAGAACCACGGTGTCACTTTAAACAAGGAATGGTGATGATAAGATTCCCTTTACATTTGTGAATCCCGTTTTTCCTGGACAGCTGGACAGCTGTGGCATGCGATGCTTTATCATTAAACCCGGGCTCCTCAGGTTATGGTGCTGCCCTGACTGATTGTCTGGATGCAGCCCAGCCCAGCTGTTGTGTTGATTTGAGAAGGAGTTTCAGTTAATTCCACTGTGGAACCAATTATCACCCTGACCTACTTGACCTTGTAATGACGATTGTATTAAATTGTGATCCCTAAAAGCCACCCTGTCTCTGTCGTATTTGCCTAAAGTTCTGTTGCCTTCCCTCTTTCTCATGCTCCTCTGGCTGGGCACGCCCTGAGAGCTGCCACAGCAGTGTCAGCACTCAGCCTGCCCAGGGCTCCCTGGTTCCTGCAGGCAAATCCACGCTGGTTTCCCTGAGCCCGCAGTGCACTGGCCGTGCACAGCAGATGGTGAACAAGCACAACTGGCTCTGGAGATCTGTGAAACCTCCCGTGGTCGGAACTGACCTGGAGGGGAAAGCAGCTGCATGGTTTCAAACATCCTCTGAGATTGTGGGGATCTGCCCCTGCAATGTTCCTGTCCTGTCAGTACTGCCCCTGCAATGTTCCTGTCCTGTCAGTACTGCCCCTGCAATGTTCATACCCTGTCTGTCAGTACTGCCCCTGCAATGTTCCTGTCCTGTCAGTACTGCCCCTGCAATGTTCCTGTCCTGTTCATATCCCGTATCACCTGAGAAGGCAGAGGCTGAGGAGGTCCAAACCTGCCCTCTCCAGCCTCTGACTGAGCTCCTTCTGCAAACCTCCCTACTGGAAGAACTGAGAGCTGGCCACCAAATCATATTTTCATTTCGGTAAGACTTGCAAGTAGCAGCTCTAGGCATTAACCAGAGTAAGCTAAAAGGGGCACAGATGGATGTCCTTCCCTGTTCAAAACCATGAGAAATGAGGGAGGAGTGAAAAGCCAGAGGCTGGAATTTCAAGACCTGTGTCTTTTTAATCAGATTTCGAAAAGCAAATATTTTTTCAGTAAATAAATATAATCCTGACAGTAATCAAAGCCGTTGCATGAGTGTAACATATTGCAAATTAATTTGGAGAGGAAATTCCTTGCTAATAGGAAAAGATCTGGAGCATTTTGGCAGGAAAACCTGCACCAAGTGAATACGACACCTACACAAATTCCATTTCACTTGCAGCAAGCACAAGAAAAAACAAGTTTCTGCACAACCGTGTTTCTGTAAAAGAAATCACTCTAACAGAGGTTGAGACCTCCTGAGAACTGCTGTTTTCAGAGCAGCTGAGTCAAGCTCCTCAAAAGAAAGGGGGCACAGGTGACCATAAGCAACTCTACTTTTTTAAATGTCTGTCCAGCTGCAAAAGAAATTCTCTGCCAGCATTTCAAACACCTCTGTGCTGGAGTGATGGGATGGAATATCAGAGCTGAGCTTCATAAAGAAAGAAGTAGAAAAAGAATATATTGGGGGGAAAAAAGAGAGCAAGGAAGACTCCAAAAGAAAACTCTTGTGCTTAGCAGTTCCACACACTGCAGCCCTTGGCTTGAGAGCTGACTTACCATGGTAGCATTAGCCCAGGATCCCAGCCATGGAAAGGAGCTCACTCCTTCATTCCTAACAGCAGCTCTGCCTTGGATCAAAGCTAAGCCTGTGCCCTGTGAGCTCTGCTCCTATTTCCCTGATGCTTTCTCTTTACATCACAGCACACAGAATGCAAACAGCAAAGGATCTGCAACACACCGAGGCACTTAGAGGGCATTCCTTGTTATGAGAACCAGTGTGCTGCAATGATTTTGAGAGTCATTACACAATAAGGAGAAATAAAGATGCTCCTCTCCATGTAGCCATGGGTGCTGGAATCTGGGTCATGTTCTCAAACCAAACAGATTAGATGGGAATTTGCTGCTTGCTCTATTCCATGACAGCCCAACAGGCTTGTGTGGCCTCAGGTTTTTTAGAGAATTCTTGGTTCTTGGGAATAGCAGATGGCAGTAGGTGAAACAGAGCACCACAGAGCAGGGGCCAGGGCAGGGGCCTCGAGGCTCTGAGCTGCAGCCTCAGCCGTGCTGTGAGTGCAGCACCTTCTCCAAAAGAAGGGATGAACTGAGCTCTCCCATCCACACACAGAGCAGTCTCCCAAAGCTGTGTGGAAGCAGCCTGGGAAGGCTGCAGAGCTCGGTGGGAGCAGGTGGCAGTGACTGAGGGGAAGGAACTGCTCAGTCTGTCCTGGTGGATGAGTGTTTCTCTTTGCTGAGTCGTGACACTGTTGCAAAACCCAACACAGCCAAAGGGAAGCTTTTCTTTGGACTCCAAAGAGGATTTGGAACAGACTGGAAGACCAGCAGTTCTGTCTCTGGTGGCCCAAGGAATTTCCCCTCCCAAAGCTGGAGCAGTGGCTGTCTCACCCGAGTTTCCAGCTGTTCACCTGGAAATGTCATCACCTGCAGGTCACACGTGTCTGCTGGAGATGACAAACGGACAAACCCATTCCATCTGCTTCCTCCCTTGGAAACATGGCCCTGGCTTTACATTATTTACAAGTAGGTTGTTCTTATGCCATGAGAGCCCAGAGAACTGGTGGTCTGTACCCACCTGTCCTGTGCCATTGGTGCCCAGCAACAGATCCATCTTTGTCCCTTCCTTGGGCAGGATGTAATTCCACGGCCTTATACACCCTCTGCATGAACAGTGAACTAAGGAATGGCTGCTAGAAAGTGATCAGTACTAATTAGAGGGTGTAGGTTTTTTCCTCTGTGTGATTCTGTAGCATCTAGACTGGCTCAAACAAATCCCTGTCCCCACACAGAACCTCTAGAGGACAGGAGGTGACATTTAACCTCAGAGCTCTGCTTTCACACACTTTTACTTGAATGGTATTAATTTTTATAGTTTGTTTGGGTTTTTTTTTTTTCTGTATTTAAAAAAAAATTATTTATTTATTTATTTATTTATTTATTTATTCTGTAGAATTTATTCTTTCAAAAGACCAGCCAGGATTCTTGTAAAGGGCATCTCAAAGCAGTTTGGTATTTAGTGCTTGGCTGCAGCAAGAGAGCCTTTGATGACAGTTATATATATCTACCTCATTGCTCCCACAACATATTCAAGGAGTTGCTTCTACATACCAAACAAAACTGTAAATGAAATAACAAGTGTGAGTGTGCTATAAATACACAGCCTGGGTTATTTTGGTCAGGGCCATCCCATTATCTGTAATGACTCCAGCTGTCCCAAGGACAATGTCACACACCCTGTATCCTTCTGCTATGTCATCAGAAGGAGCAGATGAATTGCTTTGGGACTGGGACTGATTGCTTTGAAGTGTGGGCAAGGGACAGGTGCTGGATTCTAAAGAGGCTTTGTCTCAACACTGCAAAAATAAGGATGAAAATACAGGTCTGTACCCTGAGGAATAGATTGTCTAAGTAACACGGGAAGTGTGAAAATGCTGGAATTCCAGAACAACAATGTTAAAAGGAGAGCTAGGTTTTTAAAAAGAAGAAAAAAAGAAAGTGTGTTCGTAAAGAAGCGATGCAGGAGGGTTTCAGGTGGAGTTATTTCAATGGAATTCCCACATAGGTTTCAGAACAATGCCTTATATTAGAGGAGTAGAACTCTACCAAGTCCAGCACTTAAACCCTGACAGTAAATCACAGGCAACTAGGCTGCTGCTAGATTCTAAAAACCACTTTGGGTTTGTTTCTGTACAGGACTATGCCCAGGCTGAAATCAGTCCCTGTAAAACTGAACCTCCTAGAAAATGGAAGCAGTCCAGAACCAGTCTGAATGCAAATAATGAATAAACTCCTTGTAAATTACTGAAAACAGACCAACAACGCTATAATGCCCCAGAGTTATAACTGGACTGATCTCAGCACCTCAAAACCCCCACAAAAGCCCAGAGGTCCTGTTTCACCTGAACCCTGCTGAGACTTTGTAGCTGTAATCCAACCGCGTTTCTCACAGGTTCTTGTGACCAGGAGTTTTTAAAGCATCGAGGGCACTGACACTGCCAGCTCCTGGCTGTGCCATGGCTTTCCCTGGATATGTTGACTGATGCCCTGCTGCACTGTGAGTTTTGGTTTGTACTCTTCCAGCTAAAGAGAAACATCAAGAGGCATCACTTTCTCCAGGTCCTCTTGACTCTCTTTTGAAGGACTCCTTCTGTCTTTCTGTCTCTGCTTATTTCTAATCCCTGTGCTAAATACATCTTTTATTGGAGAACTTGTGGAGTTCATTACCACTTCAATGTCCTGGTCTGTCTGTTAGCAGACAGAGATTTCCCAGCTGTAATTTTGGATGCTGAGTTAAAGAAAAAAAGACAAGGGAAAAAAAAAAAANAAAAAAAAAAAAAAAAAAAAAAAAAAGAAGCCTCAATTCTGTTGGGGTCTTTAGGAGTTCACAAGAAGCAAGTACCAGGAGAAAGAATTTCCTACGGTTCAGCAATGGGCAGTAGGATGAGAATGCAAATTCACACTGGGACATGCACTAGGATGTAGAGGAAATACATCCACAGAAATATCTGAAACCATAAACATTTAAATGAGCTGCATGCACACACATTCACTACTATGGATACAGTAAATGTAAGAGCACTACAACAGGATTTTTTTTTTTTTTTAGAGTAAAATGGGTATTTGCCTTTTTGGCTGGAATTTAGCTGTTCCCTCATGTTGCTGAATGTAGTTGACACCGATTTGAAATGTTTAAATGTGGCATGTTGTTTCTTGTGTGGTATTTTGCTGCCAGCCATGGTTTGCCTTAGTCTCCTGAAGCACTGTCACAAATGTGTTACATGTATTAATAAGCAGTGAGAGAGGCATTGTCTCTGAAGTGAGATGAGATTTCATTGAAAATAGCCTCAAGCTATCAGAACAGCAAGGCTTAAAAAACTCAGAGCCTAGATTTAGGTTCCTAAATAAAACTTTTATGGCCAAGTGTCCTAAAGACTCACAGAACAACTTCAGAGGGTACTCAGCAGTTTGTCTCAAGGCCTAAATATAAAGTTCAACATCAGGTGTTCACATCTGCAAATGCTGTCCTCACATGTCCAAATCTGTGAAAGATGGAAGTACTCCAAGCAACCTTAGGATGGAAGAAACAGAGTGAAAAGCCAGTGGCAGTCAGATCATTTTACTGGAAATGTCTGGGAGATCAGATTATATATTTATATATGTGTATATATAGAACCAGATTTGATGCGCTTGTTAAGGAGTTTAATTTCTGTGAGGAGTTTCTGCTTGAGCGGGATAAAAGCTGCTGAATGTGTGAAATGTCTTAGGGCTGTTAATTCCTTTCCAGAAGCACAGATCTCCTGTTCTGTCCCGGTGATGTGGGAGCATGTGGGAGCACGATGCCGGGGGAGAGCGGGTGGCTGCGCTGGACAGAACAGCCTGTCCTCTCTGGCTGCAGCTCGCTCAGGTTCTATATTGGTACACGAAGTTAAGGAGCCTTCTCTCCACAGCAGATGAACAAATAAGTGCTAATAAAGACTGATAAGTCAAGAGGAGCTGTAAAATGCTCAGTTTCTTTGTTGATTATTGGTTCAAATGTTAAACCAAACCCAGCCTCTCCCGTCATTATGATGCTTTGTTTTGAAGACAATATTTAATATTTTCTGTAAACCCAGTAAAGGTGTGCACTAGTGAAATGATAGACTGTGTAATTTATGGAATAAGTTATGCAACAGATCTTAGATTGGAATGGGATCATAGAAAAAGCCAAGAAGCAAGAGATGGCTACCTCATGGCACAGAATGCCTAAACAGGCTTAGGAAAATCATTCCATTCTTCTGGGTCCAGAAGGGTCTAGAGGGTAACTCCTGTGAGGGGCAGCTGAGGGAGCTGGAAAGGGGCTCAGCCTGGAGCAAAGGAGGCTCAGGGGGCCCTTGTGGCTCTGCACAACTCCCTGACAGGAGGGGCAGCCGGGGGGGTCGGGCTCTGCTCCAGGGCACAGGGACAGGAGGAGAGGGAACGGCCTCAGGCTGGGCCAGGGGAGGCTCAGGGTGGACATCAGCAGCAATTTCCCCATGGAAAGGGTGGTCAGGCCTTGGCAGGGGCTGCCCAGGCAGGTTTGGAGTCCCCATCCATGGAGGTGTCCAAGGAAGGGCTGGAGGTGGCACTCAGAGCTCTGGGCTGGGGACAGGGCGGGGATGGGGCACAGCTTGGACTTAATGGCCTTGGGGGTCTTTTCCAACCTTAATGATTACATTTTATGAATCTCACCACACTGATTCACTTCTGAATCTCTCTTTTAGGACTGAACTCAGTCTGAGTTTCCTGCTTACAGCCTCACTGTCACCTGCTCTTGGCTTTTTCCTGCCTCCTCTCACTGCCATCCTTCTCACCTGTTCTTTTGCACGGACAGGCTTTACCTGGAAATGTGGAAATGTGCCACTTCTCCAGATTCTACCTGGCCATCCATACTGAAGAGGTCTTGAGAGCTACAGAAGCCTTTCAAGGAGCTGAACAGCATCTGTGTCAGTACTGACACCAAAACCCTCTTGGAGTATCTAAAAATGTGTGGCCACTGCCCACAGCTTTCCAAAGTGGAGCAGGAGTTGAGCAAATGAGCCCTGAGCACCAACCCTCACCTCAACTTTGGCTACTTTGTTTTCAGACATTCAGAACATCTATTTTATTTATCACAGCACAAATCTACTTGGAATTCTGTCTCTGGCCACTTCTGAAAGAGTTTTCAAATCTTCCTGGAAATACAAATGTACACAGGCTACCCATAAAAATGCTCAGTCTAAACCTTTGCTAAAAGTTTTTCTAATGCTCTTCTTCTAGAGAGCAGCAACATTTTTAATTCTTGCAATGGGTAGTGGGGAACTTAAATAATTAAACAAATAATTTAAATAATCCCAGAAACTGTACACAACTTCCCAAAGATAAGGGGAAGAAAAGAAATAAAAAGCAAAATGAGGGCAAGATGACAGAAAGGAGACACTAGAGTCACACTCTAAGGAATACTTAAGCTCTAATTAAAAATAATGTTAAAAATACATTAGCCATTAGCAAACAAGGTCACAGGCCCAGCTGCCCAAAGCACGTTCACAGAAAATAAAAATCAACAACAGGGATGTCAACAAAGGCCTTCGGTGTGGCCATAGCAGATAACTTGTATTGCTTTGTTACAGGCATTCATCTGGATCCAGTGCCCTCATCCTGATGGGATCCTCAGAGAGAGTCAAGAAATGTCTTTTGCACTCATTTGAAACAAGATGTTTCAGCAAAAATGTATTCCATCAAAGCTCTTTGTATTTATACACTGAAATAGAAGGTTCATAACCCTCTGTTCTGTAGGTCATTTGCACCAGTGACAATCTTTTGCTGGCTGAGCCCAGGGTTTCAAACAGTATTAGTGAAAGGACTAGGTTAAGAGATGAGGCAAAAAAAGAAAAGTGCATTTTTAGCCAAGATAAATGTGATGAACAACAAGCTCTGAAAACAGAATAAAGCCCAGCCAATACCAGAAATCACCAACTGTATTTTTGTAGCCCAACCTTGGCATTGGTTCTTTCCAGATGTTTTTTTGTTCTGTGAGTTTTCATGGCCCCATGGAGTAAAACCTTCCATAAAAATTTTCATACCCATCTTTGTAGGCATAAAGATCTTACAGCAACTTTTCTATTTCCAAAAAAAATAATCCCATATTGTTAAGATCCATACTCCTCCTGATGGGAAGGCTGTAATATGTATCACTGTGCCATTCAGGTGTAACAAATGCCTACATAACCAAACATCCTCCTACAGAAAACCTTTCAAAGTGTTGTACTTAACCATTGTGACCCACAGCAAACATTTTGTCTTCTCCAGGAACAAGAACTCTTCTATTTTTTCTGCTTATCACCATCGCACTGATCTTCACAGTTCCTTTGCCTACTTTGCATTATGCTCACTAATTTGTTTTTAATCAATTACCCACCAAATCAGAGGGGAAAATTGTAGTTTCATTTTGCAGTATAATGAAAATGCTGGTTTTATTATCTCTTTGTGGTTAAAAAATATGTTGGTTGTTTTAAAGTGCTGGGTTTAATTGCAAAACTTTTAGTGCACTTTTTAAATGTCTGGCTGCAAATTTGCCAGGATGAGGGCATCATCTGGTGAGGGGATTCACCTAACACCAATCAAGCCTTTATTTGAAATTTAGGTTAGTTGAATAAATGCTGAAATCTGTGAAATGATTGAAATCCCAGCTGTTTGTGTGAAGCGACAAGTTGGATGAGCAGAGGCAGCTCAGCTGGGCAGAGCCTTTCCAGCCTTTCCAGCCTTTCCAGCCTTTCCAGCCTTTCCAACCTTTCCAGGCAGCTGGGCAGGCAGGGCAGCAGAAGTTAGAACTTTACAGCTGTTCCTGGTATCGTGCCAGGAGGAAAGTGGACCTGGCTCCTGCAAAAAGCATGAGTTGAAGGCTTTTGTTCAGATCACTGAGTCCCCCAGAGACCTTTGTTACAGAGGGACACAGCTGCAGGATCAGTTATCCAGGTTTCAGCTCACAGGGACAGAACTCCCCTTTTTAAATCAACTTGGTGTTTCTTTTGCAAGAGCCAAGGACAGCTTGGGCTGATGGGTTCCCTGCAGTGCTGCAGTGAGAGGGGGAGCAGTGGCTGGGCTTAGGGAACGGTTCAGTTACTGAGGGACTCCCTCAGAAGGGCACATTCAACTGCTTTGAGTGTCATTCAAAATGAGGAACCTAAATGACTGCCCAGACCCCAAATCTGCCTGCAAATGTCCTTCTCCCAGCTGTGTGTACAGGCCATGCAACACAAAGCCTTGAGCTGCTACAGAATTCCAAAGCAGAAGCAGCCAAGATCTTTTCTTGGGCCCTGGAAGTGCATCCCTATCTTCCCTCCTGTGTTCCCAGACAGAAAGCCTGCTGCCCTACTTATCCTGGCCTGTTTGCTGCCAGAATCCTTTGTCTCCAGCCTTACAGCACTATCAGGAGGAGCCAGGGAGTCTGAATGCTCAGTGTTTAGTGAGCTGCCCTTCCCACTGTTCCCAGGAAAGGCCAGGCAAGCGTGGCTTTGGATAAGTATAACCAGACAAGTAACACCAATTTAATCAGTTCCTAATGGCTATCATGTTGTGACATCATTAAGGACTGGAAACTGGGTGTAAAATCCAATGGTGATTCTAATAATTTAACTCTGACTTTCCAAAAATTGTTTTGCAAGGCACACAACTGTGGCCATGTATTTGAAAGAGTCATTGAGACTGTGTTTCCTCTTTGGGGTTGGTTTTGCACTCACCTTCATGAAGAATGTTTTGGTGCTTTATTAAAGGAGTGGTTTTGTGGCAGCAGCTCCCAAGCAGCCCTGCTGCTTTTCTGCACCCATGCACATCTCTCTGTGGCACGGCTGTGTGCAAAGAGAGCAGGGGACTCGCTCCAGGGAACAAATCCAAATGCTTGCAGGACAGCTCTGAGCAAATCAGCCACTTGGATATTTGCTCCTTCCCTCTTTGTCTTCCCAAATCAAGTGTTAGTTAAAGTTTGGAAGATAAGCTAGTCATTTTTCAGCTATCTGGCCAAAACAAAACTATGGATGAGAGAAAACGCTGTGGGTAAGCAGCTCTGAGCTTGGAAGACACTGGGAAGCTCTGGCAGGGCTATGGGAAAGCTCAGTCACTTGAGATTTCCACACCTAAGTTCAGATATACTTTAAACACTGAGGGGGCAGCAGAGAAAGAGGTAGGACAGGCTCAAACTGAACAGAGTCAGGATCAAAGGGAACAACCTGGAAGTTAAGTGAGAGCCTGGGGAAAGTGAACTGCTGTGTGAACTGATGTTTAGCATTAGAGACAGGCAAATACTCGATTCAAACTGAGCAAACTTTAGCTAAAGCATCAGGAAAAGTGGGATAATAGGCCCAGGTTAAGAATCAAGATCAAAGTTTCACTGAGACAGAGAGGAAAAAACCCAACACTTTTTCCTCAAATGACTTCTTCCTTGAAACAGCTGAGCTACAGCTAAGGATATTCAGGGCAGTGTAGATGAGTGTATTAGAGAGATGCTACCCAAGGTCACAAGCATGGGAAGAACCTGAATAACTGACTGCAGAGTCTGAGCCTGGCGTGACAGGACACAGGAGAACAGCTCCAAACTGGCAGGGAGCAGGTTTAGATGGGATATGAGGAAAAAATCTTTCCCTGTGAGGGTGGTGAGGCCCTGGCACAGGTTGCCTAGAGAAGCTGAGGCTGCCCCATCCTTAGAAGTCTTCCAGGCCAGGTTGGATGGGGTTTGGAGCAACCTGGGATAGTGGAAGGTGTCCCTTCTGGGGCCCCCCCAAAATGTCCCTGCTCGCAGCAATCTGCCTTTGGGAGCAGCTGGGGCTGCTCAGTGGCAGGAGTTTATGCCCTGGTGCTTGTTGGGAGACACGAACCGTGAGATGATCTCCTGCTAAAGCCGGATTAAGAGAGGCTTTGGGGTCTGGTGAGACATGTGGAGCAAGAGTCTGCATTCCCTAGACATGGCAGTCTTAGCACTTTAGTTTTTCCCCCCTGTGCCTTTCTAAAAATTACTGGCTCAAATACCAGGATTATATATCTTGCATTTTGGGGGGTTCCAAAGCCAGTTCAATTTATTTCTTGTATTGGAAGCAGTGATATTTTAATGAAAAGAGCCAAAATTGAGATGCTGAAGTGTTTCAAACACAGAGCATCACAACAAAATACTTCCAGGAAAGGACTGATAATCACAGTTGCATAAAATGGGGATTTAACTCTTTTGTAGCAGCTTCACAGCTGATCAGTAAAATGAGAGGAAAAACAGTTTTCCTAAGGAAAACTGGCACAGAAATATTTAGCTGCTCAAAGGGCTTATTGTAGAAAATATATTTACCAGAGAGAAAATGAAGTCTGGAAGGCTCTGAGCTGAATGAATTTGAAAAGGCTCTTTCACTGCCCATGCAAGTTTAGTCTATAAATCAAAATTATTAGGGCTTAATTTTGAAATGTTATTTCTTAACTGGGAGGAGGACCTGCTGCTAAAAGAAGCCACCATTAATTGAATGGGCTCGTTTGTTGAAAGCATGCAATTACAGCCTGAGCAAACTGCAGGCAGCACACAGACAATGGGAGCAGGAAGCCTCCTGCCCTCCCAGCCACACACAGACACACAGACTGCCCGGAGAGGCACAGAGCTTTACCTTTCTGGAGCTTGGATGCATTGTCCTGTATCCAGCTGAAAAGATTGGCAAAGTCACAGTCACAGACCCAAGGGTTGCCCTCCAGGCGGATGGTCCGCAGGGAGGGCAGCGCTTCCAGGGCTGCCACGTTTAGGCTCTGTAAGTTATTGTCATTCAATTCTAACACTTGGAGCTGGTCCAGGTTCTCAAAAGCAGCCTCGTCCACATCCACCAGGTTATTGTTTCCAAGGCTCAGTTTTATCAGTTTCTCTGCTGACTTGAATATCCCAGCATCGAGCTGTGTTAAATTATTGTAGCTTAAGTCTAAATACACCAGTTTGGTAGAACTGCTAAAAGTGCCCTCTTCTAAAGAGGTGAGGGAGTTATTCCTGAAGTCCAAATAGACTAGATCTCCATAAAATATAAAGAAGTCAGCTGGTATCGCCTGAATGTTGTTATCAGCTATAAGAAGTTTCCGTACATCCAATGGAAAGGGATTAGGAACACTCGGGAGTCCTTGGTCCCGGCAGTCTATGGTGTGGTAGTCCATACAGCTACAGACAGCAGGGCAGAGATGAGCCCCGGGCAGGAAAAGCAGGCAGGCAAAGCCAGCAAAAGGCAGGAGGCAGGAAGGAAAGCATGGCAACATCGTCAGGGATCTGAAGGCTGTGATGAGCACTCACTTCTAGGAGAAAGACATTTTGCTCAGCTGAGCAGGAGTGCCTGGTACTTGTGTGTGTGTGTGATTGTATCCAGGAGATCACATATCATCACAGATCCGATAGCAGCAGTCTGGAGGGGGAGGGAGGAGAGAGGGAGGGAGGCAAATGTGAGGATTTACACTGCCAGAATATTATGATGCTGTACAGGGTGAGGAGAGCGATGATTGGGTACACGGAGGATCTTTCAAAGGACTCCCTTGCTTTTGTGAGCTAAAAAAAGCCCAGAGCCTGTTTGAATATTTGCTGTATATTCCAGCAAAGGGGAAATCACACCTGATCCTGTGACTCTGACAGCAACAGCTTCTGCTTAAAAAGCCCTTCAGGTAAAAATCCCTGATGAGATCACTTATTGTGTTTCTTAACAGAATTCTCCATCAAGGTGACCAACAGCTCCGGAAATGCAAGGGAGGGTCAGGCAGTGTCCTGGATGCCTGCTAAGGACAGTTTTCCCTTTTAATTGTAAAACAGGGAGCAGAAGGGGGAACCCAAAGACAAGGAACGCTGCTTTGTGCTGTTTCTGAATTCCTCAGCTGTTAGAGCAAGCCTGTTTACATTATCTAAATATGACTCAGTATCTTCTAACCAAGAAGAATAACCTACAGGAGCCACAAGGAATGTGGTCTCCAAAGTGAGGGGCTTTTCCTTCCTGTTTTAATGACCCAAAAAGCTGCTTTCTACTACAGCACCAGTAATGTCTGTTGGGCCACATAAAAGTGCAAAATGTGGGTCAAATCTTTAGTTGGTTAAAATTGAACCGGTTTTCTTCACTTTCAAGGGGTTGAAATACTTGACAGTCAATCCGCCTGTCTCCTGTGGGACAGCAGAAATGATTTTGCAACAAGGCATCTGTGTTTTCCTGACATCCTCAGAGCCACACCCACCAAGGCAAGTCCTCAACCAGCTACACACTTAACTTTTAACTGCATCCCTCCCTCTTTGTGCAGGGTGTGTAAGCAAACAGTGGGACTGGAGAGCTGGGGTCACACCTCTGTGTGTGATGGAAGGTTTCTCTAGACACAGATGGTATTTGGGTGCTGTGATGGAAGGTTTCTCTAGAGACAGATGGTATTTGGGTGCATGTATCCGGAGGAGAAGAGCACGAAGTCAAACACCTTTGGCAATCTCATTCTTAGGTGAAAGAGAGGCCAGGAATCTCAATTTAAGGTCTTATTTCATGACTGAATTCAGAGTATCTTTCATCCAGGACAGGGGACAAAAGTTTCCTTCTAAGACAGCCTTTCCTCCAAGGTCACCGTGCCTGAACTCAGACAGTGAAAGCAGAATCACTCCCCTCTCCTTCAGTGCACACCGAGAAACACCGAACTGCTGGGAGGGAACAAAGAGGGAGCCACACTGTTCTCAACAGCACCACTGACAGAAAAAAATGAGATGGGCACGGACTGAAAACCCTCTGAACACAAGGAAACACTTCTCCTGCTGTGAGGGTGGCCAGGCTTCCCAGAAAGGTCGAATATCACCACAAAACCCAACTGGGGACAGCACTGGGCAAACCTGCTCTGATTCTGCTTGAGCAGGGGACTGGACAGGCTGATTTCCAGAGGACCCTTAGAACCCCATTTCTCTGCACTGCTCTTGGGAAATGAACATGCCAAGGTTTCTACCTCTGAGCACTTCTCTCACAGTTTGCAACACACCTTGTTTCTAATTCATAGCTCTCTTAGCTAAACCACCTTGAGACAGCCTCTAGATCCCTCCCATAAAGACACATCCTGCTCCAGGTGCCTTTCATGTCTTAAATTACTTTGAAAACACCACCCAGAAAGAAATGGGCACAGCTGCCTCTATAAATCACCAGGGCAAAGCCCAAATAAATTCCTGAGGTGATTATTTAAAATATTTACCTTTAAATTACAGAGGAAATGGCAGTTTGACAGGCTACCTCTGATTAAAAAAACCTAAACATGCAAAATAACTCTTGTGGTCAGGATTCATTGAATTGGCATCAACAAGTAACTGCAACTGGTATTTCTCATGCAGAACTGATGCTTTTTAAACTCTTAGGGCTGTATCTTGCAAACAATTGCTCCTACTGCAATCTACTGGTTTTCTGTCCCTAATTTAACTGAGGCTTTAGGTCAGAGATAAAGATGTTTCTAACAGAGGAAAGAAGAACTAATTTGACATCTTCAGCAATGTAATTTTATGTGGAGAGATTCAGCTGTCTATTAAGAGCAGGTATTTATTCACAGGGTTTAAGGGTCTCTGTGGCTCCTCCTCTGCAGAGCCCCTGTTTTCCTGTCAAGTGCACAGAATCAGGACGTGACATTTCCATTTCCAAGATGCCTCAGCCTTCACAGATGGGAGACTACAGACAATAAGGCAGAATTTGTGAAAGTTCCAAGAACATGTTAGTGGCAGGGGTAGGAACAGGACTCAGCTTCCCTAAGAATTCCACCAGCCCTTGGTAAAACTCCCATTCCTTTCTGTACAGAACAGAGCTTCCTTTTGCTCAGCTGCTCACCTGTATCCCTTACCTGTTACCCCTGTACCCCACCCCACCTCACAGAGTACTCTGCACGCTCATGTGCAGCTGCAATGTCTGCTCAGAGCCTGGGGAGCTCTCCTGGCCGAGATCTTTGTGAAGGGGTTGGCAGGAGATGAGGGGTTACTGAGATGAGGGATTACTATCAGGGTCTGGATAGTTTGGGACAGGTATCCCATAGGTTGTGAAGCATCAGCCCTGATCCCACAGCACCCAGGGAAATAAAGTTTCTCTGCCAATGTGTGACAGCTCTGACCTGCTGCAGCACAAGCCCAGCTGCAGTGCCTGCCATGGGCTGATGCCTTTCTGTGCTTTGATTTCAGAGACTTTCTTCCTGACCCATCTTTCTCTGTGTAACGTTTCCTGTTTAATTTTGTCTTTTTTAGCTTCTGCTTATTTCTGTTTCTCAGCTGTTTCCCCTCACAGCCCAGAAATTCTCTTGAATCTTTTTGAAACTTCATTCATTTTCCAAACATTTTGTGTGGTTTTGACTAGCAGGAAGAAGGCAAAGCTTTCTATCTAAAAAAAACATTAAAGCTTTACTTCTTAAAATCGTTTATTTGCATCAGCCAGTGACAGTAACCTGGGGGTTTGGCTGTGATGTGCTGAGTGCACAGCACCCTCTTGTGCCCTCGGACACTGGGCAGCCACAACTGCTCTGCTCCCTTCTAGAGAAGTGTGAGCAAGTTTTACCATATTTCTGCAGTTTGCCTGTCCCTCAGGTTCCCTTCTTCCTCTTCCTGTTAAAGAAACCCCAATCACTCTGTATGAGAAAATAAAAGACATAAATCAGGTGGTGTTCTTACGTGCTTCAACTGACACCGTGGTAAAACACTAAATTGCTCCAGTGAGTAGTCGCAGAAATAAAGGGTTTTTGTAATCTGTGTTTCTTCAGTGATCCCAAGCAAAGGCTCACAGCTTTTCCACCTTTTTTCATACTTCCAGTACTAAATTTTAGCTCATACAGTTTTGAAAAAGCACAAACATCCCAATTAGAAATTGATGCCCAACAAAAACCCCAAATATTCTTCTCTCCACACAGGTGGGATCCCACATTGATCAAGTTTTGACTGTCAGCTCATTTATCTGTGATCCTGTCTTCCAGGCTCCCCTAAAGGGACAGAATGGGCTTGAAAAACATACTTGTAAATCAGGGTAACAATTCCAATTCCAATTCTAACTGTAGGGGAATTTGTTTCAAACCTTTCTGTTGGAGAACAAAGAAGGAAAACCAATTTCTCTCCACACCTTCCAGTAGCAGGAGTTGGATAAGCACAACAGTAGGCAGGCTTTGGACTAAAAACAATTACATGGATTTCCATTCTTTAATTTTTTTTCTTCAGGATATTACCAGGAGAAACCTTGGAAATAAAAGGCAGTGACAAGCCACCCTGGTCCTGCATCCTTAGTTGCTCACAGCACTGGATCGGGTCAAGCAGTAAGAAACTAAGAGAAGAAACATTCACTTCTGACAGAGTTTCCATCTTTCCCTTGGCAACTTCCAGCATTCCCCTTAAAAGTGCTCAAAACCTCCCCAAGTTTGAGTAAAGGAGTTAAAAAGAAGCAGCAATCACTGTGCAGACACAGGGAAGGATTCACATCCCAGCCAGTAAATCCTTCCTTCCAAGAGACTCGGACTGAAAACTGCCCATGCTCATGCACGTTTTTGAGCAGCTAATTGAGCATATTTTTCCATGAAGGAAGTTATTTTTCCAGGCTTATGCTTCACTGAGTTAAGGCACGTGTCATGGCCAGGCTGCAGTACCAGGTGCACAGAATGATGGCAAAGGGTTTTCCTCCTCATTATCAGACACCACAACTGCTCGAGCCTGGGTGACCAACAGTGTGTTCATCAATTCAGCAAGCACTGAAACCGAGTGCTAAGCAGCATCTCTGAACAGAAACCCCATTTTTATTCAGGTCTTTACCATTTTGGCTTTAGTGTTGGGTTGTTTGTTTTTTTCTTTTGAGAAAAAATTTCCCCTACTCTGGCTGGGCAGTTTTATGAATGCAGCCCAGGGGTACCTCTGGGCAGTTTTCCATCTCATCTTACATCTAAAAGGGAATGAAAAACCAAAAGTCTTAAGATTTATGAGATGATAGAAACTGTGAGCTGGAGCTTTGTGTTACACCTGCCCAGTCCTTCTCTGCTGCTGCTGCTGTGCCACTGGGTGGGAAATTGCATCAGAATTAATCAACGTGGCAGCAGCAATGATTGAACTTGAAAACTTCAGACACTGCAGTTCAGCAGCCAAACGAGACCAGCCTAAACCCATCAAAAAACTTCCATCATCTGCCCCAGACAGCGTGGCTTACACAGACATGTGGTCACTCCCTCACTGCAAAGCATTTACAGCCACTAAATGCATCACGAGAGATGGAAGAGTGTGAATTATATTTCCTTTTTCCCTCAGGAATGAGTTTGTATCCAGCTGCTGCAGTGTAGGCTGCTTGCCCTCTGTATAGTTTATGCACCAGTCCAGAGTTACCAGAGCTTTGAGCAAATTAAAGGCAACTAAAAGTCCTCCCAAGATGCTGACAGAGATATGCTCACATTTATCCACTGCTGCTGATGTTTGTAATGAAAGGAAAGGGGGTATCAGGATTCCTCTCAATTCACAGAATCACACAATCATCTCGGTTGGAAAAGACCTTTGGGGTCATGTTTATTTGGTCAGATTTAGCAGTGGGTCTGTTGAGATATGAGAAACTTCATGGAGATTAGAGACCCAAGACTTTCTAAGAGCTCAAGAGTTTCTGTAATAAAAATTATGTAAGAAATCCAACACAGGATTCGTTGAGGAAAATTTATGGAAGTCAGTGGCTGTAAAGCAGCAGCTGGAGCTGAACACAATGTTCACATCTGAAACTTGTTTCAACCTGCACCTTTTCAAGCAGTGAAGCTGAAGAGAGAAGGAAGTTTGAGCAAATTCTCAATGCCTCAAGATACCACAAAACTTCATCCAGCTCTGATGCAAAGTTTAATAGACTGGATCTTTTAACCCATGGTTGCCATTATAAACATGGCCTACTTGATTCAAAAGAGAAGAAACTAGTAACCCTTGGGAATTGCTTTCCTGCTGACCATTCTCTCCAGCCCTTCTGGAGGGAACAACTGCTGAACACCCACCAGAGCACTTGGAGGCTGAGCAGAGGGCAGAGCATCACAAAGGAGAATGTTCCAGAGGAAAGGAAGCAAGTTCTCCTTTGCTGTAAGGAAGGAAAAACAGAAATTAGTTTGAAATATCTGCAAACCAAGTTTATGTTCTCTCAGGAGGAAGTGCATAACTTTGATTTGTCCTCTGTGCCACCTAGAAAACCTTTTGCAGAGTTCAGTCTGTTCTAAGGAACAGCAAATGGATTTACAGCAATTAAAACTGTTGACAAATAATGTTTATAAAAATGCCACGTGAACACTGTCTGAGTACAAAGCCCCTCCAGATCATGACGTCTGCATGACACATCAGAGACTGTAAAAAACCACAAAACTCAAACAAATCCCTCAACAACTAAAAGAGCCCCAAAACAAACCAAAAAAGTACTTGGATTAATTTTTCGATTAACACTGAAACACTGAAGGGCTAAATTTTAGACCAAAGAGGATGATGCACTTGAGAGGATTTTATGCAAATGAAGACTAAACATACACCCAGCAAGAAAAGTTCCATTTGCAAAGGCACTGATTTAATTGGAGGTCAAGGTCTTTTAGTGGCTCCTCAGTCTGCTTTGAGAAGGGAATTTCACAAAGACATTCTGTGAAATGTCTTCTGGGGCTGTATTTATTTAACTTGTATGTGGTACAAGCTATTCACAACAGGAGTTAAAAACCAGGCTGGATCTTCTAAATCTTTTTTGTAATGCAGAGAAAACAACCCCAAGACAGTCATTAGTACTTCCTTCCCTTCTCCCTTATTGATTGTTGCTGCCTACACTCCATGGATTTAAATATGCAAAAAGCATGTTTGTGTCAGTGGGAATTCCAAACATCAGCTGAGAGGCAGAAATAAAGGGAATAATTATTACACCCTTCTCTGCTGCCCTTTACCATAAAAATACTTCATGAAAAATATAATTAAGTTCTTAAAAGATCAGACTGCTTTCAAAATAGGACTTGAAAACTGCCCTTTAAAACACATCTCACACTCATTAAATTATGTGCACCATTCCCAGAAGTGCACAATTCCATATTTTGCAGGTTAATTCTGGATAACTGGATTTCTGCAAGATAATGACTGCACAAAAATGCATCCCTGCCTGCACTGGAACCATAAAGCACTCAGGAATACAAAGGAACAAACAACAGTAGATTAGGACTTGAGGCAGGATGAGGAACATGGGATTTTGCACCATGTTTGAGTGGAAGTGACGGGATGAGGGTGTGCAAACGTGTGTTTGTGTGTGTGTGACCACGGGCCCTCACTACACCCTCAAACCACACCCTCAAACTACAAAGCTCTTTTTGTGGACAGATCTGTCACCCTTTTTAATCCTATGTTAAATAAATCAAATTCCCACTCTAAAGCCAAGAATTCCCAGGTTCTTTTATACTACGTGAAGAACAAACCCGAACAAAACGGTGACAGAGATCCTGGAACCAATGGGACGAAATCTCCTGGCATAAAGGACTTCTTTCTACCTTTGAGCTATAAAGTAAATGTTGAAAACGCCCCCTGCACTTTACTGTATGCAAAAAAAAAAGTCTTCAAGATGACAAAACCTCGTTATAGTTACCACAGACATAACTGAGGCATCCACAGTCCTGTTCGCGGCAGACGATCGCGGTTGTTCACTTATCCTCACTCTAAAGTGATCTTTCTATCCTCTTAGAAGTTTCTCTGCCTGTGCAGAAGTTGAGTGTCCCTCAGGGGACGCAGCAGACTTTGACCTGATGCCTTCTGACATCTCCCTTGCCCTGTTAATAAGCTGGCTGGGATGTCAGGGGGAATCTCATCAGCGAGCGCAGCGGTGCCCGAAGGAGCCGTGCGGGGCCCCGCGACGCTGCTGCCTCTGGAGCTGCTTTTCACAAACGTTGATAACCAATGCTAATTATTCCAATGAGCAGCTTCCATAATTGCCTCAGAACACACTCACCTCACTGGCAGCAGGCTGGGGGGACTTCTCTGGTACTCGGTGATATAAAAAATAATATTTTTTATAATATTCAGAGACTCCCGAATTTTATTGCAGTCCCACTTGGACTGGTTCAAGCTGCTCTAACTCAGGATTTTTCAGCCTGTGTGGTGGCACTGCAGTGGCACGAAGTAGTTTAAATACTGGAGCTTCAGTAGGACCTTTGATAGGGGGAGGTGGAGGTGCTTTAGCACCCAGGAGTTGTCCCACACTACCCCGGTGTTCCTGCGCAGGGAGGGGGAACTCAGTGCCCTGTGCCTGTTTTGTGGCTGTAATTAATGTCTGGATAAACTCCTTCATACCTCTGCTTATACTGCCTTCTACAGTTCTGGGCTCTGCCTCATTTCAAAGACACTAAAGCTGAGTAACATCACATCTTTTGAAGGCAAAACCCAGAATTTCCTCCCTGGGGAATGTTAGTGAAGTTAATGGGCACTGTGCAGTGTTGTTCTCAGGCATCACAACCTGAGATGGTTCTACCTCTTTTTCTTTTTTTCTTTAGTAGCATCAAAAATAAATCCATCTCACAGGAAAGGAATAAGTGAAGTCTCTTAAATCTCACATTTGAAGGGAGCACAGCAGAGAAAGTGAGTTTGCTTCAGGCTCTTGTAAATTTTTCAGGAAGTTAATGGCACAAAAAAGAAATATGGTAAAAATATTGTCCATGTGGTAACACGTGGAATGCACTCTCCATTTTCTCAGGCAGTGCTACAAGCAAAAAGACATTTTTAGGGCAAAAAGACATTTTAGGGATTGTGGAATGGCTGCAGACTAAAAATAGAGAAATCAAAAATGCCTAACAAAACACATTCAATAAATAAAATAAAACTGAAAATTACTTTTTGTTGTATTGTTATTCTTGGGTCCCTGAAGGTAGGACCTTTCCTTTCACCAAAATGACACAAGAGGTCACATATTATCCAGAAGTGCAACTTTCCTCTGGCTACTATCCCAGTCAGGTATTACATGCTGTTCCATGGGATGGTCAGAGGAACAGAGTTAAAAATTGTACCAATAAGAAGAGTTTAATGTCCTGTTTTTGAGTAAGATGAATCAGTCACTTGTGATGCTAAAAAAATGTAATCCAATAAAGGATTAGATAATACAAATATTCAAGAAAGCCCTAATGACTTTTAGTTTATTTTCAGACTTGTCACTTCTCAGAAAATCCAGTTCACTGTGATATTGTCACCAGTAAGGTGGCACCGGGTGTCGCTCAGCCCAGGCTCCTCATGTTCATTTTCAGAGCCCTGTCTGCTCCTGTGGCACCTCCTCATTCCCTGCAGTGACAGGGCCAGAGCAGAGGCAGGGGCTCCACCGAGCCAACAATTCCCCAGGAGCTCCGGGAAGATTTATGTGCCCACAGCTTCATGCAACATAAATGTTCTATACACTAAAGAAGTACAAGGCAGGCTCCATGGATACACATTCTGAGGTAAAAAAGTCCATCTCAAAGCCAGAGTTCTACCTTGACTTACACTTAGAGTGTAATATCTCGGGGCCTCAGTTTCCCCTTTTTTAAACAGGGGAAGGGGTAAAGCTGCTCTCAGACTTATGGGCTGTAATACAAGATATTCAGATCTAAGTCACTCATTTTAGGAGTAATCTTGTTTGCTATGAAAGATACTGAATTGTCTGTGGTGCTTGCAGGCGATTAAAATTGTTAATATTCTTTGTACTTGGTGTACAGCTGCCTACACCCACAAATCCATGAATCATGGTCCTCTAATTCAGTTTCCTGCAGTGAAAGCAAGATATTATTAACATTCCAATAAAGAAAAACCCTCTTAATTCACTGCTTGTATTTAATGAATTGATTTATAGAATAGAGACAGTGTTGGCACTGGAGAGAGACTCTGCAATATTTATTTCCACTCCTATCTACTGTATAACCTTGGGAAAGTCACCAGAGTGCTCAGCACCTCAGTTTCCCCACCATTTCATATGGAAATAACTCGAAGCAGCAACAGGTTGAAGCTTTAAAGTTAAATGATATTCACTGCAAAAGCTTTCAGCATTTCCATGTTAAAAGGCCCTGGCTTTTAAATATTTATTTTTTAACAACACAATAGTGCCTTGATCTGAAGACTGTGTGTAGATGGCTTGGGGCTATTAAAGTGCTGAGCAGGCCTCCAGGAGTGCAGCTATCTCCTTCTCCTTTGTGTCCTAGGATTAGTTTATGCAAGACAGGTCTTGCAAATACAGAGCAAAGCATAAAACATTCATTCCCTAATTTAAAGCATGAATTAACTTACCCCTTAGATAGGAAAATCCTGCATTTAAACTGCCTTCCCTTGTCTCCCTGGACTGACAAGCTGCTGTCACACGAGGTGATCCCAGGCAGTGGTTTGGGTAATGCAAAGATAAGGTCTGTCTTTGTGAACTCCTTTTAATCGTTTTCCTCGAGGTCCACCTTCTCCTCACAGACTGGCACTACCCACTCTCAAGTAATCATTTCATTTTATCCAGACATAAATGATTTATAGTGTCGCCCAGAGAAAAATCAAACTCTGAATCTGATTATTGTTTTAACTATGGTGAAGCTTCATTAAATTTTTCCGTGTCCTCTGTTGCTCTTGTTCCCTTTGTTACGAAGCTTATTCACTTTATTTTTCAGGAAAACAGTGCAATATTATAAACATTTGGCAGAAATGTTGCAAAGCCATGCTCTTAGTCTAGTATTTTTCCTAGACAAAGCACTTGCAGTGGCAGCTGAGACCCTTGGTAAAACCCACTGGGATGGAATTTCATTTTAAGACATTGCAGTACATGATTCAGCGACACATCAGTGCAATAATATGTGAATGAATCCAGATTTTGTAAAGTAGCTGAAACATCCATGATCTCTGCCCCAATTTCAAAGCTTGGATTCATTTCTAGTTGAGGTGTGCTTTGCTCCTTACTGAGATTCTCTGGATTGCTCCTCCCTGTTGATGTGGTTGACAGTCAGAAGGTGAGTTGGGGTCACCATGATTGTCACTCAGCCCCTGGTTTCTCTGCTGAGACCTCTCTGCCTTGTTAAACCACACATTTCCATCCCCATCTGGACACGTAGCTGGGGTGCAAAACCATGCTGCTGCTTGAAGAGGTGGCAAAAAAATTTGCAGCTCAAACCTTACTTCTCTGGAGCACATTTCTCAGCTCAGATCCCTCACTGGGATTAGGGAAGCGGTGGAACCCAGCCCTGCACTGAGGGAATTTCATCCCAACCAGGACCTGTGAACATCTCACTCCCCCTCGTGGCCGCAGGTGCTGTGGAGAGGGGCTCTTTTTGTTTATTCCCTTACATTGTTTGCAGATAAATCCCAGTCTGGGATATATATATATACAGTCAGGAAGGGCCACTGGAAGACACCACTCTGCATTCGCTCCTTCCCCACATTCCTGAGTCTCCATCCTCACATGGACCTGCTTTTCTGTCCCTCCTTTCCTTCCCCCATTTGAAACACAACTATTCTTTCACCAGCCTTTGTTCATTTGTGAACTTCCTCCACGAAGCTGCTTCTTCTTGGGAACATGCTTTGCATGGAGAAAGGGAAAAAACCACATTACTTTATTCATGATTCCTCCCTAAAATCAGAGTTGAAAAGGAAGTTTTTAAAAGAAACTTCATGGGGGTAGTATTTGTCATTCATTCATCCATGTGCATTTAATTTCATCTCAAAGACTCGCGAGTTCATTCAGAGAGACAATTAGCCATTTAATGAAGAACTGGCCATGCCCTTATGCAGTGTGTGCCTTGGTCCCTCTCCCTGTAAACCCAGGCAAGTCCTGCCACAGCTTGGAGGTGCCCAGACAGCTGTTAGGACACAGCATGGTTTCTAATAGCCCAGGGACTGTCCCAGGTTCTGCTGAAATTTCCAGCAGCTGTGATCTCAGTCACCTTGTCAGGATTTCAACATCTCTTGCTGAATTTCCAGCACACTATCACAATGTGTATTTAAAAAAATTAGGGCATGTAAATTCCTACTGACAGGCATTTGCTTTACTGTATAAGCTCACCATCAAAGCAGTGAAAGCCTCTGAAAGTATTAACAAAGTCATAGGACCATTCTGCAATAAATGAGACTGAGTACACAGTCTGTGTGTTTTCTCCCCTTCTGGCTCCATTGCTGTGTTTCTTTCTTTATATAACTGTTCTAGTTAAAAAACACTCCTGACCTAAGAAAACCTACGTCAACCTCATAATTTCTTGTTAAATACATGATGGTCAGTGACAGGTTTAAAAGTAGTAAAGAGTGGGCATTCCATATTTAACTCTGAGTCACTCCATTGTGTGTCACATAGAGACAGCTGCTGGCAGACTTTGAGAAGACTTTTTCTGGATAAACGACTCACTGACACAAATCCCAACTCCAGGGTGTCCTGAGGAGCATGTCCACTCCCTACAGCTCTTAACCTGTTGAACTCCATGAAACTTTTGTTTCCAGCACTGTGTCCCCTGAGAATTTCTCTGTCTCTGGAGAAAGCCTCGTTGAGGCAGCAGCTGAAAGCTCTGCTCAGCTAAGCTCAGCTCTCCTTATAAACAACCAACACTCCTATCCTCTCGAGAAAGGCACCACAGACCATTTACCAAATGTCTCCAAACTCCCTTCACAGCTGTGTTTTGCTTCAGGTGGGCAATGGTGTTATCTTAAATAAAAACTATAATCCAGGCTTTGGTGTTAAACGGCCTGAATTCATCTGCTTCTAATGAAAAACCTTAAAATGAAAATCCAGTTTCAACTTTGAAACTTCAACACCAAATGACAAACTTTGAAATAGCATGGAGAAATCTTGACATTTTCCATAGACCAACTTGCTCTACATAAAACTACTGTGCAGCCCTCTGTGCCCTTTCCCTCTCCCAGCACATCTTAATCAGTTCTTTTCAGGAGTGACTAAAATGCCATCATGGAGAACAGCAACTTGTCCAAAGAACATCTGCCCATAAATCTCAAATGAAACTCTTTAAAGTGTAGAGACTTACTTCTTTCTCTTTAAATGCATTTATTTTGAGAGTCAATTCAATACATCTAGATTTCCTGGCTAGGATGGCACCTGGCTGCCTCAGAATTTCTCTCTCTGCATCAGCCTCCTGTACAGCCTGGAGGCACTGACTCAGTGTGTGCCCATTTCCCAGATCCTAAAATATTTTTGGTTGCCTCTTTGGTTGCCTCATAGATTTGAAGGCTGGTTATATATTGATTTTGTTTTTTATATATTGATTTTGATTTTGATTTTTATATCTTGATCAGTGAAACTGATTTATATCAGCTGAAAATGCAGCCCCATCTCTAAAACTGATGGACAAATATCATTCCTATTGTAGCTTAAGGACTCCAAGCATTGTTGCAATGTTCTCATTCACAGTCTCTCTTCTCCACATCTGACAGCTTGGGCTGCTCACAGCTCTGTGCATTTATTACACTGTCAGGAGCACAGATGGTCAAGGAACAGGGTTTGATTTACAGCTGCTTATCTTTAAAAAGCTGCATAATATGCATATTTGAGTTTGTCAATACCGAGACCAATCCCTTCCTATAGGACACATTTTACTTCTTATTCTTTTACTAACAAGTCTGACTTCACATCACCCTGTCAGTCAGGAAAGGCTGCCTGAAACACAGACAGGGTGAAAGCAGCACCTTCCAGTTCTCCCATTCCCTGCCACCTGCCCAGTGAAAAGCTTCAGAATTGCCATTTCAGCAGCTAGAGGCTACCAGGTGTTCTCATCTCTTGCATTCCAGAAATCAGAAACTAAACCCACAGCGACTCAAACCCAAAAGCTACAACCCAGTGATGTGTCTTCAAGGGCTGTGCAAAGCAGTGACAAGATATGATGGATGTGAACCCCAACAATTTGGAAATAAGGGAAGGTAAAAGCCATTCCTGAAGGCAAGGAGCTGCTGTTCTGCAAAAGCCTTCTGCAATCTCCCACAGCACAGTCTGCTGGAAGATCACCTCACAGAAAAGCAAAGTTGCCTCATGGAAAGCAGATCACAAAAATTGGAGCTATCATCTGGGGACTCCTCCTCTTTCAAGTAATTGAACTTTTCTTCAGACTGAGCTGGGTGTTTCTGTATTTCAGTACCTGCCAAAAGGGGTGGCTTTGGCGGCAAAGGGAAAACAGGAAACGGCTTGAAAATTAATAAAGCTTGCAGAAAACAGCTTTTCTGTTTCTGACCAAATATTGCAGGGCCCACAGCTGCCCCCAGGGTACAGAAACAGGAAATTTGGCAACAGAAAGAGACAGTATTTTTTTGAGTTACAGAGCAGATTTGTAAAGGATGTCATCAAATGGAATGCTTAATTTACACTTTTTGAGTGTTTTTACTGAAAGAGTAGGAAGGGAAAAATATGGGTTTACTTTCTATGGACTGGAGGTGTTGTAAGCTAGGATTTCACTTGTCTGGTGATGATGGATGAGATGGTTCCATGCAAAGAGAAATTTTAGCAGCACACGGAGCTGCACATTGATGAAAAATTCTGTAACAAGCCAGGCAGAAGCCAGGACATTCAAATGTGTCCCCATGCTACAACCCCTGCCCACTTGTGAGACTTTGTGGGACTGTAGAGGGTAACTGGGATATTCCTGTGTTGAGAGATGAGACATCTGTGTGCCCTTCCCAGGGTGTGCTTAGAGAGAATTCATCCTTCTGTGGAACTGGCACATGCTCTGGCCTACACAGTGGACATTAAACTGAGTGTGGATGATCCTGTTCCCATCCTATGGGTTATTTACATGAAGTCAAAGTTCTTTTGTGATGGGGGGAATCTCTGATTGAGTTCAACCCCTGGGTTCATTCAGCACCAGTGACTGAACCAGGGGAAAACCTCCTCCCACACAGCTTTGCCCAGCAGGCAGAACGCGTCGCAGGATACAGTCACCACTCCTCTACTCCCCCAGGTCTGCTTCATTCCTTGCTCTCACTGAACCAGAGACAGTCTAAGCCTCTCACAAGACTCTGCAAACCACTGATACAATGAGACGGAAAGAATGGATTATGAAATGAAAACATAAGTGCTGCGTGTACTCGAGACCCTTTCCACCTCCTCCCCTAAGCCGCGGCGATTAAAAACACAGACCTGCCTGGCAAAAAAAAAAAAAA
>VZTJ01005925.1:72347-89038 GCA_013397795.1 Orthonyx spaldingii
TTTATTTTGGGGGTTTTTTTGTTTTGTTTTGCTTCCTTTTTTTTCCAAGTAGAAGCAGAGGGCAATGAGCAAAGGATCATTGCACTTCTTGCTAGAGGGAATCCTTTAAGGTTTGCCATTTTTATCTCCTGGTCTCTTATCAGAAATGGAAACATTCTATTCTGCAGGCTTCCTATTTCAATGACTAAGTTAAAATACAGGCTTGTAACTGCCTTTACCCACTAGTGTTTGGGTTTATTCAGGTTTACGAGAGGAAAGAAACAAGATCCTACAACATTTTTCATCTTCAGAAGTATCTTTGTTGGTTTTGGAGATACCTGAAAGAAATGCTAATGAACAACAGTTTTACAACTCCCTCTGCTTTCCAACACAACCACTGTGCTTTGAAAGCAGCCCTGAGAGGTTTCTCTAATAAACTGTCACTCCGTGCATGGAAGCAGTGAGCTCAGCTTCCCCTAAGTGGGTCATGGGATGCTTAAGCATGGGAGGTTTTCAAAGTAGTATTAAACTTTTAAAGACATCAAATTTTGTCCTGGTGTGAGAAGCTGCAGCCTGAGAGCAGCTGGGACTTTGAACTGAAAGGCTCCCAGCTGGAACCTTGGCAGGAAGGGATGCAATGATTAATTCACATCTGCAGCAACGTATAGCTGCAAACAGGGGAGGCTCCTTGGAGACAGCCCCGGCACTGTGAGGCAACGTTTTTATTTACAACCTCCTCTAAGATAATATTAAGAACACATGCAGAAGCACCACTTAACCCTGACTCTTGCTACATTTGGCCCACGTCAGATGGAACCAAGAAATGAGACAACACACACCCCTTAAATCCCATTTCCATTCCCTTTGATGTCAGTGGTGCAGAGCCTTGTACTGGGTACAGTGAAAGAAGCTGAAGTCCAATAGGGTCTCCCAATTTCATTCAATATTTAACTTCATTTTGACTTTCTCTGACAAAGAGCTGTCTAGTACCCAGTATTCCTTCCTACAAATGCAGGACACTGACAATAAATTGCCTCCCAGTCTTTCTTTGGGTAATAGTTTGGTCGTGTCTCTTTAACTACCACCCAGCCACCTCCAGTCTGTCCAAAATGAACCTGAAATAGAGTCCAGGGACTATTCTGCATCAGATACAGAACCTGAGCTTGAACAGGGCTGGGACAAGACCTTCAGACTGACAGAAATCAGGTCAGTCTGAGCTCTGGGCAGTTCATAGGGGGGCCATATTCCAGTTTCCCTTTGCAGTTAAGGAAAGGCAGCACTGCCGAGGATGACCCAAATCTCAGGTGAATTATCTTCTAGAGGTATTTATTTTTCCCTACAGACTATAAAAGAAGATAAGGGCAAGCAGACACTTTATTTAGGCACATTTATTAAGAACCTAAAATTAGGCAAGATTAATCTGGGCCATCTCCTTTTGTCAGTCACTGTACTGAGAGGGCAAAGGCACTGAAATAGGTTTTCCACATGTCACTCATGGCCGAGAACCTGCAACAAGTATCACACAAAGGAAAATTATTTTATGTTTCTTTGTGACATTCACTAATTTTCTACACCTTTGCTGTGTGACATGCTTTCCTTTCCTGCCTCCACTATCAGGCAACTTCTCAGGGCTGAAAGCTACTGCCGTGCCAGGAGTATAAGCAGCTTCTCCAAATAAGCTGCTTGTTGTTAACATACAAAATTTATTTCACCTTCTACTGGGGGATTTTCCTCTAGTGATTGGTTTTCTCCATCTGTGCTTATTTTCAACTAGTGAATAGAGGATGTTTCTTCAGTTCTGACTGGGATGACAAGGCAAACTGATCCACACACATTTGTGCTGCTGAGTTCCATTGCTATTCCTTTGTTCACACTTAAGATTTACATAGCCATGATGGTACATCACAATATTGTATTTTAAGGATATTATTTTATAAGCAGAAAATAAGGATTATAAAGTAGTGCTATATCCTAAATGGCACTGACATTTGGAGAGGGTCTAGGTATACAACAAAAAGTCAGCCCCCTTTATGCTACTTTAACAATACCTGGGGTATTTCAATCAGAAATGACCAAACCATTGTTTTTACCATCTAACTTGGAACTCTGATTTACCCTGTCCTAGACTTTCCATGGATTATCAGGTGATCTCTGGGAGACTGACTGGCTTAATTAGGCACTATATTTGGCCTCATGTTGGCATAACATGAATACAGTTTCTTCATCTACTACTGCCTAAAATACTGCCTGCACACCATTTTGGCTCCTAAAGAGAAAATGTATCTGTGTTCATGCTTATAAGGATACAGAAATATAAATTTCTATTTACTTCAGTAAACATGGAATTAGAAATCCAAGTTTAGTTCAGTGTTCAGTCTCCTGGCAATGGGACAAAGCTCCCAGTCTTACATTGGTAGAGATGGATAAAAATTTTCTAGTTTGGTTCAGAAAACAGTTTTGGGAGCAAAGGAAAAATATTTGCAAGTTTCCATTAGAATTCAAATGACAGTTTCGAGCAAAACCAGATTTTTTTTTTTCTCAATGTCAAATAATTCATCTTCTGCAGGAAAAAAATGCCTTTAAGCTGCCAGTACACTTTTTTACTGATTTTAAAATTAAATATTGGCTTTTTTATTTGAAATAACATTTTTATATTAAAAGAGGCAGGTAAAAATGAATAAAAGTTAAATGGAACTCATGATTAAAGAAGAACAATTTCTGAGTGATATCTGCACAGCTGATACAAAGAGATTCTGTACTTTTTTTTCCATTTTTGACTGATATCAAGCAAAATACCCATCCTTTCTAATTTCAGTCACAGAACAAAAGCCGTTTACTTGTCTCTATATCATAAATAAAACAAGCAGGGTGTATTTAGGAGTAGTAAATGTTCCATAAAAAGATTTGGGAACCAATCTAACAAATCAGAAATTGTCTAACTTCATATGCAGAGGAGATGAGAATGTTTTTAGGTCATTATATAAAAAGTGTAATTAGTAGAAACAGTGTTACAATTTAATAAAACAAAGAGGTTGTGAATATTTCTCATACATAAGATATTCAAATGGCACAGTAATTTTCATTTTTTAAAAGAACTCCTGTGAATAGCTGCCCTTCTTCTGATCTGGTTGCTTTGATAAATAGAAATGAGATGCAAAATTTGAATCCAGGAAAGAATTTTTCAGAAGTTTTTGGTGCTTTTTTTTGCCTCAAGTACTTGCTCAGGACAACATCTACTGTTAGCTCTTTGCTTCAGTTTCAGCACTGGTATCTGGAATTAGCAGGACCTTTATGCCCCAGGCAGCAGCAGGACAAGCAGCCTCGCCTGGCTTTGTATCCACCAGGAATTACAAACTCCCAGCAGATCTCACCCCACATTAACATCACACTCTGCCTGTCACAGGTTTATGAATCAGCAAGAAATTGAATTAAATGGCACTTGTGTTTTCAGCACATTCTTGGTACTGCCACTTATCTCCTCACAGCTGTACCTTTCCTGTTCTACCTTGTTCCAGCTCATTTCCCTACTGATGAATTCTGGCTGTACTTGTAAATTAACAGCACTGTGTGGGCCAAAATCTAAATATCCATTTTATCAAAGAGCTCAGATGAACTAGGGGTCTAGAATTAGAAAAAAAAAAAAAGATCTTACATTGTTATCTAAAATTTTAAATTATGGAAACTAAGGTTTGCAGGTTTAGGAAAGCCTCAGGACTGATTTGTGTAGGAATTTTTCCAAACTATAGCTGCACCCATAAGCATCGATGGCAGCTCTAAAAATAAAGATTGCAGCTGGGGCTGAGCTGAAAGATGGGAGAAAGCTTTTACTATTTTAGAAAATGGAAGATGCTTGAAGTAATCTATCCCAACACATAAGCTAATGCTTAACTTGAAATCTGGAATCATCACATCCACTTTGGGGAATCTTTCCTTAATAAAAAAGAAAATCTTTTCTTGGACAAAATGTTAGTAACCAGTGCGTTTCAAGGTTGTGCCAGAGTTAAGTGATGGGTATTTCAGCTTTTTGTCCTACTGCTTTGGGCAAGAGTATAACAGAATTCAAATTTATTTCAAACAATTTCCCATTCCCATGTGGCAGGGGCAGGGAGACAGAACACCACACAGAGGTCATGTTTAACAAAGTTTGTGTGTCAGAGGAGCCAGAACATGTGACTACTAAGTAAAATGCTGACTCATTTTCTAAAATTTTATTCAGCAAGCTCAGTTCTAGAAGGAGAAGAAAGCGCAACAATTGATTTCAGAGACAGAAACGACACAGAATTTGATGAATTTCCAACAGTGGTGAGTATATAATGCTAAATAAAAGATCCTTTATGCTGCCTTCTTATTCACTGCCACCTCCCACCTCTTCCAATTCAGTATCCCTCAAGCAGTTTCAGTGAAACTAAACTCACAAACTACTTTTAAAAAGCCCACTGAAAAAGGCAGGTTTGCAATATTGTGCAGCCTCCCATACCTTTTGCAGTCCTACCAAGAGATCTGATGTAGAAAGACTTGAGCTGGGAAGGCAAATCAGCTTGTCTTGGTTTGCTTTGGTCACTGTACACAGGTCAAACATGAGAGGTAACAGCTGAAAAGGCACCCACACCTGTCAGACCCAGAAATGTAAATGTTATTTTTTACACGTAGACTGAATGTACTGAGGTGTTCTTTTCCCTCTTTTCCCCCAGTTCTTGTAATTGCCCACAAGACTACACCATGTAACAAATCTCTTGCAGATTGGACACCTGAGGACCACAGAAAGTTCCTTTGTCCCGGATGAGGAAAGTGAAAATTCTACTGCTTACGAAGTTAACACAGAAAGCGTCGATGGTAAAAACCCCTTTCATTTCTATTTTTATATATCACAGTTCTACTGCCATCTACTAAACAATATCTGGAAACCTCAAATTCTCTCTCAAACTTCATTTGCTGACTTCCTATCAAAAGAACAACTGCAAACCATTGTGACAAAGACAATAGAAGTTTTCCTTGGGTATAGCATTACAAAATGGAATGCAACACTGTACAAAGCAGAGTGAGTAATTATTGTCTTTCTGGCTTTACAGGTGAACGGAGTGGGGAACTGGAGAAAACTGATGAAGGTATTAAAGAGAAGATTTGCTTATAAAGACAAGGGGGAACTGCCAGGCAATTCCCCTTCCAGCTGCCCTTCCTCTGCCCGTGCCATTGAGTAAAAGGCTCAGGAGGAGGCACAGCCTGCTCCCTGAACTGCCTTCCCTGGTTCACCTGATCCCTGTCTCCATATCCACATCCATGTGGAGCCCTTCAGCCCAAAGGCACATTTGCAGGCTCTGAACATCCAAACCAACTTCAGAATTCACAAGACAGTAAGAAATTTGCCCAAGGAGTGGGGAAATGCAGCAGAATGGCACCAGGTCTATCTGTAGCTTCTTATCAATGGTCTCCATGAGATACATGCTAACATTCCCAATTTCTTCTTTCAGGTGGTCTGGGAACAATTGCACTGGTTGGAATAATTATTGGAATCGTTGTTGCAGTTGGAATCCTTGCAGGAATAATAATTGCTGTTGTAAGGAAGATGTCAGGCAGGTACTCGTAAGTAAATTGCTCATCAGGCTTTTCCAACAAGCATCTTCCTCTGAGCAGGGTCACAGGAATCATGTGGGAAGTTTCTGAGGTTTCTATTTTGACAAAACAACCTATTTTCCTGTTATACAGTGCCTCAGACAGACTCAGCAAAGAGCTGCCAATGTGATGTGGGGTCTGCATGCTCTCATGTGTTTCAGAAGTATTTCCCAGACAGTGCACACGTGCTGTTGTAATATCAAATGCTTGGGGCTGGGATTATTCTGATGCACAGGGGTAAAATTCACTAGGAAGTACTACAAGACTAAGTTCCAGAAGCAGTGGATATCATGTGAACATTGGGAAGTGATCTCTACCTTGTTTTTTTGGCTCCACGCAAATCTAAAGAGTTTTACAAACTCTGAAGGAGTAGGAAAACCCCAGAAAACTGAACAGATACTGTGCACCAGGAGAAAGCAGAATAGGAACTAGGAACAGAAATAAAGAGATAGGAAAGACAAAGAGAGGGGGGAAAAAAGATCATGTAACTTACATTTGGGTAATGATGACCAATAAAATACCTACTTTTTGTTTTCCAGGCCCTAAACACAACTGAAACAAGCACCCATGCCATTCTATGCCAGAAAACACAAGTGCTTCTTATTTTATACAAACTAAAGACTATTCCTGTATTTGTGTGAGAAGATGATCCATGGAAAATATCACCAAAGAATTTCAGATCTATGGGGATACCACACAATTCTGAGGACCACCCTCACAACCCCCCTGCACAGAGTATGGAACATTTCATAGGATTTTTTACTAACCAGAATTTTACTAGAAGAAAAAGATTTTGCAGTAAGAAAAAACCCTGCAACAAGGAGATGTACATCTGAAATGTCATTTGCAGGTATTATATGCTTGGGTTTTAAATGCTACCAAAGATTATTTCACATTATATGATATGTATTCTTTTACAACAAAACAAAAAGTGGTTTTGGCCCATTAAGTGCTTCTGGCATGTTCATCTACCACATGATGTATCAAAAAGGAGGAGTTAGCTTCAGACAGAACCAGTTATTTACACATTAGGAAAATACTGGATATGGGAAGCTAAGATCTTTCCACTACTGATACAGATTTTCTGCTCTTGATACTTACATTACTTTGTGGCAAAATATGGTGGGTCTGGCTGGAACTGACCTACCAACTGAAAGCTTGCTCGTCTGCCTATGGCATCAGGAACTTCCTGCCTTCTCTTGTTGCAGAGACATGCAGGAATTGAAATACACATCCTGAATTAAGGGGTGCTCAGAAAATACCCAGTTTTGATGGGTCACTTTAGAGCTGACGTGTAGAAGCTTTTGAATTAGCGTGCACCGTTTTCCTCTTTATGCCTGTCCCATTTTCTAACTGTGCAGCTGATTTGTTTGACAACACGTGCAGCACCAGGTCAGAATGTGTCACTGAGGTATAATGCAGATTTGGAGTCTGCAGTTTATCTGGGGCATATTTAGAGCAGCATGACCTGAATGTACAGAGCTCGGAGCAAAGGCTTTGCATGACAAGTGGCTGCAGTGCATCAGGTTTCCTAAATTTTATGGCACTTCAGTGTTTGGTGTAAAAATCATGATAATCAATATGGTCATCAATTGCTAAATATGTCAGCTTAGCTGTGTTTGCTTTTCTGTTTCTTTCATGTGCCTTGAACTATCATATTGATACCAGCTTTGGAAATAAAAATCATAATATAAACTGTATTATTTTACAGTAATTGTTCTTGGTTTTCTTTAAAAAAAAAAAGGAAAATGTCTTAAACTTCCTTCAGTTTTCCTGACTTATTTTGCTACTTGTCTTATCAATGCAATATCTACAACCAACTCATTTGACACTGATAAACGAAACTGTAATTGAAAACAAAATATATGAGAGCAAACTAATTCAGAAGTCTTTAGTTAGTTCTGGAGCTGATGTGATGAGATGCTCAGCCTGTGACCAAGGTGCAAGCTTAAGTTTTATCTTTGTGTAAATTCATATGAAAGCAGGAAAATTACAGTTTTTTCTTCTTGCAGCAAAAGAATATTAATTTCTGTTAGCCTTGATTTAACAATCTCTTGTCTGTACTGGGAACTCCCCCATAAGGTGCTCTGATGCCTGCTCAAATGCATGGCATATGGAATGATGAATTATTCACCCGTTGGAGGGAATAGCACAGATGTCACCACTTCTTCTGCATCAGCTCAGTCACTGCCAATTTGCAAATACCAAAATGAGGAAACCTTTCCTATGCCACTGGTAGTAACAAGTCCCCCATTTGAAAAATGTGTAGCAGAGAACCTTTCTGGGCAGTTCTGAGTTTGCCTGGATCATGGACAGAACAGTTGAACAGGCAGCATTCTGCTCAAGGACACTGTGCTTTGTTCCCACTCCAGAAGCCATTTTAACTTCATATAACAACTACTTCATTTTTCTGGTCTTAACTGTGCCTTTATAGTTCACCCCCTTGTTTAAGGCAGGTTTTTTTAATCTTAGGTAAAAAATCAACCCTTGACCAAATGGCCCATGCTCCACTGAAACATTTAGGGGGTTTCTAGCACTGGAGTCTCAGCACTAAATATTGTGCTGTACTAAATCTGAACCTACAAAAATGTGAAGGCAATTTCCTTCTGATTATCATTTGGTGTCCAGGATACTCAGTATATGGCTAAAGGAAGCAAGGACTCTGATGAACCAGAAGACATCTCTTATTTTGAAAATCCAGCAACTGCTGCTGCACATATACCTTCAATATTCTGATGATTCGTTCACCTTGCTGCCTAGAAATCTCAAGTGCAGAACATTCTGGTCAGCTTCAAGCAAACCTCAAGCAACAATGGAAAATTCAGGAAAATCTTGCACATTGGTTATGTATTTATGTGTTACCAAATCCTTAATTTAATTAATCTATAATTTCATGATACAAACGTTTTGGAAATGCAGACTAAAGATGCACACAGAGGTTTGTATTTCACATGAATCTACTGCAGTATTCTGTAACTGAGCTGTCATTGCCTTGCATTATCCAGCTTCCCATTACTAGTTCAGGACCTCAAAGGCGGGTTGAACAAAAGCTGTGCAGGTTTTTGATAGAATTTCTGTGGAAGATGGGACCTTTTCTGCTTTGTGAGGAGTCAAACAGCACATTGTCCCAGGGCAAAGCCTTCTGTGAGCTGAAATGAGTGATGGGTGCACGCCTGTACAACCAAGGCCCAAGGCCAGGAGATTTCCTATGCATGAGAACACACGAGGAAACAACAGCTCCATACTTTCACCAGCTGGCCAAGCTTGACTTTTATTCACAGGGACCAACACTCAATAAATCAACACTTGCTTTTAACTTAAAGTCCTCACTCCTGATCATATTCATTCCTTTAGAGTTAGTAACAATAATGTTCCCTTCTGCAGCTTGGCTTTGAGTCATGAATGTGGCTCCCCCGAACAGACAAGCAGGCACCAGGCTTCCTGTGAGAATGCCAGATGTCACTAAAAAATATCATAAACATAGTTGTCCCCTTGCATTTGTGTCTGTGGGGAAGACACACAGCAGTAGTAACTATGAAAGCAGTGACTTGATACATCAATATTTATAATAGTTCTGGACATCAATACAGCAATTCTTACAAGGGTTCATTTAAGGCGTGTTTTGCTTGTAAGAACAGGAAATGTCAGAAGAATGAATCCAATAAAACTAGCAATAATGAAGTGTGCACCAGAAGAATTATGGAGATTGACTTACTCCTATAAATTTAAGAAGTGTTCATTTATAGTTAAATACCAATTAAAGCATGCAGCAATTGCTTATTATTTTAGGAGCACTGCAGTGTGCCATTGCAATTACCTTAACCACATCTCATTTTATTAAATAGTAAGGACACCCTGCACATTAACACCTCTGTAAAGAGTTCAAACTCAACAGCACTGATGCATCATTCACAGGAGGATGGCAAGTACTGCCAGATGAAGTGACTTGCCAAAGGTTATAACACAAGGTAAGAGGTAACACAAGGTAAGAGTAGAGCCACCAACCCAGGAATCTTTAAACATTAAAACATTAGTCCTATCACAGCTTCATGTTAGTTCCAATGAAGTGATGTTCCATTATACTTTATGGTAACATCGTCCTTAATATTCTTTAACGGAAGATAGGAACAAAGGATACAGAGCAAAAAAGCAACTTAATGAATCTACAAGACCACACAGGTCAGAAGTGTGCTTGGGTTGCTTTTGATGAAGAGCAATCTAATTAATCTAAAATTAATTTCTCTGCCACCAGCTGAAGTTCTGCAATGTAGATGCTGCTGAACCACTCTAAAGCTCAAGTCTTACCTGGTCTGCACTGTGCCTGAAGACATTGTAACACCTACTTGTACTCACCTACTTGACCAGCTGAAGTATCAGACTGGCCACACCCACCCTTCTGCAGACAGCTTTTTCAAGGGTTAATCCTGCTGAAATTCCCAGCATTTTGTTTTGTTTGACAACTCCTGATGGATGCAGAAGGTAACGGGGGATCTGTAACCCGACACCAGGTGCCATAATGAGAGGGCTGAATGAATGCTTTGTACATTTTTCACAGCTGCAGCGTGGAGGTATTTACAGATAAATAAACTGAGCATCACACTGGCCATGTGTCTTTGTCCAGGCCTTGTGGATTTAGGCATCAGACCAAACCCACAGCTCCCCCTGCTCTGCAACAAACAGTTGGGCTATAACACAAAGTTCCCCATTCAATCACGGAGCTTGTTCAGCTCTTCCAGGCTTGAGAAGTCAGATTTTCAGACTCCGGTAAATGCTAAACTGGGAAATGTCTTAGCAGGCAAGGAGTGCTGCACATTCCATGCATTTTCAAAGCTGTGTTCTGCCTCCAGAAGGCAGTTGGCAAGGATGAGTGATTATTGAGAGTTCAGAACCAAAACCAAACAGTGACATCCACAAAAAAAGAGGAAAAGAGAAGGAGAAGGGAAAGTAGAGAACTGCAACACTTTGTCTTCACTAAAATTTAATTTTCATTCACGTTTCTAGCTTGAGCTAAAATCGACCAATGGACTTGCCAGCCTGTGGGGCTACTTGAGATGTTAACCCACATCAGTACTCAGATAAACTTGCATCAGGGAAAAAAAGTCTTAAAAATGTTACAGCCTTATCTTCTGATAGGAAAGGCAGTAAGAGTGATACTGACAGAACACAGCAACAAGTCCAGTTACAGCCAGGTAAAAAAGCTGGGTTTTGGAGGGGAAAATGGTAGAAAGAACCTGTCCTAGTCTTCAGAGAACCCTGGGGCTTCTTTCTCCCATGCAGAACTGGAAGCTATCAATGCTCTAAGAACATGGATTTCATTGTACTACACAAGCCCTTTAACTAATTTTTCTTACAATTACTGGTAATGACTTGAAGGCAATACTGACCTGCAACTGAGTTAAATCGTTGACTAGAAGTGGATGAACCCAAATCCTTATTAAAACACTCACTTCTTCCCTCCAGAATGACCAAACGTTGTCTAACGAGGCAATTTTAAATGTACTGATGTTTGTCTTAGGAAATAAGTACTGTGTGTCTCATTTGAGCTGGGAAACAACTCCATTTCCTGCCTTTATGAACCATGTTATCCTCAAATAACACATTCCTTTGAGTCCTGTGGTTCCTTTGCCTCATGACATTTGATTCATCCCATGCAGGAAACAGGGAAGGAATTAGCAGGTTCAGCAGGTGTGCTCAAGGGAAAGGAGAGAGGAATGTCAGCTCTTCCTCATTTCCTATCCACCACAGGAATAAACCCCACAGGAATTGAATAAGCAGCAATAACTGAGCACAGTGTGGTGCATTCCAGCTTCCTTCTTGAAGGAATGTCCTCTCCTGTACATCAGGCACTGAGGCAATTTACTGAGAATGAAGGGACAGCCAGAGCTGTTTTCCTGCCTACACCCCTACAAACTGTTTAGACAAAGAGAACTGAGAAAAGTCCACTTCTCACCACTTAGACAGAGCTTTAGATATCGGTGGTACAAGAGATTTTGACCTAAAAGACAGCCCTTAAAGGTAAGTTGTATATAAAAAGCACAGCTCACTTTTACAGTACAGCAAAGGCTGCCTGTTACAAAGTAGTGAAAGCATTGGTCTAAGTTGCTGTTTAAAGTTCTCTTTGTGATCCAGACCTGGACTTAGGCTGACGAAACTGCTCCTGGCAGTAAGATCTGTGTCTTTGTAATAGACAAAATATTAATGAGATCATGAAAGCATACATTGCTATTCCTCACCTCTCACAGGGAGGCAAACCCTGCCAGCTGTTCATTTAAACCTGGAAGGGTTGCAGCTAAGAAATCTTTAACTCATAACTATGAAGTTTCTCCTTTAAAACAATTTTCCTGATGAATTCTTCTAGCTTGTTTTGTCATGATTAATACTATACTTACTAACACAATAAGCATGCTTGATTCAGGGGAAAGTAGCAATAGAATTATTGAGAAGGTAAACCATGCTTGCATTTCATGCAGGAAAGTGAGCAAGAGCCACAAGAATGACTTCAGATTTCATACACCTGACAGAAAACAATGGGTAAAGAAATGCACGAGCAGAATATCAAAATCAAAGACTCCTCACTGCAGGCTGATGTAGATGCACAATAACTGCACACTCAGTAAGCTGTACCTGAGCCCCAGCTAGTGGTGGGAATTACTGATGGCATTTTTACAGGAAATATGAACATGTCCATAACAGAAAAGCTTCAGATTATTATGTATTGCCTTCTACTCATCAAGCCTGGTTTTGTTTTTAAAATGCTTCCAACAAAACAAAGCTACATATTGGTTACTCCCAGTTTGCCTACACCATCTATACAGCCCCTCAGTGGTTCTGGTTGATCCAGCTGCTGGAAGGTGGAAGAAGCAGGAGTGCAGACAATGAGATGCCTTCTCCATTCTCGGTGCTGATTTCATCCTCTGAGCCAGCTCGTCACTACACAAGTAGTAGGCAGCAAAACCAAGAGTTGAAAACTATTCTTACCTGCTTTTCCTTCCATGGAGTGTTGTCAACATATCTCTCAAACATAAATATTTCTTGATTAAGCCAGCTTAAGTGATTAATTCAGCTAAGAAACTCATGGTCATCAATTTTCTGGACCCAATCCTATAGTGTTCAAATTACAGAGACAGTTCTAAAATATCTGCTCTAGTTTGCAGTGGAGATTGTACAATGTCATTGATAAATTTAAATTTTAGTGAACTTTATCTTTACCCCTGTGCCACTGTTGATGTAACTGATACAGATGAATTTCAGCCAGTTAGTGTGAGTAGTACACAGGAAATGGCTACTAAGTCCATCTCAGTATAACTGCCCTGTCCTTGGAAGTGTCCAAGGCCAGGTTGGGCAGGCCTTGGAGCATGCTGGGATAGTGGAAGGTGTCCCTGCCCATGGCAGGGGGGTAGAACTGGATTATCCTTAATGTCCAGTCCAATCCATTCTATCAAGTCCTACAGAATTTACCTGCTGGACTGAAGATCTCAGCAGCTGTCTCATTCTGGAGAGGGCAATGATCAGTCTTGGACAGGAGTCATCTCTTGTGTAACACAGGGATAAATCTTGGGATCACAACCTGTTATCAGAGGGAATTAATCAACATAACTGAATTAACACCCCTCCCCTGCCCCATCAGACATCCTGGTTACCCTTCTGCTAAAGTCAGTGAAATGGGAATTGTGGGAAAGCCCCCTGGAGCAGGATATAGAACCCAAATATCTACGACTAACTAGGTATGACCTATGATCAATTCCATAAAGTGGTCCTGAAAAGGGACTGCTCCTCAGCTGTAGGAAAAGCAGCATTGTGGGTCAGCAGGTGAGGAACTTCTGTACAATGTAGCAGGTTAGTGACAACACAGACAAGAGTGACAACACAGACAAGAGTGACAACCAAACCGTGAGACATTTGAGTTGTGGCAAAGCTTGCACATTGCTTTAAGCTGTGAAAAATTAGGATTTTTGTAACAAAACTCGCCACTGGTGCAGGCTGTAGAAAGCAGAAATGAGGACTGTGAAGGACCTTGAGGTTAGAAGGACTCACCTAAACCAGCAGGAAGTGAAAGGAGCAGGAATATTTAAGGCTTGAGTCTTAAGAGTCCCATTCCCCAGGACATTTTGAGCACAACTTCCTGAAATATCTTAGCAGTTCAGTCGATTCTTTATTTTCCAAAAATACACTTCTAGATAAAGATGGCAATATTGCTTCAATTCAGAGCTATTAATAACCAGCAACCCAAGCAGTTCAATCTTTCTCACAGCCACAACATGCAGCACATTGTCTTCTGTGTTTAAAAGGACAAACCATAACAGCACAGAAAATTATGATAAAAGAGACCTTGTCCCATTTAACAAGAGAAGAACTGGCCATGCTGGTATCACTGGAGTCCACCTACTTTCAAGGCTTCTTTAGACCCTCTGATAAAAAAAATCTTTTCTAGAAATATTTTTTCCTGCCATGGCTCACTAAGGTTTTCACACACAAGAAGTTCATTTGCTCTAACCCATGAGTCACTTTTTCAGTCACCCTGAATATATTCAGTCAGACACCCAAGATTTACAAAAAGGTTTTTGCTCATATTTGTCTCTCCTGTGTGCTTACACACCTCCAAGTAACCAGAAGAGCTTATTCATCATTTTGGAGAGCACAACAGCAGCAATATTGATGTTTTCAGAATACAAACAATTAAGTGTTCAGAACTTTAATCAAGTAAGGATTTGTAGGCTTCTCTGACCACCGAAAGTGTAAATTGAAAGTGCAGCTCCCCTGGAACACCAGCAGATGGTAGATATTCTCAGTATAAATGTGGGGAAAATAAGGATGACTTGTACACACAGTGGAGGAAAGTTATCATTTCTTTTATTTGTGATACTTTTGAGAAAATTTATACTTAATCTTCAAGGTAGAAAAGTTCATATTCTAGCTACTTGGGTATATAATTTGTTCTGTGTTTTTGATTTTTGTACCTGTTACAGGTATAGGCTCTCACATGTTAAATGGGAGCCTTGATTTTTCTTAAAATAACCCCCAAACTTACACAGGTCTAACTAGTCTAGCTTAATTATAAAATTAAATGTTAATACAGCTAAATTAGAATTAATTTAGTCCAATAAGTCAAAGTAGTTTAAATGTATTTGAGGTTTTCTTACTACTAAAATTAGAGGTTTCAAAACTGATTATGGTGTACCTAAACAACATTTTGTAATATAAATGCATCCTGAGTATTCCAGGTGGAAAAATCACTGTGTCCTGTTATTTTCCAGTCTGCTGTTGCTTGCCAAAGCTAAGCATCACTGCAGAGGTGTTCAAATTCCCTGGCAGTGTGTCTTCCAGATGTCTGGAAGGTTATCTTCATAGCTATGTTTCTTGGAAATGTGGTGGGTTGTTTTAAAAAGCTTTGCTTTGATAAGAGTGGGCAGACAGGTGATTTGCTTGGCTCCTTGCTGAGGAAATCTTCCAGCTTCATGGAATGGAATGGGATTCCTCTCTCCTGGTGCTATATGAGTACGTTTTGTGTCCAGCCTTACTGACAGTTTTAATGCTACTCATTGATATAAACAACCAAATAAATGTAAAACACTTCTAAACTTACTCTTATCTGCAACTGTATCAACACCTTCCATTCCTAAGGGTTTAAGTCGGGGATTTTCCTCTGGGAATATGGCAAGTTCTTAACAATTCCAGGTAAAATACAGTCCTAGCCTGGGAGGAATACACCTTCAACTGCACCATGACTAGAACATTAAGGAGAGAGAGAAATTAACTGCAGAGACACTGTTATGTCCTGTAGTACAAACACAGACATCTCCCAGGAGGTAATTATGGAGGATTTTTTCCCCTCTCAGGTACTTGCTCAGAAACTGCAGTGAGAAAAACTTGGTTTAGATGGAACAGTACAAGTTATGTGCATTACAAAAGGCTCCCAACCCAGAGACAGCCTGGGCACCTCTGGGCTGTGAGAGTCAGCCCCCACATAACCCCAGTGACCCAAGTAATTTCCCCTCAGCCACCTCGTTGGCTTTTTTGGTTTTTTTCAGTCACAGGTGAGAAGCCTGTGGAGCCGCTTTACTACAAAAAGATGAAAAAGACGAAAAACCCAAAAACCCAAACAAACAAACAAAGAAAAAACAACAGGCAAGAGAACCTGGAGAACCTGTTGATTGTCTGGAAGAGGGTGGTGGAAGAAGGTGGCTGGGGAATGTGGTGTGATCTGAGGGGGGCTCAGGGGATGGAGGGGATGAAAGGGGTGAAGAGGATAAATGGGGCAAATAGCGTGAAGGGGGTGAAAAGGGTGAATGGGAGGAAGGTGGTGTTGAGGATGAAGGGGGTGAAAGGGGTAAGGGAATGAAGCTGATGAAGGGGAAGAAGGGGTGAATGAATGAATGGATGTAAGGAAGGCGATGTAGGGAACAAATGGAATGAAGGCGATGAAGGGGCTGTTGTGGATTGTTGGGGGTGGAGGCGATGTAGGGGATGAAGGCAAAAGGGGCTGTTGGGGATGAAGGTGATGAAGGGTTGGAAGGGGCTGTTGGGGATGAGGGAAATGAGGGTGATGAATATGATGAGGGGCAGAAAGAGGCTATTGGGGATGAGGGGGAGGAAGGCGATGAAGGGCAGGAAGGGGGAGTTGGGGATGAGGGTGATCAAGGGCAGGAAGAGGCTGTTGGAAATGGGGGCAATGAGGGGGATGAGGGCAATGATGGCGACGAGAGGGATGAGGGAGATGAAGGGCTGGAAGGGGCTGTTGGGGATGAGGGAAATGAAGGTGATGATGGGCAGGAAAGTGGTGTTATGGATAAGGGCAATGAGGCAGATGAGGACGATGAAGGTGATAAAGGCGATGAGGGAGATGAAGAGCAGGAAGGTGGTGTTGGGGATGAGGGCAATGAGGGGGATGAAGGCAATGGAGGGCAGGAAGGGGCTGTTGGGTTTGAGAGCAATGAAGGCAATGAGGAGGATGAGGGGCATGAGGTGGTTGAGGACGATGCAGGTGATGAAGGGGATGAGGGGGATGAAGTTGATGAAAGAGATGAGGGCGATGACGATGGAGGCGATGAGGAGGATGAGGGGGATGAGGGGGATGAGGGGGATGAGGACGATGGAGGTGATGA
>VZTJ01005925.1:89726-113024 GCA_013397795.1 Orthonyx spaldingii
GGTGCGGGGCCGCCCCGGGGGCCGCGGGGAGGCGGCGGCCGGGGGCGCGAGGGCAGCGGCGGCAGGTGCGGGACCTGTGCCCGGCGGGACGCGGGAGCGCCTCGGGGAGGGGAAGCGAGGGCGGAGGATGGCGAGAGAGGCCGGCTGGAAAAAGATGCTCCATCCCCTGGGCGGCTTTTTCAATTTTTTTTTATTTTGAGAATGCTGCCTCGGAAGTGTCGGCTGGCTCCGGCCGCTGCCAGCCCGATGCTGGGAGAACTCTGCTCTTTCAAACTGTTTTCAGAAGTTGTGGCGCTTCGCAGGCCCCACGGCGCCCGCAGGTCACGTTCTAGCAAGCTGGGTGAGCAGGGATTGAAGGAATTAACTCCAGAATTGGTTCCCTCACAGGAAATGTCCATCCATGAATTGTTCTCCTAAGTCGGAGAATAATTCATGATGGTGCAGTGGTACCGTGGGGGAAAAGTGTTCGGGTGAGACGAAAAATATGAATGTAAGACATTTAGAATGGCTCAAGAGATGCATCAAGAGATGTATCTTAATTGCATTTTTTATTAGAAGCCAGAGCAGCCTGTGGAGCATTGCTGATAACCATCTCATGGACAGGTAGCTGAAGTATTCAGTGAAGTTTCCAGTGGTTTCAAATTCATATGAAGCTGCAAAATTTCCATTCTGAAGCAATAAAGAAAACTGTTGAGGAGGGAAGAGAAGGTGGCGTGGCTGCACCTGCTAAATGATCATTTGGTGGCAAGAGAACTGTTTTTTTATTTCACATTTGAGTGAGCAGCAGTGGACAGCTCTGGAGAACAGCAGGGCTGCTTGTGCTTCTGATACTGCCCCAGTTTGCTGTTCCCCATCTGTGCTCTGGACTTCGGGCATGTTATTTGGATGCACAGTCTTTTCCAGCTTATTCAAATATACTAAATAGATTAGGGGAACTGGAAAGGTAACAGCAGCATGGTATGTAATTATTATGTTCCTCATCAGGAACTGTAGTGATAGGACAAGAAGTAATGGTTTCAAACTGAAAGAGGGGAAGTTTAGGTTAGATATATGGAAGAAATTGTTCCCCATGAGGGTGGTGGGGCTCTAGCACAGGGTCCCCAGAGCAGCTGTGGCTGCCCCATCCCTGGAAATATCCAAGGCCAGGTTGGATGGGGCTTGGAGCACCCCGGGATAATGGAAACTGTTCCTGCCCATGGCAGGGGATGGGACTGGATGGACTTTAAGATCTCTTCCAGCCCAAGCCATTCTATGTTGTTGTCTTTTGGCACTTACCACATTTCAGTAAAAATGATGAGCATATTAAGAATTCAGGGCTGCTTTCCATGGTGTAGAGAGAAATTTCCAGCTCTTCCAACTGTGGAAAAGCAGGATGGTGAATCAGTGAGAGCATGGGCACTTTTCAGATGGAAGTCTGCATCACAGATAGATGAGGGGGTGACTTTTAAGAAACAAAAGAACTTTTGGAGTGGCAAAGACAGCAGTGAGAACCATGTGGAGGTACCTGTTGGTTTTCAAGGCTATGGCTTCCAGGATTTGCTGGGACAGCAGTGCCTTCAAAGCCCATGGCAGAGACCATAAAAATAAGTGACACTTACAGTGAAACCCTAGTTATGTTCATTAAAGGGCAAATCATCACTTTGGATACAGTGTCTTTGCTGGAAATGCCATGATAAGTGTGAGAGATTCCTGAGTTGGTGGCTGTTTTGTGGGAATCCAAAGCACAGCTTTCTGCCAGCGCAGCACGCCAAGTGGGGGAGAATGTTCAGGTACTTCTGTACATTGTGTAACACATCCATGCTCTGCTATTGAGAATTTGCTTGAGAATGGAAGGGAAGTAAAGCAGAAAGTCTTTTTCTGTAAAAACTGAAGTGGCTCTGGAATCCATCCTGCAGAGCAGCGATATCCCCATTTCACTGCTACCACAAAAGCCTTGATCCTTAGGGGTAAACAAGTGATATAAAGTGTGTCACAGGGAGCTGCTGCTTACTGGGTGTCTCTCTGTTGAAAACAGAAGTTTGGAGAGGTTTAGAGACGACCACTGATGTATTCCTGTCTTGGCAAACCTCTTTAAAGTACTGCAGTACCTTTGCTGTTGAACTTGTTAGCATGGAAAGGGCAGACATGATCCTGGTATTTAACCCCCCAAGTGGACATAATTTCTTTTACCGATGTGTTTTTTCTCCACTAAGAAAAAGCTGAAAAATGAGCTGAAGAATATTTCTTCCTTGCCTCTGTGTAAAACACACTGTAGTCAAAAGTGGGAGGATGAGTCCTATGTTGTAGAAAGAAATGACTCAAGTCAGCTTTTTCACGTAACTAGTAAATCAGCAGTGTACTTAGCTGAGAAAATTTTTGTTGGGTTCTACTGCATTTGCGAGTCAAATTATATTGCACTCATATCTGAAGATTGAAATGGTGTTTCTGCATATTTGTACTTGTTAGAGACTTGTTATTTTCTGTTGACTTCTCTTGACTAGTTGCTGTTTAATTAATAAACTTGGGGTTTGTGTTGTGTTGGTGATTTCTTGGCTTATTTTCTTGGTTGCCTGAATTAACCTTCCTGAGGTATAACAGTTTATTTGGTTACGTGGCAGTAAGCAAAGCCTTTTTTCTTACTGGACAATAGGTGATAGATTTTAGTGTTCAGAAAATCGTTGTGTGCCCATTTTTTCTCTGTTCTTATTCAGGCAGCCTTGAGTAACTGAAAATATCTTTGCATTTAAGTGCCTGTCATAGGAACAAGATGCCCTATCAGATGCATTTTTTAATCTTTCAGAGTTAACATGAACTTTATTTTTTTTTAATTATCAAGCTTTGCTTCACCTAATGCATGGAAAATTCATGGATGGGAGTATTTCAGTATTGAATTGAAAACGTGTAGATGTCCTGGTGTTTGAAAAATGGTCATGTGCTGCAGCTAGAAACTAAAACAAAGCCTGGAGCTGTGCAGTATCCCAGGCTGAACCCCAGTCATTAGGAAAACAGTCCGTGGAGACTTTCAAGTTGTTCCTGGTTCTCTAATGGACGTGTTTTTACTGGAGCAGTGACGTAATGCATGTCCCATTTTCAGCTTCCAAAATAGGATTGATACTCTCATGCCTGGTTTTTCCTTTCTCTGAATCTGAAGCAACATTCTCTTTCAAAGTGCTTCTTGATTTTGGGATTTTAAAAAAACCCCACATACAGAAATTATAAATATGGCTTATAAAATCAGAAGGTAGTCTACTTAGGAAACCTGGGAATGCTTACTAGTCTGATTGAGCTGGAAAGGGATGATCTGCAATGCTGGTTTTGAATAAAATTACTTGCTTTTGTTTGCAGACTTTATTCCTAACAAGTTACAGGTTTTCTAAGGGAATATGTAAAATTCTAAAGCATAGATTCAGAAATAGCATAAAAATACTTTTTGCTTCAAGCATTTTGTGTTAGAGGCCAGAGTGTTTCCTTAAATACAAATGTGTTGTATATTCTTATCTGAATAAATATAATTTGTTGCCTAGAAGTGAGCCTTTCAGAAAAACAACGTTTTTGGAAACTCTAAGATACAATGATGCAGTAGATCTGGCTCTTCTTTGTTTCCCAGCTGCTTTAATGTCTTGAGTAAGCATGTAGTATTTTTGTACTCATGAGATACAGCAGTAAGTATTAGTTTAAAATCAATATGACTTGGCAGTATTTTCTGATAAATAATTTTGAAAATTCAGAATTTGGGGTGCGTGCTTCACTTTTGGGATAGAACCTTTATTATTCTTTTCTTAGGGATTTCAGTGAATGGCTGAAGTTCCCTGTGGTAGATGTTATTAACAATATTCAGTTGTTTCATAGTTTATGTTGCTGTTGAGTTTGGAGGAAAGGTTGGATGAAAATAGTTGTTAACTTTGAGCTGCTGAGTGACTTTTCAAAGTGCTAATGCAGTTGTGGACTGTTGCTGACTTTAAAACTGATTTAACGGGGTCATCATTGTGTGTTTAAACTTCATAGATGACAAATTCCCGTGGTGACACAGCAGAGCAGCATGGTTTTCCTCAGGGCTGTGCTGGGAAATCCTGCATGGGACCTGGCTGTGTGTGCCTGGGAGTTCAGCAGTGCTCAGTCAGAGCTTCTTCCTGCTTGCAGGGATAAAAGACCTCGTTGGTACCCAGTGATCACGCTGAGAACTGATGTTTGGGCAGCAGTTGTAGAATTTGTTTCATATTTTCCTGAGTTTGTTGAACTTTGTGTACGGAAAGTTCAACCCCAGGTTTACTGTTGCAGATAGTTCTGTTCTTGTGACGTTTCGTTTAGGTGGCTGTACACAAGGCTGTGTGTAGTATTAATTTCATTTCTTTTCCACTGCAATTAATCTTGCTTTCCACATAGTTGAGTTCGCTGTTAACAAAATAAGTAACATGGAAGAAGGAAAAAAATGCAGAACTGCAGGTATAACATTTTAATATGAAATATATGTTTTAAACTAACAGCTTTAAAAATACTTGTTGAAGCTTTTGGTTTAATACAAATTTAATTTATCACTTAATTGTCTTTTATGCTCAAGTGGTTCCACTTGTAATTGGTAGTTGAAAGAATATAGAGTAGTACAGTTTGTTAGGAATCTGCCTAAACTGTGTTGTGTGGATGTTTAACTACCTCAGTATACTAAGATTTGTTGTCATCTCCTAAGAAATACCATTGAGAGGTTTGGATACAACCGATTGTATAAAAGCTGAACAAAATATTTACAAAGTCTGTAAAAAATCATTATTTTTGTTTTGAAAATTCTTTGTTAACTATTAATTCTAAGCTAAATAGTTTTGAATTAGTATATGAAAAAGGAGAAAAGTGTATTTTTGCTTCACGAATGAAACAAAGTAAAAAAATTTTGTCTGCTTTTCAAATTTTTTGAGTAATTCTTTTAACAACTATGCTAAGAAAGTTCAGCTTGGATGAAATTTTCAGCTTGACAGAACTTCAACTCTGCAGCCCATCACTTTATTGATATTTACTTGTCTCATATTCTACACATTTAGTGGTGGATAGTGATGGTGTTCAATGTTTGCTTCTGTAAGACAGTGCTTTAGATTCTTATTGTCTGTGTGTCTGTCTGGAGTTTTGGGCTGAGTGTGAGGTGTCTGTTTCAGAGGATGGACATTCACCACTGAAACATGGGTAATTCCTGCAGATAGATTGCAGGAACCCTACATTGCTTTCCAGATTTGTGATCAAAAGTGATCATGTGAGCATTCCCGTGGCATTGAGGGAATGATGGAGAAAAGGTAGAAATGGGCAGGTGGAGACAGTAACAACACAAAGTCCTGCCACAGCCTCAGGCTGTGCTCCTGTGCTCATAAAAGGTTCTGGCTTTTCTTGACTTTATGAGAGTAATTGCATAAAAATATTCTGACAGTATAGAAAAACGTGACGTTTGATGCTGAAAATAAGTTGGGTTTCATAGTAGGAAATTGTCTGATGCCTCTCTTGCTACACAAAATGTTTCATTTCTGAAATGATGTTGTGTGGATTTTGTCCCAAAGAACAATGAATAAAAGTGCTGAGTTTTTCCCTCAGCTGAAGTATAGAAGTTTATACTGACTCCAGTATTGAAATAAGTTAGGAAGTCAGTAATAATGCATTCCAAAAGGAAAGCTTTCCTTTGGATGTGTACAAGCTGTTCAGATGGAGCTCCTTATCCCTGGTCTTTGCTGGCAAACTTTAAACCCCACAGAATCACTTGGAGAATGAACTGAAATACAGATGTTTCAGCTCTTTGTTTAAATGCTCACATAGTATGGAAACACCAGGACAAAAGGAGTTAATCCTGGTAGAGGTGTACACAACAGAAATATGATTTCCAAGAACATTTTTCCTTTTCTTACAGATTTCTTTAGCAATGTAACATTTGAATGATGCTTGGAAGTGTTGTCGCTTTTGCACGGCATTAGGAATTCTTTCAGTGCAAAGATGTGAGGGATTATGTGAAATTTATTTGGAGTAGATTTTGCTTGAACTTATTTTAAGTCAAATGTTAGTACTTATGCAGAGTACTTAGCAAAAACATTCAGCTGATCATAGTTATAGCAGGAAAATGAAAGAGAGGGAAGAAATAACAGTACTTGAACAAAGGGCTTTAAGTGAAGAGGGACCAGTTAACTTCCAAAAATGGGGAATGTGAATTTATTGAGAAGTCTTTATGACAGTGGGACTAAAAGTGTTTTCAGTCTAGTTTGCAAAAAAGCTTTTTTGTATGCATTAACCAAGAAAGGAAGTGACTTGATGTCCTCGACCCTTAGGTATGGCATCATTCTCGACAGCTTTGCCTCAAGTCGTGCGTTTCCAAATTTGATGCCTGCTCAAAGTAGGAATTGTTGTCAGATACCTTTTGAAATCTTCTATGAAAAAGGAATGTAAAATGCATTAGTGTAATAAAATACCTCAATACAGCTCAATTTTAAGGAATATTTTCCTCATTCTGAAATAGAAGAGTAGAGATTCAATACATGCATTTTAAAAATTTGAAACCCACGTAAGGCCTTCCATAATGCTTTGATATAAAATTCTAAAGAGATCTGACTTCTAAGGTTCTTAAAAGTACTCAGTCTTGAGCAAACTGACTTACATTAAAAAATAAATGGAGCAATCTTACCTGAGCACCTCTGTTACATCATCATTTAAAGTGGGAGAAAGATTAATGCTGGGATATCCATCTTGAGATTATTCAGACACATTTGAGCTGTAATAACAAAACTGTAGCATGGAGCAGATTTTTTTCTAAAACAAAATGCTCCTTTTCTACAGATGATTTAGGAAGAGAAGCTACAGCTCTGTGGGTACTTTCAGTTCAATGTAAATTTGTATGTAGGTACATATTACAATTGTCTGTTTTTCTTTTTAGGGCTCATGTAATCAAAGGAGTTTCTTTGTTGTGTGTATCTTTTCAGAACACAACAGGAATTCAAAATGAACCAGGTGAGTATAAATGTAAGACTTTATCAAAATACTTAGAACAGTTAATTATTAATAAGTAAATAATCCACTAAAAAATGTTCTTTAAAATCTTCAGTCTCGTTAAATTTCATAATCATCCATTCTACAGCATGTATGCTTGTGAGATGTCTGTGATTTGATGGATTTGAGGTTTTTGTGAATTCCCTTTAGCAGTGTGTAAGTTATTACTCCTGGCATCTCTTCTAAGAATGCCTGTCCAGAAAATTCTATTTCCTCCTGAAGCTGTACGTAATAATTCAGTTCCTTGTAAAAGGGGCTTGAAAATCGAAGGCTTCCATTTTTAAAAATCTTTTTATAATCATTTTTCTTTTTCAAATGGGCAGTAAACAATCTGCCACAACTTGATTGATTGGGAAATTTCACCCTTTTCTGGAATCTGAAGTGTTTCTCCTGGAACCAAGTGGAAGGACTGGGAGAGCAGTTTCCTTTGTGGAGCAGCACTTTGCTGTGTGGAGTCACGAGTGTCCTGACTGGAAGGTGGTGTTTCAATCAGCACCAACTGTGCAGCATTTTATTCTGCATTTTTGTCCATCAGTTTGTCCGTCACAAACAATTGTATTACTTAGAAATACAGAAAAAGTACATGCTGCCTCAGATTTTTCTCACAAGTCCTTCTCTCTCTCTGGCTGATCTTACCAAGCCCCTTTGGCATGGGAATGTGAGCAGAGGATATCACACTGCAGGAAAACCGTTTTTACTTTGCTGAAAGAGTCAGCCACGAACAGAAGCTTTATGAGTGAGAAACAACCACAGTACACAGCTTTATAAAATGCTTTGTCTACTTCAATACCTATAGCTAATGTGTGCTTTTATTATCCTTGTTTGATCAGCAGCAGCCCTGAATACAGGTAGCATTTGCTGGAGTGTGTTTTCTCTGAAGTCACAGAAGTATATGCATAAGTAATTACAGCATGGAATGGATTGGTGGGATGTTTCCTGTTGCTTTTTTTTCTCTGATTTAAAATAAAAAGTCTTCAATATATTTGTACCTATTAAAAAGGTAAAAAGCAAGATATAATCTCTGCCAGAGCATTGAAATATATATTGTAAAAATACATACTTGTATAATATCTATAGACAAATATGAATTATATCTATAATAGAAATGACATTTGCATTAGCACACTTTTAAGCATTGAAAGTGCTAGGGTTAGGTGTTGCTTCAAAATTCTTATTGACACTTGAAATTTTTTCACCTGGAAGATTTGTTTTGAAGCACTCAGTGGCATGAAGCCAGCAGCCTATTGCTCTGTCTGCTTGAGGAATACTCCTGCTTTATTAGTCATTCCAATAAGCTTTGGATTCTGCTAAAACTCTGAAAACTGTACATCCTAATCTGTAATTGTTATTAATTGACTGTTTCCTTCCCATTTGTGTGTCTGTGTCCCCTCGTGTCCTGTCTGTTGTTGTGTTCCTCCACCCCGATCTGATTCTAGAATTAAATCAGATTTCTGTGCTCTGTCAAAAGTCCTCCTCTTTCTTCTGGGCACTGCAGATCTCCTTTATGCCGTGCTGTGATGTGTGTCCTCTCACAATTAAAGGGTGGGATGACCCTTCCTCTGGGAGTTCCTACAACAGCTCAGGGTCCTCCTTGGTGTTTCTGCCTTTCACCTTTGCTTTCCAAGCACGTGGAGCCCATGTGGCTTGTAGTGTTTGCTGACCATTCGTGTTTAAGTGTGTATTTAGCATCAACCCTGTGGTGTTTTTTCTTGCAGTGCCCTTGTCATTTCATTCACTGTTGACAAGTTGTAGTGCCAGGTCTGTATGAGAAATGTTTTTGCCTGATGCCAAACATCTTTCAAGTGGTTTGTTCTCGTATTTCTTTCATTCTGCTTGTCTCTGCTTTTGGTGTGACTTCGGTGACCCTGAAACTAACTGGGCTGCTGTTGACTTGGTTTATGTGAAAAGACTTAGTTTTGTGGTTTATCCCACAGAAATCTTGAAGTAGTGATGGAAAACCTTTTCATAAATACTTTGATATGGCCTTCTTGTTGTAAGGAGAAGAAGGATTTAAAAAACCCCATTAGTTGTTGGAATTAATGTTTTTGGTTTTCTTGGAAGATTGCTGTCTCAGGATAGACAGTGTGTGTGCTCTTTTAAAAGGAAATCTTCCTCTAATATGTAAATTAGTTCATCAGAACAGTGAAATAATTTATTTTGAAAACCCCAAACAAGCATGGGGTTTGATTGGTAGCATTGACTACATCTCAGAGTGCAGTAAGAGAGAGAAGGAGGAAGTTGGGTGCTACCTGGAAAACAGCCTGAGCAGTTATTTAAAAAGTGCTGAGGAATGCAGGAACAAATGACACCTGCACTTATATTGAAACTCCCTCCCCCCATTCCTTCTGAATTTCTCAGTGATTATGTCAAATATTTCCAATACATCTTCAATTTTCAAGCACACAAATTGTGTGAAATTGTGGCCAAGAGGGGTAGCCAGGCAAGGTGCCTGGGCAAGGAGAGACCTTTCTGCTCTCCTGTGCTGGCTGCCACAACTACCCTTCCTCAACTGCCTCTTGTAACTTCTCTGCCATCTCCCTCCCTCTTCAGTGGCATCCTTTCCTTTATCTTTTCATTTATCCTAATCCTATTTCCACCCTAACATGACACTAACTGGGTGACATTCATTGCACTGTTCAGGATGGTTCTTTCATTTTCTCCCTGATCTCTGATCACCTGTAAATAGCTTGTTGCAGGTGCCTTTTCTGCTCTGCTTAAATACCCTTTGTAACATTACAGACCAATCTGCAGTTGGTTCATAAGTACAATTCTATTGAAAGTGGTGTGAAAAGTTGCTTAGTGTGTTAAAAGGTACTGTCAGAGTGCCTGGACTCTGGATTTGATGCAAACAGGAAAAGATGATTTCAGTTAAGGACTACTTCAGCCCTCAAATGACCCTTTGGCATTGTTCTAAAGTCACTTCATACTGGCTGATGTAAATGCTAGAATGTAATTTTCTGATGAACTTCAGAGTAAGAAGCTTAAAAGTGAAACAAGCTTCAAGTGCTTTTGTATTCAAAATTGCAGCCTCAGAAGAAGTGAAAAGTACTGTGTTAAGGTTTCAGATAAATGCAAAAGTTGGCTCTAGGACATGCACAAGTGCACTACCTTTATCAAGAGGTGAATTCTGTAAACAGAAAAATAAATTTAAATGTGATTGTTAAGTCTTGGTAGAAAAGTGATTGAAATACAGTGTTTCTTTTTGGTAGACAGACATTGCTTGGGGACACTTTGTGATCTGGAAGAAGCTTCAAGTAGTTACATCTAAATTGCAAATAAGAAGAGATTGCACTGATTTGACTGAACTAAATTGTTTATTTTAGTGTTGTGAATTTGATTACTTATTACCATTCGTTTGAGGTGTGAAATGTATTGTTGTGTGCAAGGCCATATCCAGCTTTCTAGTACTTGTGAAATCCATTAATATCACAAGTGTTGGATGAGTCTGAGTGTTGTGTTCTCTGAATGTCCTGCTGATCTCTGATTTATGTAGGTAGATGCACAATAAAGTTCTGATTGTATTCTGCTCCATACAAATACACTTCTTAAATGGTAGAACAGTTTGGGGGTATTTACAGTTAAAAAGAAGTGTGACTATTAAGGAATATTCCAGGAAAATCAAAGGTGTATCACAGTGCTGTACACTTCCATCTGAATCAGTTGAGTCTTGTTTTTCAGTTTTGATAGGTTAAAGTTCATTTATGGGCTTGAGATTTTTAACTGTTTATCAGCAGTTGAGATTTTTAATTGCTCATCAAAACCCCAAACCAAAACCAACACTCTGCAAAGAAACCAAACCCTCAAATGAAACCCAGCCAAAAAAACCCATGTTTTTAGCTTGAAACTGGAAGTGCACCATTCTGAGAGCTGTCAGCCACCCTCTTCTATGTCTGTATAGAACTTGTTAGAAACCACTGGGGAAAACAGACTCGGTCCTCCCCTGGTGAAATCCTGGGGTAATGTACTGGAGAGGTGCTATTATTGGAGGATTAACTATTTGACTCAATAACTCATTAAAATTCTTCCAACTTGGCAAGCTAAGAAATGTTGACTTTGCCTGACTTGTAATAAACCAGAAGGTCAAAGCCTCTCTGAGCAGTGCAAAAAGTACAGTCCATGGGTTCAGTATCTATTGTTTACTAATTGTTCCAGAATTTTTGCAAATTATCCTCAGAAATGCAAACTTTGTGACCTCAGGGAGACCTCACTGTAAAGGCCATATTATTTATTAGTGCATGCTGTAAATCAGAGCAGCCCAAAGGATGAGGACTTGAAGAAGCTCTGGTCAAGCATCCTCTTCCTCCTCCCCTCGGTGGCAGAACCTCATCTGTACAGGCACTTACCTTTGCCATCACAATGTGCCTCAAAAGACATGTTTTGGAGACTGTTGTTGATATTAAAGTTATTTAAAAATCGAGATTCAGGGGCTGTTATCTTCTGTATAAATGTAATTCAGGTACAACTACAGCACAGACCTTCATGGGCTGCCTTGGTCACTAAAAATTAGATGTTTAGGTTTCTTTGATATGCTGAGAAGAGCGTGTTCCTTTTTCAGCTGAGACATGGCTTCTTGCATATCAGTTCAAGGCAAACAGATGTCTGAAAATCAGGCTGCTTTCATTAGTAATTTTCCTTTTGGGTTGTTGGAAGAGCAAAATAAACCTTTGCTCTGCTTCGAATAGACTCCAGCTCTCCTAACTGATGGATGAGTATTTCTCCCTGGTGTCTTCACTCTTGAATGGGAAAGGATTTCTGGCATTCTCGCCCTTCCATGGTTTCCAGTCTGGGGGTCTTTCTCCCCTACAAATAGCTCTTTGGGAGCTCTCTGTGCAGCTGTTAAGGCTTATGAAGGCAGAAATAGAAGTTGTTCTGACTCCAGTTTTATCATTTTCCTCATTGTTGCAGTTAAAACTGGCAGCAGATTTGTTCTTGTACTCTTTCCACTCAGCACACTGGGTTTTCAGACATAGTGAAGCATTGCCATAGCAGCACCCTGACAAAGACTGGGTGCTGAGGAGCAAGGGCTGAGAAGCTTTACCTGTTTTGCTTTGGAGATAAAAACATTGAAATTTGATAGCATATTAAGATGCATTTAAAAATATATTTCCAGTAACTTTTCAGCATATTTCAAAAGTACTCACTGTAAAATACTCTTACTCAACATATGAAAACTACTATTGTATCTCTGCTTGATGGTTATAGGTAAAAGCCAGAATAATTTCCAAAAAATTGGAGTTTATTTGGACAAATTTCTCAGTTTAACCTCTCCTAAAAATGCATTCAGAGCTCAAGTGTAACATCCTTAGTAATAGAATTGTTCCTGCCATTACCACCAGTGTTTGTTCCTGACCAGAATGATTGGAGTTCCCTGTCAGAGGGCAGGGAGTTTTTTTAGGGCACGTGGTTCAATAAAGGCCTGGTTCTCACCAAGCACAGTTCTTTCAGAATGTGGACACATTTTATAGGAAATTTTGCATTCTTGTAACTTTGAAATTATGGTCATTTCTACCAGAAATAGTGTTTTGTTAATTATAAGTAATATGGAACAGGTTGTTTTATGATGTGTGAGTAGTAATAGTATGAACAATATTATAAGAATAATACTGAACCTTGGAGGCTCCTTAAAATGGAACTAATCACTTATTGTACAGTAAATAATTTATTAGCTTTATGTTGCCTACCAAACTTAAATATAAAAAGATCTTAAAACTTCTTGTATTAATTATAAGCTGCTGGCTAAAATTCTGAGCTGTTCCTTGTTGTAGGAATAGTAACATTTATGATATTGAAATAATAACAACTGTTTAAACGCTTTTGTTCTCTTTAAAAGCTGCTTTTAGCTCATTCTTTTCATTGCAGAGCAGTAAACTTGACGTGCACATACTTCAGTCACCAAGAACTGTAGTGACAGGACAAGGGGGAATGGCTTCACGCTGACAGGGAGGAGGTTTAGATCGGCTGTTGGGAAGGAATTCCTGGCTGTGAGGGTGGGGAGGCCCTGGCACAGGGTGTCCAGAGAAGCTGTGGCTGCCCCTGGAGCCCTGGCAGTGTCCAAGGCCAGGCTGGACATTGGGGCTTGGAGCAGCCTGGGACAGTGGGAGGTGTCCCTGCCATGGCAGGGGTGACACTGGATGGGCTTTAAAGATGCCCTTGAGGGGTGTCCCCACTGCAGGGAGGAATCTCCACACACTGTGCAGGGAGGGATGTGTCAGGACAGCCTCTTCAAAGCAGGCCTGGGCTTTTCTAGGCTGAGGTGCTGCACTGCCAGTCAGGTGTCCCCAGGCAGCTGTGCCAGCTCAGCAGCTTTGGGCAGGTTATCAGTTTGTTCCTTTATCAGGTGCTTTATCAGCTCTGCCACATCTTCTCCTCACCCTTAGGATGTTTAGCTTTGGGATTGCTGAGCCTGCCTGCATTATTCAGCACCAGAAGCAGCATGACCCCATCCCCTCCCATTCACCACCACAGCTTTGCCAATAGGGCATTGTCTATCCCATTCCAGGCAGAGCATTCTGCTGCACTGTGGCAGAGTAGATGGAGTACCCCAAGTGCAAGTTCAGTGTCTGCATTGGAGCAGTTCATTTACTGCAACACCCTCACTTCAGTCAGCAGAGCAAGCAACTTTTGGGGTTTTTTGAAGTATGCACTTCTTGGAACTTTGAGTTTGGTTTTCTCCTAAAGTTACTTTTTAGTCTTTCTCACAAGGGCTGCTTTGTCGCATAAGGCAAGATGGGAAACTATTTTAGATTGGTTTTGGGAAACTGATTGAGTTGAGTATGGCTGGAAGTCACCCTTTGAAAAAGGGAAATAAATGATTGTTAATATATGTAAAATTACCATCAGTGTGGTGAGTTTGGAAATTTTACTTTAAGTGCAAGTCAGGAGGTTTTGAAGTTCGTGTGGGTTGGTCACCTGTTGTGTGGTTGGTTTTGCCTGTTCATGGTGGTTGGCTTTTTGACTTGTAGAACACAACTGAGTCTCCTGTCACTGTGGAGACCTTGGATGATGTCCCTGAGCACGTGCTTAGAGGCCTTCCTGAGGATGTGAGGCTCTTCCCATCTGCTGTTGACAAGACTCGGCTTGGTGAGTGCTACAGCTGTGAAAAGAAAATGAAGATTTTTACAGTAGCTCACATAAATTGGAGCTGCTGTGAAAGCGTGGTGCCCTCCTGGACTGGGCAGAGATGATTTGTCTGGTGTATTTGTCTGAAATAATTCCCCTTGGGTAGAGTGGACAGCTCCCCAGTCTGACACAGACATGTGTAAGGATCTTAAGAAACATGAACTGTGAATGGAAGATTTGCTTGAAATAACTTAGTTTTAACTCCTGATATGTGTCCCCTCAGGTGTCTGGGCAACAAAGTCAATTCTAAAAGGCAAGAAGTTTGGACCATTTGTCGGTGACAAGAAAAAAAGGTCTCAAGTTAAGAGCAATGTGTACATGTGGGAGGTAAGAAACACCTTGTAAATGACAAACGTGCCTGTCACCAGGTCAGTTCTTGTATTTAGCCTTTACTTTTTCCAGAGATTTTAGAAATAGACTTGATATAAGGTAATTGCCATCTATTACTGCCATTACTAACAGTTATTTATAGACACTTGGATGGAGCAACCATTCTGAATTACAAACCTTTATAAACTGTTGGCATTGTTTGGAATTCTGTATTTTTTATATGCTGTGTGTGGATCACACCTGCCCTTAAGAGCTGGTGGCTGATCTTTGCTTCGTTGGCTTGAAGCCTGAGTGCAACTGAGTGCTGTCAACTGCTTATGAAATTAGGGAAATTAGGAGGAAATGGAATCTCTTAAGGAAGCCACATCACTCCTCCTCATTTAGCTCTTTGAAAATCAGCTGTTGGAGTTTTTGTAAGAGTTCTCAAGTGTTGCAGTATTTCTTGTGCTGGGCTTGCCTTGAAGCAAGTGCCGTCTGGGCAGCTGAACAGCTCTGGAAGTGCCACTGGTAGTCAGGAGACTTTGGATATTATGTAGATTTCGAAATGTAAGTGTCATAATGTGTAGCTGAATCCCATCTACAGTGTCTTTAAGGCAGTTCATAACCACTTCCAAAGACTCCTTCAGTCTTTCTGAAGACAAACACAGCACATGGCTTTAGCAAAGTGAATAGTCAAGGAGGGGAGGGGTGGAGGAGCTACTGCATAGAATGTTCTGGAACATGGATTTTTAGGCTAAAGATACGGATAATGGTCATCCATCCTTCAGTGCCCTTGCCTGCAAAAATGGAACTCCCTAAAACACTGAAAACATGCACAGAGCTTAGTGTTAACCTCTCTCAGAAGAATTGATCTAGGACATTCCCATAAATGCAAATTCAATTCCCCTTTAGAAAAGCAATAAAGTTTTCAAGTGAAATGTTTGTTGCACTGAGCTCATGCTATCACAAATACCACTGCTTAAGGTATCTCCAGTTTTGATCTGGTACAGGAACATTTGGTGAGATTGAATCAGTCAAGTAAATTATTGACCTTCCAGCTGTGTTTGTCAGTGCTGGGTGCTGAATGTTCATGGTGGATATTTTTTCAGTTTATGTCAAGAAATGATAGTTGCAAGCCAGCTGTTTCAGAGTTTCCTAGTTTGCAATGCAGGTGATAATGGGAACCCTTGTTAGATTCCAAAGTAATTGTGTGTTGCTTTAATAGTGATTTTAGAGTTAGGAAAAAAGCAGCTAAAATGAGACTGCAACAGTTGGTCCCACATGCTGATACCTGAAACCAGGCCAGAATCTCAACTGTTAGCAAATATGGTTTGTAGAAGGATGGTAGTGTGTAGGAGCAGTTCAGTGTATGGACACTCCACTTGGGGAACAGCCTTTTCCACAACCATTCCGTTTGCTTCTTTAGTCAAATTAATCTGAATAAAAAGTGAGGCTTCTAAAACTGGCATCTCCAGTCAATTTTAATGATTTTGAACTGTCATACCAGAGGCTCATTGTGAAAAAGATGAGTTTGTGTGTGTCAGTGTATGCCTGTGGTGTCTGAGGAGAGAACATATTTTCCTTTTCTACTGGAGAAAAGCCACAGTTGGGAAAATGAGAACAAGTGTGTGAAAAGGGAGGGCAATGCTGGTTGGGAATGACTGGCACAGCTGTGCTGAGTGGGTTTTATTGTGGGTACAGGAATCACTGAAAGTCACAATGTTGCAGAGAGGAGTTGCAGCTATTTTCTTTCTCACAGTGCACAAGGCCTTTAAACAATATTCTGTAAATTAGACTGTAATGTTCTGTAAATTAGAAAGGCAATAAAGTATTTTGGTTTGTGGAAAACCCGTAATAAAGTAACATAAAAACACAATAAAGATATATATATATATATAAAAAAATAATCAGTAATTACATTTAGATATCTATTCCATGTCTATTTAGCTCTCCCACAGCATTCTTTGGCTCTTCTCTTCCATTTTAACCAAAAGAATTGCTTTTGCAGTCTCATCTGGGATGCTCTTTATGCTTTCATATTGCAAGGGCTGGGTGTGCTGGTGAACATTTCCTTCAAAAGTCAGCTGATGAAATCCATGCTGGAGTAGTTAAAGTAAGGGAGATGTTTTCTGTTTGCTTGGAAAGAAACTAAGATGGTTGTGGTATATTTATTAAAACTTTAATTTCATTAATAAAATTCCATTTCATTAAATTAACAGTATTAGCACCAAAAAAAATGAATTTATTAAATAGGGGTTTTCCTAAGGTGGTGTAGAAATGTATGTAAGATGGAAATTGGAGAATGGTTTGAAAAGCCTTGGAATTACTTGTAAAGTACCAGAAAATAAAAAGCTGCAACACTGTAGATTTTTGGACTTTCAGAAAAACAGAAAAGGAAAAATACCCACCAATAGCTCTTCTTGTAGGCAGCTAACTTGGATTATAAGAAGAGTGGGAGATGCATAACATCTTGAAAGAGAAGCAGAGTCGCCTGTCATCAGAAAACAGTGAAGATGTCAGTCCCCTTCTTGCTTTATTGCAAGTTGTCTGGAAATGTAAACCAGGAGTAGGTGTCAGCCTTTTCCCCAAGAACAGAAACCAAAGAATTTGCACAGCATCTTGGAACATGCAGAATTTCATTGACGTGGTCAGTTTTTTTAGGTGATCACAAGATTTCTGAAAGGTTAAAATGTTCTTTTATACCCTAAAAAAAGGTTACTTGTAAAGTGTGCTTTCCCATATCTTTCCAAATGAAGCAAATGCTTCTAGCTTCTATATAGTCTTTCTATACTGTATACTTTTATATATATATATATATCTATATAAGCTTCTGGTTTCTGTACACTCTTTCCAATTCATCAGATGGTAAAAATAAGCCTCTGTGGCCTTCATATCTTAAAATCAGTCATTTTACTGAATGCAAAGTATCATTTCAGGTGTGCTAAACTGAAAAGGAAGCATAAAATGCTTTCAGGATTTTGGCTTTTGAGCCCAAAGCTTTCAGAAATGGCATTGCAGGCCACAAGTGGGGTGTTTTCCAACCGTAGCAGTTTTTCTAAGAGATTGCAGAGGAGCAGCAGCAGCACTTTGCCCAGTGCAGCCCTGGCTGTGCTGTGCCCTTTGTCTCTGGCCCTGGGTGGCACCAGGGCTGTGTAGAACGCAGTGTTTCAGGGCTGTGAGCAGGTGTCCTGTGTCTGTCTCTCCCACAGGTGTATTACCCAAACCTGGGCTGGATGTGTGTGGATGCCACCGACCCCGAGAAGGGCAACTGGCTCCGCTACATAAACTGGGCCCGCTCGGGGAAGGAGCAGAACCTCTTCCCTCTGGAGATCAACAGGACCATATACTACAAGAGTTTAAAGGTATCACTGGCTGAACAGCTGCTCCGTTGGTATCTTTTATTATTAACACTTTTTATTCCACTTTATTACAAAACTTCTTTCTTACTGTTTATATTAGACAGAGTGTGAAACGTTTTATGAAATACATTTAAAACACTGCAAATGCTACACATCATTGGTACAAATTCTTATCTGCCAATACAGTTGACATTAAGTTTTACTGTTAAACTACAGGCTGTTTCAACACTAAGTCTATCTTATTGGGTAATGATTTGCTGTAGCACCAAGTTTGATACAAACTAGAATGAAAAACTACAGAGTATCTGAAATAAATTTTTTTGTATTTTTGTAGATACCAAGACTCCTTCTGCTGAGGATGTTTTTGCAGTAATCAGTTATTTTTATGGTCTGTGCATCGTATGACAAAGTTTGGCTGTCAAGACACTTCTATGGGTAGCTCCATGAAACTGTTTCTCATGGTTTTATACCATTTCAGTTTTGTTCAGGGTGTGAGGGGGAGGCAGGGAAAAGGGTATAATTCCTGGAGCATTTTATCTCCCAAACCAAGAAAAATAAATGGTTTAACTAGAATGGTGGAGCATGTTAGGTTAAGAACATTGTGGCTCTAAAGTATTTCTTGAGTCCCTGATCAAGACCTCCTAGCAGTGAGTGTGTGTAGCTTGACTTTGTTTTTATTTAGAATACTTTTGGGAGTTCTGGGTATATGCAGCCTTGTTTTTGCACCATTGCTGTTCCTTCCATCTCCTTGTGAGGCCAAGAATATCTGTAAGTAATTGGTATTTGCTTAATTAAAGAGTGAATTGATCCCATGCAATTTTGAAGTTTATGGGGCAGTACAGCAGCAGGTAAATGTTTTATTTTAGGTCACTCAAGCTGGATTGAAAAAACCTTCCAAACATTTTCTGAGCTTGCTAATGACATTCAGGTAGAGGTTCACTGACTTCTCTGCAGTGTTTATTCCCACAGGGCAGGCTCCCAATATGACTCTGTACCCAGCCTTTATTTCTCTAGACACTTCATCTTGGATTTCCTCTGCCTTTGCCCACAGTCCTACTAACTCATTAATACAAGTGTGCTTTTGGAGCCACTCTGACATTTTAAATTTCTCATTGACTCTTTTCTGCTAAAGTTTTAGTCCTGACAAAGACAAGCATTCACCTATTTAAAATTTGTTTATTTGATGGATGATATTGCACTCTGGAAAATAACTGTACTGCTGAAAGAGGCTGAGCACTCCTGGCAGAATAACAAATACCTTGTCTCAGCACTGGAATATCCTTTTGTTCCTTTGACTGTTGTCTCTTGCAACTTGATGAATTTTATCCCAGTCACACCTTACTCCTCACTGAGACAAAAGAAGGCACATAATAAAGAACATCTTCAATGTCCTTATCTTTTGCATATAATGTTAGGATCTCTACACTGCCATTTCAAACCTGCTGTGAATTTACCAGCCTAGGTATGAACACATGGTTCTTTCCTGATCTTTATCATAATTCATAAATGTAGGGGAATCCCACTTGCTGGCAAATAAACAGCACAGGTTTTATTTACCCCCAAAGGAGAATTCAAGTGGCTAGTTTGTAATTTTGTTCTGCTTTACCTTGAAGCATTAAAAGTATAATCATGGGTCTTATTTTTCCCAAGGTTTCCTTCAGCTTTTTGTAGGTGTTTAATTTGTAAGTTAAACAGGCTGATTTCCAAGCCTCATTGCTAAGATAAAAAAAGTCCCAATTTGCTTGGTGTAGAACCACCTCAGAACTGCAGAGCTTTAACTTCCCTGTTCCCTGCTCTCAGTGAATAGTTATAGAATAGAACTTGTGAGTGAGCACAAGCAAATGTTTCTCTCTTCCATCTTCTCTTCATCTTTACTGAAGGGCTGAGGGTATTTGTGAGCTGCTTTGCATCTGCTTTCCCCAGGATGCCTGTGTGAGAGCTGTGGTACTGCAGGGGAGCATTTTAAACTCATGGTGCAGTTTCAGCTCTTCCTGCCTCTGCTCATGAGAGGAGCTCGCTGTGTGGTGTCCCTCTGCACACAGCACAGAACTTGAATTCTAAAAAAAGCAAAATACAGTGAAAACTCAGTTTCAGAAAGTCTTCTAAAGAAGCTTGGCTGTGAAACTGTGCCTGATTAAAATGAAATTAACTTGCTTATGAACGACTGTTTTGCCAAACAGGTTTATAATAACTCAAGATCCTCCCTGTTACATAGGAGAGAGCAACAGAACGTTGGGTTGTAGAATATGAAAGATTCACACAAGTAAATGCCAGACTGTTCACTTTGGTTATGTTTGGTGAGATGAGGCCACACCCAGGTGCAGAAGCACAATATCACAGTAAAATGCAGTGTCTGTGGTGAAAAATAGATGCTCTGATAAGGTCGGGCAGGCAAATGTCTGTCTCAGTCTGTACAAGACACATTGCAGTGCTTGAATGTGCACAATTAATTGACTTTTAGGCAATCTGTGCTAGAACCTCTTAGGGCACAACTTGTTAGGATATTACTCTTGAAAATAACAAATTTTAAATTTACTGTAAGCCTTTTGAACAGATAATACTCAGATTAAGGACTGTTAAGTGTTGCAGTTAAAACAAAAAGCACAAAAACTGCGTGGGAGTTATTAACCTAATGAGCCTTCCCAAAATTCATACCTTTTTTAGCCAGGCTGTCCCAGCCTGACACTGCTACACCGAGGGTCTGTAGGGAATAATTTGGAGGAGGTTGGGTTTTGGAGTTGTTACTGGAGGGTGTCACGAGGAGGGGTGGTGGCACAAGTGGCACTTGCTCAGTGCAGTCCTTCTCTCATACTGCTGCTGAGGGAGCAGCTCTAATTGCCTGCTTTTGAAGCTGCTGCTACATCTCATTTTAGAAGTACAAGGTTAGAGGGCTTAATTTAGATTCTAGAGCAGTCACAATAAAACGAAATTCATCAAGTTGAACGTTAGCTCCAGCCATGCAGCCAACAAATTACATGCTCGTTACCACCCCGTGTTTGCATTGCCTGAAACCTCAGCCAGATCTTTGCTCTGAGTTTGTATATTTTTTTAGATGATAAGGGCTTTTTTGCATCAGGCAACCCTGCTGCATTCCTTGCTGCTCACCAGCTGTAAAATGGGGCCATGCAAATAACTTTGCCACTGTTTTTCCTATCAGGCCTCTGAAAATCAAGGAAGCCAAAGCATAGACTTTGCTTATGTTATAACTTCGACTCTTCCCTCAGTTGTTGGGATCTTGCACCTCTTGTTGTTCCAGTGTCTGGGGTTATGATGATAACTACCACCTTTGTCATGTGCTCTGAGACTCACTAAAAAATGGACTGTAGAAGAAAGAAATCCTGCTTTTGTTCTTGATACAAAATTCCCCTTTGGCTTCAGACTGAAAATAATAGTCTGAGGACACCCTTGGCTCTGATGTAATGACTAAAAATAGGATCTGGTCTCCACCAGCCCCACGTTCATTAAGCCCTGACAGAGGGGGATTGTAGTTAAGGCATTTAAATTTTTCTTGGTTTTGGGTAAAATGTTTCAGGAAATGGAGCAACAATGAGAAAGATTTAAAAAGCAAGTAAAAATACATCTTTAGTCTACCACCTTGGGGACTTACTAGTTTGAGTCTGATGATATTTTAAGGTGCATGTGAAAAGAACTGATCAATAGAGTTTCTTTTATTGCCAGTGCTGGGAGTATGAGTAGCATTTGCAGTGATGCCCATTTGACTGATTTAGTCTCTGATTATTTTTTTTTCTAATTTGGTTAAAAAGGATAGAAATGATCAATTTGGAATGGCAAGCAAACCTTTGGTTTTTGTGATGAAGTGGATTTGTTGAACGTGTTGTAATTATCTGTGTTCCCGTTAACCCACTGTGACAATCTTGTCCTGGATCTTTAGATTTTGTTCCAGATCCCAGCTGTGTGGCTGCCTGAGCAGTTACTTATTATTATATTATAATTAATTAATGTTTTTTAATGCTTTGGATAAGGTAGGCATGTTTGTCCCAACCTGGTTGCTCTCTTAAAAGAATTAACTGTGAATATCCATAGAAGTGAGCACTGGGATTTAAATCAGTGTCATTATTTGAGGCAAAACACAATTTGGGACATTACAGCTGGAAGGTTCATGCCAAAAATAATAATAACAACAGCTGTTTATTAATTAATACCTGGACTATATTAATAGTTAACTATATAATTGTATTAATATTAAATATAACTGTATTAATATATCTCTATAATGTCAGGAATTGTAGTGGTGGGCCAAGGAGCAATGGATGGAAATAGAAAGAGGGGAAGTTTAGGTTAGATGATAAGAGAGTCTTCCTGTGAGGGAGGTGAGGCCCTGGCACAGGGTGCCCAGAGAAGCTGTGGCTGCCCCTGGAGCCCTGGAAGTGCCCAAGGCCAGGCTGGACGGGGCTTGGAGCAGCCTGGGACAGTGGAAGGTGTCCCTGCCCATGGCAGGGGGTGGAGCTGGATGGGCTTTAAGCTCCATTCCAACCCCTTAACATTTCATGATTTTTCTGCCTTTTTTTTTTCTTTTTTTTTTTTTTTTGTGAGGTTTTTTTTGTGATTTTGTCCTTTTTTTTGTTAATTTTTTCTCCTTTTTTTGTGCTTTTTTTCTGTGGGTTTTTTTTTTATTTGGTCATTTTCGGGAGTTATCTTTTATTTTGGTNATTTTGTCCTTTTTTTGTTAATTTTTTCTCCTTTTTTTGTGCTTTTTTTCTGTGGGTTTTTTTTTTTTATTTGGTCATTTTCGGGAGTTATCTTTTATTTTGGTCTTTTTCTGGTCTTTTTTTGGTCTTGTCACTTTTGTGGGGTTTTTCTGTGTTTTCTTGTGAATTTTGCAGGGGTGTGGTTTTTTTTTTTTTTTCTTTTTTTGTGTGTATGTCTGTGTTAGAATTTGTTAGGCCGTTGTTTTTTGGGTGTTTGTGTGCTGTTCTGTGTGTGTTTGTGTGGTTTTTGGGTGTTTGAGTGCTGTTCTCTGTGTGTTTTGCTGGGTTTTGGGTGTTTTGTGCTGTTCTGTGTGTGTTTTGNATGTCTGTGTTAGAATTTGTTAGGCCGTTGTTTTTTGGGTGTTTGTGTGCTGTTCTGTGTGTGTTTGTGTGGTTTTTGGGTGTTTGGTGCTGTTCTGTGTGTGTGTTTTGCTGGTTTTTGCTGGTTTTGGGGTGTTTGACGCTGTTCTCTCTCTGTGTTTTGCTGTTTTTTGAGTGTTTGGTTCTATTCTGTATGTGTTTTCTGCTGGTTTTGGGGTGTCTGGTGCTGTTCTCTGTGTGTGTTTGTGTTTTGGGTGTTTGGTGCTGTTCTGTGTGTGTGTTTTGCTGGTTTTTGCTGGTTTTGGGGTGTTTGGCGCTGTTCTCTGTGAGGAAAACCCAGTGAACTGGCTGTTTGTTGCTGTTTTTTGGCTGTTTTTCGCTGTTTTTCGGCACTTTGTCGCTGCGTCCCTGCGCGTGCCCGGCGCGGTTCCGCGGGGCGGGGCGCGCTCTGCGCTGCGCCCTCCGCCCGGCAGGGGGCGCGCGGGGGGGCGGGGGAG
>VZTJ01005925.1:116155-141229 GCA_013397795.1 Orthonyx spaldingii
GAAGGGGAGCGGCGCCCGGGCCCGCCGCGATCCCTCCTTGGGAAGAGGAGGCTGAGCCCACGGCCGTCGCAATCTCTCCCTGGGAAGCGGGAGCGGAGCCCGGGGCCGCCGCGATCCCGCTTTGGAGAAGGGGGAGCTGAGCCCGGGACCGCCGGGATCCTTTGGGAGGCTGAGCCCGAGGTGTGGGTACGTCAGTGGAGCCAGATGAAGAATTCCGGTCCTGTTATTCCCTGCGGTTTTTAATCTCGTGTTGTTTTTAGGCCGATTTGGTGGTTATGGAGTTTCGCAGGCGGTGGGAATGGCTGCTCCTGGCTGACTCCGGCCGAGGAGGGAGGGTGGGACAGGAGTTTCGGTGGTATAAACGCATTATTCCCTCTGTGAATATGTATGTCAGACCAGACATCCATTATTTTTTCCATGACTAATTCAGCAGCAGGGTTTTTTAGAGTGCGTGTGCCTCCACGCGTGGCCTTATATAACTGACATTTTGCCTAACGTTTTAGGCCAAAATCACAATAAAGGCTTTAGTTACAGGGAGCAGAGAAAGAAGGGAAATATTCACAGTTGTAGCACAGATGTATCAATTCCTCTTGCAGCGGAATATGTACATTTTGGAATCCTCTGGAGGTTACAAAGAACCGAATAAAGATAATATTTTAAGAAGCACCACTATAATTTTTTAAACTTAAAATGTAGGGCCTGATCTTACAGGTAGTGCATTTAACTTTGAAACTCACATTGGGAACAAGGTCAGATATTGAGAACAGTTAATGTGTAAGTTTTTTACTTGAGATTGAGGAGGGGGTTGTAGTGCAACACAATTAGTTATTTTGAACAGTATTTCGTAGGTTAAGCAAATACAAGCTGACATTCAAGTACTGAGTTTTATTTTATAATGAAAAGTGTATTCAGCACATACGTAAGCAACACTTGGTAAATTACAGGCTGTATTATGGTTTTTTTCCTAAATCTGCATTATCTTAGCACATGGAATTTGTGTGCCTATGATTTACCTGAAAGGCTAGAAAAACAACCTGCAAGAATTTGATTATATGATAAATCAGAAAAGCCTGACAGAATAATTTCTAAGGTAATTTTTTGTGGCATAGCAGTTCGAGTTGCATTCACAAAGTTATAGATTAAAAATACTAGTAAAAATTAGCAAACTGGTTTGGTTTCTGGGTTTTGATTTTGTGCTGCTTTGTAGGTTTTGTGTTTTAACTGTTATGGATTTCACAGATTTCATAATTAGGAACAGTCAATCTTTTCCCCCTTTTTATAAACACAAGCTCCTTACCAAGGCTCACAGTTACTGAATAAAAAGCAACCCAGCAAAAACCAACTCCAAGCACAATAATTGATGAAGCATTTGAGAATAACCAAGAACAATCTATTTATGGAGTCATAGTCTTGTCTCATGAAGCAGAACGACCAAATTCTTAGTATTTAGTTGACTTTAATTGTTAGATTAAAGTGTCAGCTGTAAAATGATAAGGCAATTCATTGGATATTTTGAAATTTTATGGTTCTGTTTTTCACAGGTTTCATTGGAAATTTTTTTACTCTACGTTTACTCTCAGTTATTTTAGTGTTTGTAGTAACATCTGCTAATATTTGCAGTTTTCTTACAGGAAATATGCACTTTTTTTCCTGAAGATTTGGTAGCAGTAGCTGCAGTGAGGATTCCAGAAGGGTTTCTGCTCATATCCCTGCTTTTGTAGATTCAGCTGTATCCTTGGATATGGATGGTTCTTAACCCTAGACTCGAGGGGTTTTGGAAAATAAAGAAAATTATGATGAACATGATTGAAAAGTAATTAATTTAAAAATAAACAATTCTAATTATATGGTTAGAAAGGGGTGTGAGGAGAAAGATTTTTGTGAGTTAACTTTATGCATGTGAAAAATTGGGAGTCAGTATAAGGTAATATTTGAATTAAATAGCAATTTAAGAAACTTGCAAAGAGGAGCTCCTCCAGAGACTTGTGAAATGTGAGTTCATTAGTGACCTAAATAGATCAATAAATTTTAAGATTTTTATTTTGGTCTATGCTGCATGCTGTTGTCTTATATATTGAGAAGAAAATACAAGGGAGAAAGAATTGCCAAATTGTAACAACTCTGAATGAGTGTGTCCTTTAGGAACACGTCTTCCAGAAAAGTAAACTGACAGTTTAATACCTTAGGAATGACTAGACAAGACATTATTTGAGAGGTGTATTATGATTAAGTGATACAGACCATGTAGTTATTAGATAAAACTCCTAATTATTCTGTATTCAGTAAAACAAATACCCTTTTGAATTTTTAATGCATCTTAGGTCTTGTCCTTGAACAGTTGAGATATTTATCATTTGACAAATAACGTTGTTCCTGCCATTTATTTGATGAACTCTTGACAGATGAGAAAAGGTGAGCATTTCACATTTGAGGTATCAAAATTGGGCTGTCCTGCCCAGTCCCTGAGCCAAGGCTTTCACTGCTGTGACATGTCCATGTTGCAGGAGGAGTCCTCTCCCTGAGGGAAGGACGGAATGCTCTGGTGCTGTAAGTCAGAGTGAGGTCCCAGGAGAGGCAGGACAGGCTGAGGCTGTGCAGTGTAGCTGAGCTGGGAGCTGACCAGGCCTGGGCACACAAAGTCTTCCCTGAACTGCTCGCCCTGACCTTGAGCTGCCCTGTTCCCAGTGATCCCTGACACAAGGTCCATAATCTCCTTTAGAGTGTGTCTAGGATGGCACCTGGCATTTCCTCCAGGCCCCCATCTCCCTCCTGGGGATTTTTGGTTTTGTGTTGTGCATTCAAGCTGCTTCACATTCCCCAGGTGTTTGTGTTTGATGGCTCCTGCCTGCCTTGGCCATAGCTTTTCTTAGCTGGAATAAATCCTCTGCATTTTCCTTCTACCATGCATGGCAGCTCAGGAGTCCTGGAGGGCAAAGGCAGTTCTTGCTAATTTATTTTCATGCATTGAAACACTGTGTGTTGTTCCTAAGGTGCATTTGAGATTTAGAAAGAAATTTAGTAGGATAAAAAGGTATCGAGAAGGGTGAGAATGCAATCCCCCCAAAAGGAAAACCCAGTGAACTTGGGAACCATCATAGATTTTTATCAGAGCTAAGCTGTTATCTCTGCCTTAACTACACAGTTCAGAGCCAGCAGCTGCCAGTGTATGGCCAACAGCAGTTGAATTTTGGTTTTTGGTTGCTTTTGCATTTTCTGAAATTTCATATTTTTTTGTTAAACATTTATCGTTTTTTCTCCCAGGTTGTAGTTAATGTGCTTCTGTTCTGCCTGCCATGCTTGTAGGGAAATTTGCTAAATCAAATGCATTAGCACAAGATCTTTCATTAATTCTCCTTCTAAGGAAATAAAAAGAGAGAAAAAGAGAGCAGCTTTTTTTTTCTTTGCAAGTTGGGTTTGTGTGTCCTTGAGAGAAGTAGTGTGGCTTTTTTTTTTTTTTTTTTTTTTTTTTTTTTTTGTTGTTGTTGTTGTTGTTGTTGTCTCATCGGGTGCTTCTTCCTTTGCATGTGACAGGAATAATTTGTAGCAGTGATCAGGAATAATTTGTAGCAGTGAGCAGTAACAACAACAGAGTGTTTCCTTCAAAAAGAACACGTGAAGCCTCTGGCTTCAGACTCACCCAGTCTTTCTCAAAAAAAGTAACTTTCCAGTAGCTAAAGTTGTTTGTTTTTTTTTAGGGAAGGATGGTCATTCAAAAGATGATCATACATAAAGATATCCAGTGGTTTTATCAGGCTGTGATTTGCTCTAAGGTGCTGCATAGGCTCCAAAATGTGATCAAACAAGGCTGAAATCTCATTTCTGTTACAAATTATGTGGCAGGTCAAAAGTCTGGTTTTGAAGGAAGAAAGATACTGGTGTCACCCTGGGTGAAAGCTTGCCCTGCTACGTGCTCGGGAGTGATACCTCTACAAAAGCCTTTTTTGGGGAGAGAAGAGGACAGTGTTTTCTTTCTCCCCTGCTTGTTTCTGTCTCTGGAGGTGCTCTGGCCCTCACTGTGTTCTCTCACATCAGCCAGGCCTGGGGCTCCCCAGCGAGGGCTGTGGCTGCCTCCTTGGGGGCTGCCTCCTTGGGGGCTGCCTCCTTGGGCTTGTCAGGCTCTCAAGGAGGGGAGAAGTCTGTAATTTCATTCTTCTGAAAGCATATACTGCATAATGCAGCTGGAGTGGGTTGTGAAACCAAATGACCTCTCAGCCACAGTTGTGTCAACTCTGAAAATATTTCTCTATTGTAGCACAGGCAGAGCACCTGCCTCAGGGTCACCTGTGTCCTGGGCAGCCCCTGGTGATTGTTCAGTGTGCTTTGAAAGTCTCAAACCATTGCTAATAAATCTTGAAAGCTTTGTTACCTTAAATGGTTCTGTTACTACTGTTGCTGCTTCCCGTAGTTCTTACTGGGTTTGAGGGAAAACATGAACTAAAGGGATACTCAGTAACTAACACTGGGCCAGTGTGAGGTGAAGGTGGGTGAATTAAGAATCTGTTTTGGCTGTTACAAATAATTATTCTACCTTGGTTTATCTCAGTCTGAATGCAAAGTGCAACTTCAGGCTTCTGCTTCTGTCATCCTAAAAGTTCCACTGTTTTTTCTCTTGTCTGGAAGTGTGACTATTGCTGAAACAGTGTCAAATTGCTGCTGGGGAATGGGAAAGCTGTAGGGTTGAAATAAACAGATTAAATTCTCTGACAGTAGAAATCCTTGCAGTTTTTCTTTTTTTGTTAATAATTTCTTAGGCATTCTCATGTAGTTCCAAATAATTAGCTGGACTTGAGAGTGCCATAAATGTGCATCCTGTTTATAGAAGGTAGGCCTTGGATTGCTATCTGGATGTCATCCCAAATGGAAATTGTGGCCAAATGATGCCCTGATTTTCTGGTTTTTAAGTTGCACAAATTTATTTGGTTTGTACCTGGACTAAGTTAAAAAGTTTGTTTCTAAATGGAAAAGAGCTTGTGAGAAAAATGATTGTGTATGAGTTGGAATGTAGCTTATAGAGGGATGTGTAAGCTGTCCATGTGTAGCAAGGATATCATGAAGCAATATTATGATTTCTGTTTCAAATAAATGTAATGAAAAACTCAGATAGGAGCTCAAGACTTCAAAATTTCCCAACCAATGACTGGGAAGAGACAAGGGAGGAAGGACAAGGTCATCAAGATCATCTGGAATAAAGCCTTAAAATGGAGTTTACTTTGATTTCCCCAAATCACACTGATTTGCAAGACGGTTTATACAACTCCAGTTCAGAAGAGGCATTTGGGATGTCAAGGGACTGTATCTCTCATGGAAGCCTTTGTCTGGAGAGTATCTCAAACATTTGAGGTCTTCTAAGCAGTGCAAGTGTTCTTTTATCCCCATATATGGGGGCCTTTGAGTGAGAGACTTGTATTACTTTAAATTCCCATCTTCACCTCTCCAGCAGTGCCCCCAGTTCCTACAACAGCTGCTCTGAGCTCTCAGAACAGCCGAGTGAAACCGGTATCACTCATTCCAGCCTTGCTGCTGCCTGTGGATTGAAGAGTGGGAGAAAATAAGACTTCATTTCATTTCAGGAAAAAAAAATTATCTGTATTTAAGAAAATTTAAAAATTCAGCACTGAATTGCCTATGTTGGCCCCTTATACTCTGAAGTTGGTGTGCAAGCACCTTGCACACACTGTTACTTTATCTCTGTGGGGTTTTTGTGTTTGACTTAAAATAACAATCTGGCCTTCATGGTTGTTACAAGTTGTATTTCTAGGTACTAACTTAGTGCTGCTTAGAGCAGATGTATGTAGTTGTCTAACAGAGTAAAAATTCTTGGGTTATTTGGTAACTCAGATTCTAAAGCGTTCTGTGTTTTTTTTCGTACTTTTGCTTTTTTAGCCACACTTCCTTAGACTGCTTTTCTCAGGTTAAAAAAGTAAAATACATCTCGACCACAGTTGTGGCATTTCCCAGCAAATTTGCTAATGCTGTCTTCAGTTACATAATCCACAGTGGGAAGTGAAATAAGGAACCAGGCAGCTTTCTATTATTAATCAATTTTTTTTTTCAATTGATCAGGGTTGGATTCGAAGCAAGGAGTGACCTGGAAGAAAAGCAGCTTGATATTCCACTGCTAGGTTTTTTTAATTAATCCAGTGCATTTGGAAATTCCTCTCTTCTTTTCTTAGTAAATACTGTTTGGATTTTCCTGAAAATAAGTTAAAAGTTACTAAGTTGCTATTGAAGTACCAGTTTCCTTGTAGAAATATTTTATTGTGTTGGGATTTTCCAAAACTTCTTAGACAGTTTTTTTCTGGCTCACAGAATTGTTTAAATGCTTCTGTGTAGAAGATGTGGAGAAAATTTGGTGATTGCTGTTTTAGGGAAGAGTTTTGAGATCAATTTGGAGGATTTGTTCCAAAATAGGACGGGGATGAATTCCTGCAGAATAGAACAGATGCTGTTTTCCAGAGAGAAACAAGTAGTTTTGGTTTTTATTCCTGCAAGTATTTTGTGGTTTAGAGTTGTCCTGTTGCTTACAGAACATGAGAGAACAAACTCAGTGAGCTCCTGACTGCCTTACCTCTCACTAAATCTGGATGACTTTTGCTCACATGAATAATCCTTTCCTGAATTCCTTTGTGTTCCCTCACATTAAGTCAAGGCTGTACCAGCCACTGTTGCTCTTTCTATGGTTTCCTGACCCTCCTGTGCAATCTCCCATTTCAGTGTTTGTTTTCCAGTTGGAGACTCTGGGGTTTATGGTGGATGCAAGGTAAAGTCAGTTATTGAGTTTCAGCATGTTCTTATTTTATTTGCCTCCTCCTTGAACCATCTTTTTATTTAGGGAAGGCTCTAAGTTCTTGTAACAAGAACCTTCTGTACCTCTTGATCATTTCTATTGTCTTTCTCTACATGTGTTTTTTTTATACCTCATCTTTTCAAAACCATTCCATCAGAATTAATATGAATAATATTGTATCATTAACTGTAGTAAACTTTTAAATTGTAATTTACCATAATTTTGCATTGACCGTTTATTTTACATGAATTATTTACGGAGAATGTCTTACACTGAGGGCTTATCTGCAGATGCCTCGTGTGATTTATTGTGCAGTGGTGAACAGGCACGTTTCACTTCACTTCAGGAGTGTGCACACAAAGTTTTGGTAGCTGGTTTATTCATGGAAGACATGCAGATTCCATTTGAGTGTGTGGCTGAGAGCTCTGTTCTTTAATTGAGATCTCCTTCGTGAGGTAACTTGTGTTTGTTGAGTCTCTGAAGATTCTCATGTCACTGCATGACAGACCTGCAAAATAGCAAAGGAATTTTATATTTTATTTATTAACTACTTTGTATATTTTTCAAATGTACAGTTTACAGTCTTACATTTGTAAGACTAGAGAGTATTTATTTTTTTCAATCTGTCAAACCTTCCGATTTATTTTGTCATTCCTGCCAAGAGCCTTGCACAGATTGACAGAAATGACTTTGTTCTGAAGAATTCTCACCGGCCTACACTTGCTGTGTTGAGTTCCTCAAGGAAATGTTACAGCAGACTGACTTTCTGCTTGGGTTTATTATCAGTTATTGAAACAAGACTCAGTGGTATTTCAACATTTGTAGCTAAGAAACGAGACAATATCTGACCATTTTCTAGAAGTATTTACTTGCCTTTTATACACTTTTCCCCTGGAATATCACAATATTTATTTGGATCACCAGTGCCTGAGAGTTATTTAGGGTGAAGCTTTCTGAGCACTTAGGAGCTCACCAGCTGTTAAGAGTTAATTTTGTTGTTACGCTTTGTTATCAGAGTTCTGTGAGAGCTTTTGATTGACTATGATTAATGCTGCAGAACTTCAGAGAGGCACTGTTATTAATGTGCTGATTGACATAAAGTTATTCTAGTGAGGGTATTATAATAGCTGAAAATCCATCATCTTGATTATTATTGCTGCAAAATGCCATGGAAATGAGTAGTCAGCTATACATTATTCTAACTTGTGTTGAGAGCCAGATGCCTCACTGGAGTCTCCTCAGATATGGATCTCGTTTTGTTTGGCAGTCCATCAGAAACAATCTGACTGGTGAATGGGAGAGGCCTGGTGTTTGTAAAAGTGACTCGATTCATAGAAATTTGGGGAAGTTTTCTCAGGCATCACCATCATTCAGGGCTGAATCTGATGCAAACTTCCATGTGTTGGTGCCAGTAGAACTGCAGACTGTGCAGATCACAGAATCACAGAATCACTGGGCTGGAAGAGACCTTCAAGAGCATCTTCAACCCATGCCCTGACACCTTCTTAACTAAACCATGGCACTGAGTGCCACAGCCAATCTTTTATTAAACACGTCCAGGGATGGTGACTCCACCACCACCTCCCCAGGCAGACGATTCCAGTACTTTGTCACTCATTCAGTATTTCCTGACATCCAACCTAAATTTCCCTTGGTGCAGCTTAAGACTGTGTCCTCTCGTTCTGTCAGTTGTTGCCTGGAGAAAGAGACCAACCCCCACCTGGCTGCAACCACTTTTCAGGGAGTTGTAGAGTGATAAGGTCACCCCTGAGTCTCCTTTTCTCCAGTAGTGAGCTGTGGTGTAAAGCAGCTCAGTGCAGTGATAGCTGACCTGTCCAGCAGGGGATTGGGGCCAGAACATTCAAACACCCACCTTTGCCATAGCTGGATCCTCAGCCAAGTGTTGGAGTTGTCTTGGGCTTTTCCCAAGGTGTAGGTCTTACCAAGTGGCAGTGAGTTGAGGGAAAAATGAACTTTCCTGCAAAGTGTTCCCTTTCAAATTGCAGGTAAAGAGCAGCGAGTCCAGTGTTTCTGATCCTGCAGACCCTTGTCAGGGATTGCAAAAGCCAAGTGAACTTTGTGCTGAAACTTCGCTCGGAGCTCCCAAGTCCCGAACTGTTCCGGGTCACCCTCCGCTCTCCCCACCCAGATACCAGAGCTGGTTTTATTTTCTTCTTCCTTACCTGTGAATTAAATTGTTCAAGTTCCGTTACAGTGCCATCTTATTTCTGTAGTCTGTTTCAGTTAATGTTTTGTATTATAAACAGGTGTGTGCTAAAAAACTTCTAGAACTTTAAGCCATTTAGATGAAATGAGACTTTCATCTTGCACGTGGCAGTTAACTGAGCAGAAGACAAGTACATCTGTGCTTTGAGGTTTTGTTTTCACTGTTTGAAAATGGAGGAAGTTGCTGTTACCTGTGGTGACTTCATGAGCCTTCATGTAGTGACCTTTCTTGGTGTCACAAATTAAGCAGACAGCAGTTTGCTCTTGTCTGGTTTGGGGCGTACTGTAAATTTAGAACTTCTGTTGTCGGTCTTGTTAACATGAGCACCAACTGTTGCTGTTGTCCTGTAGCACAGTCCTTTTGAGAAACAGACTGATTGGGCAACTGGAGGATTCCAGTTCCTTTGGAAATATAATTCAGTGTATCTCATGTTATCAGAGAAGGCTGACAGGAGTTTCTCTAAGGAAGTATCAGTGGGCTGTGGCTGAAATGAATGAAGCACTTTGTTTCACTGAGGAAGTGAAGCAAATCTTCCACAATTTCCCAGCAGATAAAAATGATTTGGTGACTGTATTGTACATTAAAATGATGAGTTTACATAGTAATTTTTGTCCTCATTTATCTACTTCTGTAAAGGACTTGCAGTGATATTCTACCATACGACCTTGGATTTGTCCATCTGAAGCTGGAGGAGATGAGTCTTTCCAAATTTAACAGATACAGAAAAGCAGAGTTTTCATGCTGCAAATATGTTTTGACAGGAGCCGGTTATTAACAATTAATGTTTCTTGTTAGCTTGGAGACCCAGTTGAGAAGATGCTGTGATATTTTTAATGGGGTCTGATGGAAAAACACTGCATACTTGCTGTGGTAGGTACTTGATTGTGCTGAAGAAATATAAGATTAAAGGAAAGAAATTTGGAAGTGGATATCAAAGAGAGGGTGAAATACATTGTAAAACACAGAGGGGTGATTTTACTGTGAATATTTGTTGGAGAAAAATTTCTGAGAAGTGATGTGTTGCAGATGTGGTAAACAAAAGGATTCATTTGGGTAAAAATGAATAGCAGGACAAATTTGAGTGACTGTAAATGAAAATGTAGAGTGTGACCTTGTAGCAGTTCTGAGGGGTTTAATTTTATCCATGGGAGCTTTCTCGTGGTGTCCGGATCCTGTCTGTGAGAGGCTTTGCTCTCGTTTCCTCAGTGGTGGGACTCCTGTTACAGTAATCCTGGGGCTCCTGTTGGACACAAAGGCAGCCCTGTTCCTGGGAATTGTAGCCTTTGTCCAGCTGTGTTCTCCAGGCACAGCCATTGCTCCTGTCTGGGCAAACCTTTGGATCAGTGGTTCAGGTTTGGTTTTCCATGCAGTGGCAGCTTTTTACTAACTTTGTGTGAGTTCTGTCTGGCATGGAGAGGCAAAATTGCTCTGGATAGCAAGACACGACCTTGATCAGCTGTGTGTGAAGGGCTTTTGGGTCTGCAGTGGACTCAAAAGTCCTTTTTCCTTTTTTTTCTTTCTTTTTTTTTTTAAGTGTCACTTATTTGTGTGACTGCTGCTGGATTGGAACATTTGTCAAACACCAGAATAAAATGGCAGGTAAAGGCCTAATAGTTACTTTTAAAGATAACTTAGCTAAAACTCCAGATACTTTTGATGTAATCCTCTCAAATGTTCAGTGATCCAAATAGGGTCATGACAATTGTTTGTGTTATTTATTACAGATAAGGGCAGACTGATGTAGTAGTGATCATTTAAAACTTGCTGGTGCAAGTAGTTGTGTGAGGTCTTTCATTTGCATTATCTTGTAAATGCTTCTGTCAAAATAGGTGGTATTTCTAATTATCTGCGACTAATTTCATGTCACAAATATTGTGGGGCAAGCTCTAGTGACTGGAAGCAACATTTTCAGGGCTTAGATAAAAGCTCTGGTTGGCTAAAGCAGAGATTTAAATTTAGACATTCTCTGTATGAAATACACAATTTGGGTGCTCCATTTTTAACTGAATTTTGTATAAAAACTGGCTAAATATAGAGAACAGTTATTTCTGGAAAGTGTGTGTGCCAGCTGACATTTCTTTTGCTGCTGCTTTTGTCTTAATACTTAGCAAAACAAAAGCTCATGGAATAGAAGTAGAGAGAAGAATGTTCTTTGTGTTTTCTGTCCTGGGCTGGCTGTGGGAGCTGTGGCAGCCATGGAGCAACTTGCTAGGAATTTGTAGTGGATGGGGGGAGGGTGGGAGGCAGGAATACACCAGGAACTGGAGTGATTGAGAAAGTCTGGAGCAAGTCTGTCACATATTTGTGTCCCCTTTCCACTGCTTTAGAAATACTGGCGTAAGGGCAGGAATAACATTTTCAAGTCTTGCTAAGATAAAAGCTCTACATTTAATTATTTATACTTAATTGTTTCATCACAGCTCTTGTGTGGGTTAAAATTGCATGGAATTAAACCCTTGTTTGCCATGCCTTGTAACTGTTGGGTGACATTCTGTACTACTAAAGTCATTACGGGTGAGTAAGTCTTGTAGTCTGTAAACTAAAGACTTCCTGGGATATGCACTCAGGTTAGTCAGAAGGCAGAACGTGTTGGGGATTGGAATGATAATGCTGTGACAGACAGGTAATATAAACTGCTTTTGTCTCTTGTCTGGTAGAGAGTTATGGTACATAATTAAATTTATAGAACATAACTTGTATGGAGAAGACTGGAGATAGCTTATAGTTCAGCTTGCAGGGACTGGTGTAATACCACACATTTAACACAGGCTTCCCACTCAGAATTCTTCACCTTTTTTTTTAATGCATTTATTTGAATTTTGTGAATAGTGTTAAATTTTCTAGTCTCACAAACTCCATATAATGGCAATGTATTCCCTTCTGCTTCGTGCAAACTGTTGGGTCATTTCTTTCTCTTGGCATGGCACGCCCGTGGTGCCAATCCTAACATTTCTTGTACTGACTATCATAGTTCCAGAAGTTTGTGGTGAGACACAGTAACATGATTTTCAGTGCTATCATTGAAGTGGAGACTTTGCCAAACATTTGCAGAAATTGGTGTTTTAAATAGCTCAGCTCAGAATTTTCTTATGCTTTCCATGGCAACAAGTTCATCGGTTATGCAAATGTCACGGTAACAGTCTCTGTCAGTGCATGGCTCTGTTTCTTTTCTGCAAAGAGTGGATCTGGTGCTTGGTACAAACAGTTTCATGCACATGCACAGTTTGCTGTATGTGCCTCTGTCTTCAGGTGTCCTGAAACACCTTCTCGAGGCGAGACTTTATTGTGCCTTTTATATTGGGGTTGGAAAATGCAGTGATTGAAATGTGCTCTGTGTGAGTGAAGTGATGGTTAATGGGTAGCAATAGGCTTATACAACAGGCAGTTTGGTATTAATAGAATTGCTGTGAAGTTTGGCTTCCTCTTTCTCCTGCTCCTACTGGGTAAGCTTGAAAGTGTCTTTTTATGGAAGAGGAGATGCAAGTTCTGCTGGAAGAAATTACAGACGAACCTTTGCTCACTGCATTTGCCCATATTCTGTAGTTAATTCACAAGACTTTTCCATTTTTCATATACTAAATAGCTGTATGCATTCTGCCTCTCCAGTTTTAATATGATTTGATACATTAGGTCTGGGCAGATTGATGGTACAGAACCAAGATCTTCTGCAGCTCTGAATTATGCTTGTGGTTCTCAGGAGTTGCAGGTTAAAATTCTGTTGTGATGGTTTTTGTACACTGTGGAACAGCTCATGTCAATTTTAGTGTTTCATTTGCTTAACAATACCTGAAGTTATGCCTACACAAACTAGTTTTATCTGATGACTTTGTAATGGTGTTGCAAGAAGTATACTCCACCAATTACTTACAGTGATGACTAACTGAAGAAAACAGGGTAATAAAAGCATTTATTTTGCCTTTTTATGCAGGTTTTCATACCTACTTGACAGCATTGTTGAAATAGGCCTCTTAATGATATTGTGTGTGGAGACATTCACAAATAATTGACATCCCTTTTAATGAGGTGTTTGCTTCAAAAATTGATCTGTGACTTGAATTTCACCCGTAGGATTGCTGGATTATGATTAAAAATGTGCTGACTTTGCCTCTTTTTTTTTTTTTTTTTTATAATAATGTTCAGTTTTAGAAAGATAAGGTACTGAAAATGGAGAAGTCTGTTCTTGTTGTCATACTTAGTCTGTACCTTTGAATCAGCAAGATGGAAACCTTCCTGCCTGGGCAGGAGTTTTGTGTTAGAAAGGTTTCTGTGTGTACGTGCCCACCAGTGCTTGGGATGATCTGTAGCCAAACTGAGAAATGCTCCTAGTACAGCCTATCTGTCTTACACTGACAAAGAAAGAAAAATGAAAGCTTTTTCTGGTTTGTAGGGAAAAACCCCCAATTATCACCAAAGGTGTTCTGGGGCAACATTGGCATTTCGGAGCCGTGGGCTCTTGGGAAGCCTCTGTTTGTGTTTTGGAGCCTGTTGTGTTGGCAGTGCAGGGGTGTTTTTCTCCAGAGCACTGGGTGGGCAGTGGTTTCGTGTGTTGTTTCATTTTAAGTTGGGAGCTTTAGGGTTCCAAAGCTGTTCCCTCCCCAGGTAATGAGTGGGTCTGTTCAGGGGTACTTGGAGTTCCTCAGCTAAACTTGCTGGAATCCTTTCAAAGCAATACTTAAATGCAAATACTTAAAAGGAACTTTGATATATTGTTGTATTAACAGTAATATTGTGGAAGAAATATTGGAAGTCGATGTTACAACATTTAAGCAATATTTGTTTAAATAAGGCAGAATTGTTGAGGCTTTTTCTTTCAAGGTTGTAATTTTTGTATTCCTAGCCTAATATTAGGTTTTTTACTATTTGTACTCATTTCCTTTCTCTCCAGTAATTTGAAGTGTGACATTTTGAACTTCAGCTATCCTAGATACTTAAAACTTTGGACAGCAATTAAAAAAAGATTTAATTAGCACAGTCTGTGAGCTGGTGGATGCTGTGAGTGAGACGCTGAGCCAGATGCTGGGGCTGTAAGGCTGCAGTGCAGGATGGGCAGCAGCCACCCTGTGCTGTCTCCTCTGAAATGTGGCTCTTGGCTTAGATATTGGAGTCAAATATTTGCATAACTTTGTGGATTTGAAATCATGTTTTCGGGAAATTTCTGTAATCCCCCTGATTATAAGAATAATCCTTATATACATTTATTTTATATATATATATATATATATATATGTATATAATTTTTTTTTCCAAGCATGTTGTGCCTACCAGCTTCCCTTAAATGTTGGGAGTTCTTGGCTGTCTCAATGGCTCAGAGCAGCCCTTAACATATAGCTCTGTTGCCCTTTATTTAACCAGGTGGTTTTTGATTTGGCTTTGCTGTGTGAGCAGGTGCTGGTAGAGAATAATGAAAGATTTTGTAAACAATGGAAGAACTAAAAAAAACCAACCAAAACACAAAATGAAGACACTTAAAAGCAAACAGAGGAACTTATTAAAAGAACAGCCTTAGTATTCACATCTTAATAATGAGCATTTTGAATTAAACAGCATTTTTGATGCCTTACTGTTTAATCAATTTAACTTACTAAATATGTAAGGTCTTTAACACCCATGTGCTGACACAGTTGGACAAGATTTTGAGAAGTCACTGCAACATGTTTCTGCATTTTGTCATGCTCCTCTAGCCGACACAACTTGGATTTAATTTTTTGAAGCAATTTGTGCTGTTCTTTTGGATATAGCATTCTGTGTGTGAAAAAGGCATTCATGTGTTCTGGCCTGTCTGCAGAACAAACAAGTAGTCAGATTTTTACTGATGCCTGAAGGCTTAAGGAATTTATTTTGAAAAACATGACATCAACCAGCATTCTGGGTACAGGAACAGATGAATTCTGGTGCACAGCAAGCTGTTTCTCAAATTAAAATTCAAGTTGTATCAGTATATTAGAATTCATTAATCAAAAGAATTTGGAAATTATCGTGCAGTTGTTTTCTGCTGAATTTTCCAGCAGAATGTTTTAGCTTGAATATTCACTTAATCTTTATTTCATTTTTTCCAATGGCAAAGTGCTGATTTTTCTTTCAATAGGAGATAATAATTAGACATTGTTTTATGGAATAGTAGCAGCTATTGCGTGGGATTGATGCAGGCTTTAATCTGAACCAGTTCCAAAGGGATTTAACTAGTGGGTTTATATTATTACACTGTGATCTGCAGCATGGAGCTGTGTGGAGCTGTCAGACTGTAACGTGCCCGTTTGTCTTTCCCCTTCAACCACAGCCCTGCCAGGTGCTGCCCTTGTCTGTGCCCTGAGAATACTTTTCAGGGGGTCCCTGAGGGAGCTTCTCCACTGTTCTGCAGCAGGCTTGAGATTTGGGCAGGTTTCTTTGGTTCTTTTCAGCAGCAGCACTCATGGAGTATGGTCTGGGTGTGTTACTGGGCTGCAGTTAGTTGTTGACTACAGATCTCAATGAAGTGACAGTAATGTTTTTTCTTGTTAACCCTTGTGAACCCAGGATTTTTGGGGAGGCAGATGTCCACCTTCTGCACTTCTGTAAGTGATTGAAGCAGTGTTTGAGCTCAGGTGTGAGTGTCCTTCTTATTTTATGATCTTAACTGTGAACATGTTTGGTGCTGCACTTAAAGCTTATTAAAGACAATGGCATCTTGTACAATTGAGCAATATTTAATTATAGAGTTCAGCTCCAAGTGTATGGAAAGACTGTGTTAAAATCTTCCCTTCCAGCTTCTGAGTGTGCTTATCCCATCCAACCAGAAATAACTCAGTGGTTTAATAGTCCCATTAGTAGTTTGGTTAACAACAAAAGTCTGAGCACAGCTAACTGTAGGTTCTTCAGGGGTGTCTTGATTTTATCAATAAAATGAAGTATGGGCAAATAAAGATTATTTCTCTCTCACGCTGTTACTCTGTTGTCATCTGAACTCCTCCAAAATTTTGGGGAGTACTGATGATCTGGGCATTGGCAGTAGCATGAGCTCTCCTGTGCCTGTTGCAATGTTATAAAGGGATTGTAAAGGTGTGAAGGCAGAGCTATCTCACAGCAGAAGTGGAGAGGAGAGAAAAAGGAACCCTACTGAAAGTTGCAAGACAAATTGCAAATCGGTGAATTCCTCTTTTGATCTTCATCACTACAGACAAGTTCCTACTTTCCATCTGTTTATTTCATTCCTTTTCCTTTGCATCTTTCTTTTACAATTCTTCTAAAGCACGTACCACATATTTTAAGTTCTGCCCTTCATTTATTCTTTTGTCATTGTTTCCATTTCACTTTCCCTGTGTTTCATTCCTGTATCTTTCTTGTTTAGACCAAGTGGAGGATCCAGCTGGCCGTAGCAGCCATGTAGGACCCTTCAGGAACCTGATGGTAAGTGCACGTGTGTACTTATACTCAGGCTTCCACCAGGTTCTGTGTTCAGAGGCATTTCCCCCCTCCTGCAGGCTTCCATTCCTTCCTGACCTCTGAAATAGTAAGAAAACTAAGGGACAGGCCTTGGACTGCTCATTGATACCCTTTATATCAGAACAGTAGATTGTGTTTTTATTGGAAATCTGCAGGAAGAAAAGTATGCAAATCCTTCAGGTTTATATGGATTTTAAAAGCACTTCGAGGACTCATGGGAGAAAGTCTTATCAACAGCTGTTAAATGTCTTCAGAAGTTCCTCAACTTCAGATATATGAAAGCTGGGAGAACATATCAGTGAACTATCACTTATGACTCTGTTCTTAAATTCTCTTCCTGGGCACGTGCTGTGAACAGTCAGGGCCATAAAATGATGCATCTGAGACAGTCATTGTCATGTTTGAGTCCAGTGAATTCTTTGAACCTTATCAAAGAAAGCTGCCACCTAGAAGATGAACAAACAAAAGCTGGTAAAGGAGAACATCAGCAATGGTTTGGTGTCTCTCATTGATGTGTGTCAGAAATTGATCTGACACATCTGAAATGCTGTCCGTGCACAAGAAGTTTTGTTCACTGTTCAGACAAAGGGCAAGTCAGTTGCTGGGTGAATCCTCTCTTCAAATGCATCGATGCTTAAAGGCCAAGAACATAAAACCTCTCCATCTGTATCACGGAGCAGGTTACATCACGAGCAAGTTGCATTTCTTTTTAGGACTGTGGTAGGAGAACTTGCAAATGATCTGCTTTCCATCAGTAGCATAAGGTATGTGACATAAGTACCTCGAATTTGTGTGAAAATCCTGCTATTATAGTGATTTCTCAGATTGTAATTGGATTTGAGCTACTATACATTTTATATTCTCTAAGTGGATGACACTTTGAAACGTTTCCACATGCTTTAGCACTTGGGATTTGTTATCAGTGCCTCTTCACTTCACCTCACACTTGAAAGAGCACAGTATATTGCCAATATTGTTAGAAAAAAGAATTAATTGGGTCTTGGTTTGAGGACTTTGACAGTAACCTGTTGTTATGCTGAAATTCAGGGCTGCTATAGAATTAGGTGCAGAATTGCCCTGTGACTTCATCTACAGTACATCAGACCCTGCTCTGTGGGGGAAAAAGAGTCTCTGAGCATGGCCAGGTTTGGCAGGCGAGAGGGGCCTGTGCACCCAAGTTCCCGTTCTTGTTTCGAGTCTCACCTGTAGAGAGAGATGAATTGAGAATTTTGTTGGTTTTTAGGTCAAGATACTGATACTGATGATAAGTAGTCTGCGAAAAGGTTGACAGCTCTTAGGGTTCTAGGAATTAGGCATTGTATGTTATGTCACTCCTAGGGTGTATTGTGATGCATGTTTGTTTCCTAGGAATGTGTTGAACTCTTACATTTCCACCTTTCCCTAGAAACTGAACTGTTGAGTTGTGTTACTGTGCATTCCCAGAGCAATTTCAAGTGACTTGGGAGATACTTCTGGAAACTTCTTTGATATCCTTCATACTCAGATCTTGGTAGTGTTGGTTATAATTATGAACATTAGAGGTGCTGATAATAATTAAAAAAAAAAGTGTTCAAATTGGGCATTCAGTAGCCTGTCAGGTAAAGAAAGATGTCCTTAAACTTTCTTATGCCTATATGAACACTCAAATATGTGCTGAATCTTCTGACAGTTGCAGGTGTTTGGTATAAAATCAAAATTGAATATTGCATTGTTCAAACAATCCAGTGTTGGTTCTTTATGGCAGGTTAGACATGGGGTTCATTACAATAATTGAGGATATTCAGAGATAATTGCTAGTTCACTTTGGGAAGGATGTGTGTGTCTTTTCCAAAGGTGACAAAAAATCTGTTGAATTGGATAAGAATTTAAAAAGAATTTATTACATACATGAAATTGAAACACATTGGAATTTGGGGATGGCCTATGAAATCTGAACTCCTTGAGAGGAAATACAGATAATTATTTAGATAGAATGTTGAAATCAAAACAAGTGCTTCCTTTTAAAGCTGAGCTGTCTGAACTGTTCTCTTGGGTGGAGGGTGTATACTTGGAACCTCTCTGTTTGAACAGAGGAGCATTTTTTAAAAGACGTTTCAGTTTCTTGGCTCAGGATGGGATAAAAAGGAGGAATTTCTTGACAGGAGAGTGACATGGAAGAATGTGCTTCTAACTAGGAAATGGATTTAGGGCTGCGATGGACATTTCTGATCAGAGGGAAGGGACAGTGTGTTATAAAGTAGCATTTTGTGTGTTAGAGGGCGCAAAGGAGGAATTTGGATTGCTGCTTCTGAATAGTTCTTCCCAAGAGCTCAGTGTAGAACTGTGGAGTTTCAGTGGTGTTTTCTGTATTCTGTGTGGAGAGTATGGTCTGTGCAATTAAGTGAGTCGGAAAACCATAAATTTTCATTTGTTACTACAAACCCCTTATCACAATTTCTGTATGTAATAGGCCTGAATCTATAAGATTAATGGCAAAAGTTAGCAGTACTTTATAGTGCAGTGAAAAGTGAAGTTTTCAGTGTGTTTACATCTTGCAGTATTGGTCAGCTCTTTGCATATAATGCCCTTTTGTGTTCATCATCCTCTGCAACTAATACATGCTGTTTCATTTTGCTAACAGAAAGTGGCAACTTGAAAGTGGTGTTTGTGTCAGGACACAACGAAGTACCTCATCGTTTGCTGTTACCCAGTTCCATCTCTTTTGGTTGTACTGCCTTTGCCGTGTTGGTCAAGCTCATGCTGCTTTCAGTCTTCTCATCATGTTATTACTTCATTGCTTTTATCATAACTCTCCTCATTATTCAGAAAGTTTATACAACTAGAATAAACCTCTATGGGTTTCTGCTTCGTAAGGTCTACCAATTAACATTAAGGATTAATAGTATATGAAGAGATTTCTTATTTTTCATATACTTCTGTGAGATACAGGAATTTCGTGGCCATATTAAGACATTGGGTAACTGCATGATATAAACTACTTAACCCTGAACAGGTAGTTTGTTCTTGCTTTAAAAGTGAGGAAAATGTTTCAGTGTCTGAGGTTTTTTACCTGAATGCTGTCTGTTCTCCTAATCGGTCATTTGTATTCCTCAGGAAAGCAGGGTCTCTACAGGAGTGTGTTACACTCCCAAGCTGAGTGTTTAATTCTGCCACTCACATATGGCAAATAAAAATTGTTGAGCAGGAATAATAAATGCTTTTTTCTCCCCAGGAAAGAAGAAGACTCAGGAAGGCAAAAACAAGGGAAAGAAGGCAGCAGATACAAAACAGAAAAAGACTGATTTGGATTCTACTTCTGCAGATATGAGGGATTCTAAAGAGGGTGAGTTCTCAAGTGTCTTATTTTTTCCTTCTGTCTATCTTTTTGAATCAAAGGATGCTTGTCATGTTTAGGACATTAGCAGATTATCTTACTGTAGGAAAGTGAGCATCTTTATATTGTTCACCCCAATTGTTTTACTAGTTAGGAACTTGGCTATTAGAAGCACGTCATTAAACGTACAACTCTCACCACAGGAAAAACTAATATGCTGCAAAATTTAGGCATAAACCCACACTCCTTAGAACAGAATAGCAGAGCAAAGTCCTTATTCAAAAATAGTGCCTTTGGAGCTGAGTTACATGGTCATTATTTATTGCTAATTAACAAAGTCAGTACCAAGGGGGATAAATACAGTATTAATTCTTTTGGCCCATAGCTCTTCCATTCCTTCTCTCTGTTGTTCTTTCTGCTTGCACAACACGTGCACCACTGCTCAGTTGTCTTATGGCCCAGCTAAGAAATGGAGAAGAATTTTTTGCTCTGTAATGTACCCACTTAGGCAACATTGTGGGGATTGGCAGTGAAGGTGTTTTCTTAGAATCATCACAGAATCACAGAGCATTTTGGCTTGGAAGGGACCTTAAAGCTTTTCTTGTTCCAACCTCCTGCCATGGACAGGGACACTTTTTGCTAGGCAGAGTTGCTCAGAGCCCCAGCCAACCTGGCCTTATTTTCTTCAGCAATGGATATATCTGACAACTGATAGGTAGCACTTGCATGCAGAGGTGAAAACATCCATCCACATCAATAAATGAGAAGTGGTGGTATTGTGTTGGGTCAGGAATGTTGCACATGTTGTGCTAGAGGAAGAAGAAGAAGAAGAAAGGCGTAGCATATCCTGAAGTGTTGGGTAAAAATATCTCATTATTTTCTTTATTACACCCTTGCGTTTCAGGTCATAAAGAGGAAGATGAAACGCCTTCTGTTTCTGCTGTGCTGTCTGTGGAACAAACAGCTGTGATTCAGGAAATGGTAAATCAAGATGTACTTCCAAAGCTGATGATCCCCAGTCCGACCAATGAACCGCAAGTGGTAACTGAAGACAAACAAGAAGAAGCAATAAACTGTGCATCAGATGATTTAGATGATGATGAAGAGGAGGATGAAGAAGAGGAAGATGAAGACGAGATAGAAGATACCAATATGCCTAAAGAAAATGCTGAAATGCCTTTAATATGTGAAGAAAAGTTGGACTCTATGGAAGAACAAAAGAGTACATCAGAAGACTCTCCAGAAAGCTCTCCAAAGAAAAAACTCGTGGTGAAAATCCCAAAAGCGCAGGGGGAATCCAACGGTGATGTTCAGGAAACATTCATGTTCCCCTGCCAGCACTGCGAGCGGAAGTTTACGACAAAGCAAGGCCTTGAGCGCCACATGCACATCCACATCTCCACCCTGAACCACGCGTTCAAGTGTCGGTACTGCGGGAAAGCCTTCGGCACCCAAATCAACAAGCGCAGGCACGAGCGGCGCCACGAGGCCAGGCCAAAAAGGAAACCATTCCTGACACTGACGTCGTCACAACACTTGGATAATGTTGCTGATAACCAGGTGATTGTGGATGATGGTCTTAAAGATGACCTGAACGTTTCCAGTCTTGCGCAAGACTCTGTTGTCTTGGATTCTGAGAAAGTTTCCCAGGAAATGTCAAACTCTGCATTTGCTGAGGAAAATAAGGAGCCCAAAGAATTGCATCCGTGCAAATACTGCAAAAAGGTTTTTGGTACTCACACCAACATGCGGAGGCATCAGCGGAGGGTTCATGAGCGTCATCTTATTCCCAAAGGTGTCAGAAGAAAAGGGTTCTTTACTGAAGAGCCACCGCTCCCGACAGAGCCGGCCCCAGCAGTCCAGAGTGTGTACATAGCCAGCACAGAAATAGAAGAGGAAGGTGAGGGAGATGATGTCTATCTTATGGATATTTCCAGCAATATCTCTGAGAATTTAAATTATTACATTGATGGCAAAATTCAGTCCAACACCAGCACTAGCAATTGTGATGTGATTCAGATGGAGTCCAACTCTGCAGACTTGTATGGGTTGAATTGTATAATCAGTCCAGTCACAGTGGAAATTTCCTCAAATTTAAAGGTTACACAAACACATGTGAATGAATCTCCTAAGGAACCCTCTAGCAGTGGGAGCAGTGAATCCAAAAAGAGAAGAACTGCCAGCCCTCCTCTTGTACCAAAAATAAAAACTGAAATAGACCCAGAACCTATAACTCCTACTAGTTCTTTAAATCTTCCTATTAGCATTTCAACAGAAAGCTTACCTTTTCATAAAGAAAAAGGAGTTTATTTGTCATCAAAATTAAAGCAGCTTCTTCAAACACAGGACAATAAGAAGATAACTCCATCAAATGAAATCCCTAAACTAGGACCTTCTGTTACATCATCACCTATTTTGCCTCCAGTATCCAGTAGATTTAAAAGAAGGACCAGCTCTCCTCCCAGCTCTCCACAGCACAGTCCAGTGCTTCGAGACTTTGTCAAATCAGGTGAGGGAAAAGCTGTGTGGAATGATAATATTCGGAGTTCAAAAATGCCAAAGTTAGAAAGCCACAGCAACTCACCTGCTTGGAGCTTGACTGGAAGGGAGGACAAAGAGACTTTGAGCCCTCTTTGCTTTGAAGAATATAAAATATCAAAAGACTGGACAGCAGCTCCGACTTTTGGCAATGTCTGCAACCAGCAGCCGCTGGATTTATCCAGTGGTGTGAAACAAAGGTCTGACGTCAAAAGCAAGACTCAGGTTCCCTGGGAGTCCGTTTTAGATTTAAGCTTGCATAAGAAGCCTTGCAGCGATGCTGAAATTAGGGAATACAAAGAAAATTCCACGCAGCCAACGTGTAGTGGTGTTAAGAAGAAGAAACCCACCACTTGCATGTTGCAGAAGGTTCTGCTGAACGAGTACAACGGGACGGAAGCGGCCCCAGAGAGCGCGCAGGGCACGGACAGCGCCGCCAGCCCCGGCAAAGCCCCGGAGCCTCCGGCAGAGCCCGACACAGACCCCGCGCTCTCGGCATCGTCTTCCACTGACGCTCAGCCCCTCAGCTCCTCCGCCTCCCCTGTGCCACCAGCGTGTGCTGAGCCTGTCGTGTGCCAGCTGCCTCCGTTGTTAACGCCCACCAACCCCCCCTCCCCACCGCCCTGCCCACCCGTGTTAACAGTGGCCACGTCACCTCCCCCCCTGCTCCCAACCATGCCCTTAGCGATTCCAGATGTCTCTGCCAGTGCCACTAACACCTCTTCCTGTCCCTCACCACTCTCCAACACTACTACCCAGTCCCCACTACCAGTTCTTTCACCTACGGTTTCTCCTTCTCCATCCCCTGTCCCTTCTGTTGAGCCTCTTATTTCTGCTGCTTCACCTGGCCCCCCTACACTGTCTTCCTCATCCTCCTCCTCATCTTCCTCCTCTTTCTCATCCTCTTCCTCCTCATCATCTCCATCTCCACCTCCTCTTTCTGTAGTTTCTTCTGTTGTTTCCTCTGCTGATAACCTTGAAAGTTCTCTCCCAATAATAAAACAGGAAGAAGCTGAAAGCGAGCAGCAGAAAGCAAGAGAAGATCCTCATACTTCAAGTGAATCAGGAGTAGTGCAGGAAACATTCAACAAGAGCTTTGTGTGCAATGTCTGCGAATCACCTTTTCTTTCCATTAAAGACCTAACGAAGCATTTATCCATTCATGCTGAGGAATGGCCCTTCAAATGTGAATTCTGTGTACAGCTTTTTAGGGATAAAACAGACTTGTCGGAACATCGCTTTCTGCTCCATGGAGTAGGGAATATCTTTGTTTGTTCAGTGTGTAAAAAGGAATTCGCTTTTTTGTGCAATTTGCAACAGCATCAGCGGGATCTCCATCCAGACAAAGAGTGCACACATCATGAGTTTGAAAGTGGGACTTTGAGACCGCAGAATTTTACTGACCCTAGTAAGGCAAACGCGGAGCACATGCAGAGCCTGCCAGAAGATTCTTTGGAACCTTCAAAAGAGGAGGAAGATGAGGATCTAAATGATTCTTCTGAAGAGCTTTATACTACTATTAAAATAATGGCTTCTGGAGTGAAATCTAAAGATCCAGATGTTCGTATGGGCCTCAATCAACACTACCCAAGCTTTAAACCACCTCCGTTCCAGTATCACCATCGTAATCCTATGGGTATTGGAGTCACTGCAACAAATTTCACAACCCACAATATCCCACAGACTTTTACTACTGCCATTCGATGCACAAAATGTGGAAAAAGTGTTGATAACATGCCTGAGTTACACAAACACATATTGGCCTGTGCATCTGCCAGTGATAAAAAGAGATACACACCTAAAAAAAATCCAGTACCCCTCAAACAGACAGTGCAGCCTAAGAATGGCATGGTGGTTATCGCTGGGCCTGGGAAGAACGCCTTCAGACGAATGGGTCAGCCTAAAAGACTCAATTTCAATGTTGAGATTAGCAAAATGTCCTCCAATAAACTAAAAATAAGTGCATTGAAAAAGAAAAACCAGCTCGTCCAGAAAGCTATCCTGCAAAAAAAGAAATCTGCCCAGCAGAAGGCAGAACTGAAAAATAACCCATCCGAGATGGACTCTCACATCTGCCCCTACTGTAACAGGGAGTTCACTTACATTGGGAGTTTGAACAAGCATGCATCATACAGCTGCCCCAAAAAACCCATCTCTCCCTCCTCTAAAAAGAATTCTTCCAAAAAAAGTGCAACTTCTTCCCCTGCAAACAGTGACAAAGGCAACAACCAGCGCAGGCGAACAGCAGATGCAGAAATCAAAATGCAGAGCACTCAGCCTCACCTGGGCAAGACGAGAGCACGAACCTCAGGACCTGCACAGCTCCAGCTCCCCTCTGCCTCCTTCAAGTCCAAACAAAACGTTAAATTTGTACCTTCCATGCGATCCAAAAAGCCAAATTCATCTTCATCGTTGAGGAACTCTAGTCCTGTAAGAGTGTCTAAAATGTCCCATGTTGATGGGAAAAAAACTAAGGTGGTTTCTAAGAACAATTCGTCTGGAATCTCCAGCAAAGCGTCTCGGAAATTGCACGTCAGGATACAAAGGAATAATAAAGCTGTTTTGCCAAGTAAATCTGCTGTGGCAAGTAAGAAAAAGGCAGACAGGTTCAGTGTGAAGTCTAGAGAGAGGATTGGAGGACCGATCACACGGAGCCTGCAGCAGGCAGCAAATGCAGAGGCAGCAGAAAGCAAAAGAGATGAAAGCAGTACAAAGCAAGAACTAAAAGATTTCAGGTAAGCATTTCATTTGAAGTTGAAACAACCCAGGAACACGTTGCTTGCTGTTTTG
>VZTJ01005925.1:141258-165217 GCA_013397795.1 Orthonyx spaldingii
TTTGCCAAATTTTTTTGTCTTTTTTTTTTTTTTTTTTTTTTTTTGGTTGAGTTTCTCATGCTGAAATAAAAAAAAACAAAACTTGCATTTCCTGAAACGTGAATGAGCAGCTCACTGATGCCGAGGTATGATGTACATACTTGATGCATTTTGTCATGTCATGAAATAATACACGGTTTGTATAGAGAATGTCTTTAATTATAAACTGAATTGAAAACTCTGGAAAAAAAAAATGTCAATACCTGAGTGCAAATAAACTTAATGTCATTAAACTCAATGTTATTGGAGACACTGACCTTGTATTTGGTATCTGACATCTAAGGTAGCCCAGAATCTTTCTAGATCTATTTATGGCGGTTCACTAAGTTAAAAAACATGACTGCATTCTTTACTCACTAAAATAACTTGCTTTGGTTTGTAATAAAAAGCATTCTCTGCATATATATATATATATATATAAAAGAAACAAACCATGACCAAATACTTCAAAAATGTATGTGCATACGGACTGAGTCAGATCATTAAATACTTAATATAAGGGAAATAGACATGTAAGAAAAGTTACATGAACATGTAAATTTGTTAGAAGTATCATGCTTTTATGTTTCACTATAAAATTTTATAATTAAAGTTCTATTTCTTTTTGAAAAGAAGCATTTTAATCAAGAAAGGGTAATACTTCAATAAATAAATAAAATCTTAATCTACGTGCCTGAGTCCCAACTTATGTCTTCATGTAGTCTCTCAAATCAGTAGTATGTTTTGCACAGTGTTTATAACCTCTGTTATCTTGCTCCTGCCCTGTTTTTCTTGGAAACAGGTGTCTGATTTGCCGAGGAACTTTCACAAAGCTCACTGGTAATTAAGAGTTCTTTTGGGGTTGGTAGTCGCAGCGCCTGGCTGTGATTAACACCAGATTTAGGGCCAAGGGTAGGGTTTTTTATCGATGTCATTGCTAGAGGAGGAGGGGGAGGAACTGGCAGCCTCTGTCAGAACAAGTAGAGCAGGATCTGTTCAGTGTCAAAATCCAAACTGTTCACAGCTTGTGTGTCTTACAGTGAAGATCTCCGAGGTGGAAATAGTGAGGAAATAATTTGGAAAGTAAAGGTTCAATATAGCAGAATTATTCCCAAGTGCTAGAGGGGAATTTGACTTAAAATAGTCCATACCCAAATTAGGATGTGTTGAAGGAGAAAAATGTTATTGGAATTTGGAGACTAATGGTGTAAAAATGCCTTTTAGGAACAAGAAATGTCTACCAGGCCTGTTCCCTTGGGACATAAACATCTTCGTGGTAATTCTCATCAGCTGCTCTGTTACTTATGTGTGAAGCTGTATTTAAATGATGCCAGAACAGATCAGTAGAATAAGAAGCCAAAACACAAAATCTTTCCATCTAAATGAATCATTTGACCTTAGGCAAAATAACCAACTTGGATATGGGTGCATATGGGAATATTTTAGGAGTATTTGGGGAAATAACAATTGACCTGGGGTAGGGTTTCCTGGGCTGGCTCAAATACCATTGGTTTACTTTGGCAGCTTGGAGTCTGTATTGGTTTAATGAACAGTTACATTAGGAAATTCTTTTTGTTCCTGAAGTAACTTTCCTAAATCTAGATTGTCTAGTCACCTTCTTTTTATATCAGTTGTATAGTATGAAGAATTTTTTTGCCTTCATACACTAATATCAGCACAGTTTGATTCTTCTCTGTGTAGGCACTGTTGGGTTTTGATTTTTTTTCCAGGAAATCCTAATATTTTTTCAAGACTTGCTTTATGTATATTTGTCTGCCAGTTTGTTTCTCACCTTTCAGTTTTTCTGTGTAAACATACTCGTCCACAAATTGTTTTGTCATTTATCTTCAGCTTTTGTTTTGGTTTTTTTTTTAATTTCTATTTTCTGGGAATCTCCTGTAAAAACAAAAAGTTTTTTAAAAATCCCTTAATGCCATGATAGAGCTGCTGCATGCTCATCTTAGGATAAGCACTACGCCAAGGGATGTGAGATCCAGGCTTGCAAAACCCGCAGAAGCTGAGTCACAACCATAAAATTGCCTCCAGGCTTCTTGCTCATTCTCAATGTCAGGCCTAGATTTTCTTATTTTGTGCTTGACACATGCAGGATGATTCAGATTAAAGCAAAGGGTGCTGTTAAAAACAAATGAAACTCCACAGGAAATCATCAAAAGAAAGAGTGAGATTAACTGAACCGAATCTTTTGCTCTTGGTTTTGTCCGTACCTCGTGGCTGGTGTCGGGCAGTTCAGTTTCTGTGCTTGGCAAAGCAGGTACCTTCAGCCTGTCCAGAATTCCCTGTAGATTCAGGGCCAACAATTGCTGCACTCCAAGTATTTTTGTCACGTATTAGGTCTCTTAAAGCCTAAAATGAATCAGTAGAGGCCAACCTAGCACAGCAGAATTCCCTTCCCACCTTCTCCTCGCTTTCTGAGTCTTTTAGATGTCCAGTATACAATGGAAAAAAGCCTGAATTGGATGTTTTATGGATTTTCCAAGTTCTTATTTAGACATGCAAATAAAACTTTATATAGCAGTGATGAATTTCTAAACACCAGATATATAATGGATGCAGTGTATCTTTTTATGGATAAGAAGGCTAGAGCAGGGCTGCAGACCTGCATATTTTGAAAATGAAATATATAATTATTCTAAAAGGTTGTACACCTCTAATTTAAGGCAACAAATTGGTCTATTGTTCACAACGGCTTTTTATGGAAATACTGTTTGTCACATGTTCATAGAGCTTTCAAGATTAATGACAGAATGGATGGAAAGTGACTAGTTTCTTTATACAGACACCCCTTTTATTTTTTGTTCTTAAAAAGTAATCTACCTCTTTAAAATTTGTAGTTTAATACTTGTTTGGTGAATTTGTGCCACTTTCACTTTCACTATCATTCCCGTTTTGTTACATTTCTGTTATGGGGACTTTATGTTGAAATATTGTATAAAGCATTTGTAGCAAGTTTAAAAAAAATAAAATATTTAAAATTATTTAAATTGTTTTGGACACTTCAATTGTACTATATGTGATTTACATTTTACATTAATTTCATTTTGTTTTCATTTTGGGTTGTTAATCTTGGAGCATGTTCCTGTATTAAAGTTTGCTGTTAGTTATATTGTTTCTTCTATTGGAGAGTGATATAAAGATTATTCTAATGAAAACATTAAAAATTGCAATTTGACTTAAAAGTGGGGTTGTCCTTGCTTTTGAACGCTGTAGCCTTGCTGGAGGGCTGTAACTGCAGGTAAGCAACTGAAGAGGGATTTTCTCCTCCACGTGCCGTCCATCCTGTGCTGTGAGTTCCACTCGTAGTTACAAGTCCCTGGTGTTGCAAGCACCTAATGACCAACTAGATGGAACTATCCTGACACATCTTCTATAACCAATAAAGTGAGCTTTTTAAAAACTTGGGGGAGACTTGCCTTTTGTGTGGAAAGCAGATGTACCAGGAAAAATGAAACGATGTACATCTAGAAGGAGTTAAGTGTGCTTGCATCCTTCAGTTGTGTCCCCCTGGGTCAGTGACATGAATTTACACCAATTTGCCACTTCTGACTTAGCTTGAGGATTTTAGGTTTTAATTGTGGACACAGCTAATAAATTTAAACTATTTAAATGAAAATTACATAGCACCATTTCAACTTCTGATACTATAGTTCTCTGTTTTTCTGATACTATAGTGTTCTATTTTTATATGCTTTAAACTTGTTAAATAGTTCAATAAAAAAAAAACCATGCAAAGACTTTTTCGGCTTGTGAGAATTTTGGAATGTTGTATTCCACCACCAAGATGTGTGTTCTGCCTCTTGCAGTGGAGCTGGAAGCATCTATGTCCATATTAGTGTGGCAGTGGGGTGGAATAATGTAACATTGATAAGGTTAAACAGCATCACAGCAGTCAGTTCCTTCACATGCTCCCTACTCATCCAGCAGTAAGTTACTATTTTGTGTAGTTGTCTATTCAAATTAGTGCTTCTGTCTAAGATTCTTTGGTAAGAACTCCCAGTTTGTTTTTTTATATGGGATGTCATTCTTTGAACGTGATCTCTCCATAACAACGTTTTCCATTAATTTTAACTGATGGGGGAAGATCTGGTGGAATGGTGCAGAGGTTCCAGCTTTGTTCATGGAGTGTTTTTGCACTCCCTGCAGTTTGGGATTTGCACCACGATGGAAGAGGTGAATCCTTAGTCTACTTACAACACCTAGTAGTGGGAGGAAGCCATAGTGAAAGTTTTTAGTCTTGATCAGATTTTACTATATTTACCCAAGGCAAAAAAGTGTTTTGCATACCCAGTGTTGTATTTGGATGTTTTATAAGGAAAGGGAAACGTGGAAAAAAAGTGAAAACCCATAGTTTTGAGGTTGCTGAGGATGGGACATAAACTTGAAGTGTTTCACATCTTTTACTGACAAATGAAATACCGGTTGGTGTTTGCTCTTGCTGCAGTCTGGGTATTTCAGTCACCTTGTAAGGATTTATTAGCCGTGTCTAGCAGTGAACTGATGGTGAGTAAACCAGCTTCATTCCCTAATATCATGGCAGGAATCCTCTTGCCATTGTATTTGTGGTTTCTCAGCTGTGATGTGTCCCGAGGATGTGCCACAATGAGATGTTCACCAGCTGATCAGGGAAGTGATGGAAATCTCGGCTCCAAATGAGAGAGGATCATCAAGGAGTTTCAGTCCTAAATAGGTGACTCATCACAAATAGAGATCTGCAGCTCTCATAGTTACTATTGCTATTGCATCTCATCTGCATAATTTAATTTCTCTGGCTTTTATAGCCGCCTCTGTATGATCTGAAGCAACAATAAAGCTGTAACGTTGCCCACAAAGTGCTGACACGTCTTGAAATGCATCCAGACAGGCAATGAGAACAATTAAACTTGTCCTGTTTACAGAGACTAAGTGACATGCTGGGCGAGATCAAATGAGTGTCAGTTTAATAAAAACAGCGATGCTGGAGTTGTGGAGACGGGAGATCTGACAGGTTGTGTTTACCTTTTTTTTGTTTTCCATTTTGCAGTTTGCTGGAAGGCGTTGGAACCAGCTCGTGGCAGCTGTCTGAGCTGTGTGCAGTCCTAGGTGTTACAGCCAGTCAGGGTATGCAGCCAGGCCCCTCCTGCTCTGCAAGCTCCTCAGCCCTGGTGGGAGCTGCCCAAGGGGATGAAGGCTGGGGTGTTTCTGGTTCTCTTGTTTGTCAGCATTTTGTATTGCAAGACTGTTATTTAAAATTCTAGTTTAGTTCCTGATGATTTTCTTCGGGGAGATGTCAGAGTTTGATGTCTGAATGTTCAATATCGAATGCAAATAGGAACAGCACTCGCTTCATTGACTGTGGTTTGTGACTTCTTTTCCAAAATTACGGGCTCAGCTCCAGCTTTTTACTGGAGTCATGTTTAGCCAAGGAGCTGAATTGCTGGAGACAGACAAATAGCTTGTGAATGACCTTAAAAAGAGAACTGAGAAGACCTTACATACTAATTCTGGCTTTTATTTACTGAATGTGATCTGTGTGAGTCACATGATGTTGTAGTTCTGCTCGTGATGAAAAGGAGCTAAACAATAGATTTTGAACAAGTACATGCTGGTTTGGAGCTGAGCTTCTGTGGTAAGTCAGTGATGATCGAGGGGTGAACTTCCACATCTACTTAATTAAACTGTAAAAAATAGCAACTTTCTAATGGAAAAGAGGATGTACCTTCCAGTGCTTTGCAAGAGCGGGATGCTGAGGAAAATGTATCTGTTTCAGAGCAAGATGCAAATAAAACCCTCAAGTAAGGGATGATATATTAAGTGTATGGTTAATGGTCCACTGTACACCTCAAATGAGAGAGTGGGAATTTAATTAAAGAGGGATCTTTTTTCCATGTGTAGGAATGAATTGCTCTCATTTCCTAAGCTTTGTTTGGGATCTTTTTTTTACGTTATTTTTGAATGAAATGAATACTAAGGTCACACTCAGACTGTAGCAGGAGTTGGTGCCACTTTGTGCCCATTAGATAGAGTCAGGCAAGTGTTAGATGTTTAAAATGCAAGTAGATTGTTAGAGTGGGGATGGGTGTAAAGCATCCAGTGTCTAACACGAGGTTACTGCCAGAACACAGGAGCAGGAGTCCTGTGCTGCCTCTGCACCAGTCTCCAGCCACTGACTGCTGCTGACCCTCTGCCTTAGTTAAGAGGAAATCATTGAGTCACCTCTGAGTGCTGCTTCCCACACATCCTTCATCACTTTCCATTCTCATTTTGCTGATCCTGCACCTTCACTTCTCTTAGCACATCTTTAAAAATGCTTTTGATGGATCGTCCTTTCAGAATATTCATTGGGAAAAGAGCACTGAAATACTGCTTTCTGGGTTTTTTCAGATACAAAGCAGTAAAACTGAAACTGAAAGGGAAGCTTGAGCAGGCATCACATTGGAGGGAGGCTTTTTCTTAAGATAGGTAGCTGCTTCATTTTTCTAATTTATTCAAAGCTCAAGTGGTTAGTGAGACATAATGTTGTAATCAGCAACATGCACTTTGTTTGTGTATATATCTCTCTGCTTAATTTTCTAAGGCTTTTATGTTTCATGAGCCAAACAGGGTCTCTGAGTCATGTTTGGATGACAGTACTCCCAGAAACTGCCAGAGGGTTGTGAGAAATGGCTTTGGTTATTCAGCAGGTGATGTTCCATTTCTCTGAAGTACAGGCTCAGTGTCCAGTCATTCCAGGTGGTCTGGCACACAGCAGGTGAGCAGCAAAACTGAGGCTTGCACCACTCAGTGCCCTGTGCCAGTCAAAAAGTAAGAGTAATAATCTCATATTTGGGCCTGTTTCAGCAAAGCCTGCCTTGATTCCAGCGGAGGGAGCTGGGGGGCTCAGCCTGGACAAAAGGAGGCTCGGGGGGACAGTCTCACTCTACAGCTCCCTGACAGGAGGGTGCAGCCAGGTGAGGGGTGAGCTCTGCTCCCAGGGAACGGGACAGGATGAGGGGAAGTGGCCTCAAACTGTGCCAGAGGCTGCCCAGGGAGGTGGTGGAGTCCCCATCCCTGGAGGTGTCCAGGGAATGCCTGGATGTGACACTCAGTGCTCTGGGCTGGGTGGCAACGTGGGGATGGGTCACAGGTTGGGCTCGATGGCCTTGGAAGTCTTTTCCAACCTCAGTGAGTCTGAGATCCTTCTGCAGTTCAGGCAGTGCTGCTCAGCAAGGTTAAATGCCTGTGGTGAAGTAAATGCAAGGAGGTTTTCAGGGAGGTGGGATGTGCTTCCTGCTAAGGGCATCCGCAGGCTCGTCCCACATACAGACCGTGTGTGCACAGCCCTCAGTGTGTCCCAGCCATGGCTCAGTGGGGGAATTCATGTGGTGTTTCCTTTAGGTATTGAGATCTCTGCTAAACTTTGCAGTGTGGAAGGAGGTGGGAAGATGAGAAATACTGAATTCATACATCACTGAGCTCCTTTGAAGAGTTTCACGCTCAAACTCCACTGTCACTGGAGCTTCAGCCAGTGTTCTCCATTCATTATGGCAAATTAATTATGTCACTCATTAGCCTTTTCAAATCAAAAGTGCATTTTGTTCTGTGGTATTTTTTATGTAATGAGATGTGCAGGACTGAAGGCTCATCCTTGTTCTGCTGCTCTCCAGCAATCCTTTGCGCTCCTTTGGTGTCACCATTTCTGTATAAAGCTAAATAAAATCAACTACAGTTCTCCCTATGTGTGATGAAAGTTTTCTCCTTTCTCTTAGGAATGTGATTCAGTAGATTCAAACCTTTTATCAAATCACATTACCTGACAGTATAGAAGATGGGTTTGAGTACTGCTATTTTTAATCCAAAATTTCTCACCTTTGGCTTGCAAAATACTCTGTGCTGCTTTAAAAGGGCAGGAAGATAAATTGCTGACATGGTCCTGTTCATCTAAATTTATAGGTCTAGACCAAGATTTCTTAAGTGACTAATAATCTCTGAGCTCAACTTCAAGTACCTTCAAGGCAACTGATTTTCTGAAGGAGCTCAGAAGCCATCTCAGTGCTGAATTCCTTTCAAGTGGCTGCTTTAGGTCACTGGTTGCTTTTGAAAACAGTTATATTTAAGTAAAATGGTGTTGATATGTCAATTTTAGAGTCACCCGGGTGAGCTGTAGGCATGGCGTGAGATTTTTTTCCAGTGGTTCTCGCTGTTGGTTTGGTGCTCGTCGCCAGAGTTCCTCGTGATCCACTGGGAGTGGAACAAAGCCAGCAGTGAAGAAACTTGAACTGTAGAGCACGTGTGAAGCAAAGCAAATTTTGATTTTCTGTGGGGCAACAATGCTGCTTTAAAGGATTAAGTTCTTTGAAGCACTGTGGCTGGAGAGTGCTGTTAGGTGTCTTCTGGGAAGCAGAGAATGCAAAGGATCCCAGTAACAGGTTTTTCCAGTTTAGATTCGTGGAAGGCCTTACCATAACGTTCATGTTCTGGCCTCTAGCGCCGTGTGAAGGAAAGATAAAATCCTGAAGTGCTCCAGCTCTTTCTCTGCTTTCATGAATGACCACATGTAAGTCTCCAAGTATCCACAGTACAGCACATTGAGATCCTTTTTGCTTTCTGCTGCTTCCCCATTTTCTATGACATTTTCCCCGTTTTTTATTCCCCATTTTCTATACAGTGAGTCAGGACTTTTCCATAGAAAAGAAAGACATCCCTTTCAATAAAATTCTATCCATAAACCTTTTGGTCTTGATAAAGATTTTGTTTCACCAAAACAGACAAACGAAGGTCTTTTCCTTAGTGGTTGATGTTTTTCCAAGTCCTTGTTTTGTGTATTTACTTTCCCATTAAGAAATACACTGCTGCCAGAGAGTACATTTCAGTCAGGGCAGCAGCACTGTGGTTTAATCTCACTGAGAGCAGAAAGCCCAGAAATGGCATTTATCCACCCCCTGAACCCTCCTGCTTCCCTTCTGGCCTGTGAAATTGCTCAGCCTAATTCTGCAAAACCAAGAATTTGGGCTTAAACATCCACATTTCTATTTTTTTTCCCCTAGGCAGTCAATGATTTGTGTCAGCTTAGCTATTCTTTTAATTAAGAGTAGGAAACACTTGATGAACTTTGTTCCTGGCACGCTTATTTTTAATGTGGAATGTGTGTGTGTGTGTCTGAAATTTTGGAGCATATCCTTGAGGGTATTTTAGATTAGGAGCATAGAAGTATAATCCTTGCAGGAAAAAAAAAACCAAAACACTTTGAGGTAAAAATGTGAACCTAAATCACCTGAATTTTTACCACACTCTGCCATGACTTTATTCACTGAATTTCCCTGGTGGGATCAGCAGCCACCTCGGATCATTCCAGCCTTCATTTCCACAAATACCGTGGCTTGTTTTTCTGGGACATTTCTAGAGCATTAAACTCGCAACCCAGGAGAATGTTAATTACACGAGTGTGGTAGAAGGAAAGGTAATTTGAATAAAAAACACCAAATGTATTTTGGGAATGTCTGAGGGAAGGGGGTGTGCCAGGATTTGGCATTTTTCCTGGCCTTTGAGGTCATATATGCTGCTCATGGCAAGGCTCAGAGGCCTGGGAAGATATATGGGAGTAGGAATTTGCTTTGGACAAATACTTAAATATTCAGGAGACAGTTCCAGCTGTAACAGTAATGCAGGTGGTGGGGGAACCTTTGCCTTTGTTCAGTCCTCTGCTTTAAGGCTGCAGATTTTCTGGGTGACCTTGGCAAATCACTTTCCACCCGACTCCGTTCTGGATCTGAAAAGCTGGGATTATGGTACCGACTCAAACTACAAAACACTTGCAGATCTGAGGATGGAAAACTGTAAGAGCTGGGATTTAGTGTATTTTTATGGTAGCCAGTCTCACCAAACTGGGTGATTTATCTCTAGTTTGGGTAAGCTCTCAGTTGTGAGAGAGAGCTTTAGGCCCTGTCTCTGTGTAAAAAATAGCCTTGTTTAACTTCTGGGTGAGCTTTAATTTATGGAATAGCTGGTGTATCCACCAAACTGTTTGGTTTGGTTTAAAAGTCCTTGGTTGACAGAGAAAGCTTCGTGCAGACAAGTCATTCCTGCTACCTAACATTTGGGCTCTGGATCTTTTTTCCTTGCAAGCAGAGTGTGTTTCCTGATGTTGTTCCTTTGTTCTTTTTATTAATTTTTTACTTTGTTTCTGGCTAGGACTGTTCCCTGCAATGTTTCTGGCAGAGCTGGAGTAGCCTGGGCTGTGCTGTTGGTCTGGGCTGTGCACGGGGCTGTGAGGGGCTGGGAACTGCCCTTGCCCCTTCCCACTGGAATCATCCCTCAACCACATCACACAGGGTGCCTCAGAATTCCTTTTCTTTGCCTGTCTCCAGTTACCCAGCACTGAGATGGTGAAAGCAGGTGCAAAGTGACAGAGCTAAAAATAACAATTTCAATCACTGCTTCTAACGCAGTGGGGCATTTCAGCTCCCCTCCCCCTCGGGGACCAGCTCCCCCTGCACAGCCAGGAGTTTGTCAAAATCATCCCGACATCCCGGCTCTCCTTTAAACAGGCTCTGAAATGAGAGTTATCCATCCTCTCCAGGTTAATGTCAGGACAGGGGAGAGCCCTGATTCCTGACAGCTTTGGCAGAGCAGACACGGCTGTGGTTTTGAAGCTTGGATTGTTGGGAGCACTATGGAAAGGCAGCAGTAAGAACTCCATAATGGGCTCAATTGCACTTTCTATTTAGAAGAACAATCCTTTTTTATCTCATTCCTCTAATCCTCAGCTTCCATACAACATGCCATGATCTATTAGCTTTAAAGCTTGATGAAATCAGGGGTGAAAGGTCATAGAATTCCAGAGCAGTTTGGCTTGGAACGGACCTTAAACCCATCTCGTTCCACCTCCTGCCATGGCAGGGACACCTTCCACTGTCCCAGGCTGCTCCAAGCCCTGTCCAACCTGGCCTTGGACACTTTCAGGGATCCAGGGGCAGCCACAGCTTCTCTGGGCACCCTGTGCCAGGGCCTCCCCACCCTCACGGGGAAGGATTCCTTCCCAATGTCTGATCAGGGTGTGCATTTGAAAATTTAGGTCAGATTTTCCCTGATAATTTGTCTCTTTGGATTTGAGCCTTTTAACCTTTTTTTTCTTTAGCTTTCCCAGAGGATCTAGACTCTGCCTCACTGCATGCAAGAGCACACAGATGGCATTGATTACAGAAGAACTTTAAGAAGTCATAATTAATATTTTGACAGAAAGCATTACTTACATGGACATTCTAACCAGAAGGAAACTAAATTTTTTCTCTTCTAGTTATAGTAAAAATCTGAAGCCAAACAAACTAAACTTATTTTGGATATTCTGCTGTTTCCCTTGGTAACAGTCCTTATATGGAACAATAAAAATCTGGCTTTTGTTGACCTCCCCATTACCACTTGCTGGTTCTTCCACATTAGCTGAAGGTTTCAGGATTGAATTCACAAAAGCTGGAGTGAATGACTTCTATAGAACAATAACAAAACTTTTGGCAGACGATTTTAACCACCAATTTTAATTGGAAAATAATTGAATTGCTTACTTTTCAAAATTTCTGTGGTTTTGGTTTTCTGCTGTAATGGAAAGTTTTGCACTTCTTTATGTCTAACTTGGAGTTACATTGTGTGTAAGGACAAACTGAAATCTCCTTTAAAGGGTGTGTATTGAACTCTAAAAATAACCCGGAGAGAAACCTGCTTTTAACTTTTTTTAGACATGTCGCTGTGTAGGAAAATGATATTTCAAAAGATGTTCCCTTGGAAGAACATAAGTGGTTGGGTTTGGTCAGAATTTGGAAGAATTTGCCTTGAGAAGGAAGGTATGTAATTACCTGTGGGGGTGCACAGGTGTGAGGGAAAGCAGACAAGTTTGTGCATGACAGCAAAAGGTGCTGAATTTAAAAACAAATAGGGGATTTTTTTGGAATCTTTTAGTGTAAGGAAGTTCAGCTTGGGTGTACATTTGAGCTGAGACTGTGTGTCTAGAATAGGGCAGAAGCAGTTGGGCTTCCCTTGTTCGAGTCATGTTTTCAGGCTTTCTTCTTGAAATCACTGTAAACTGAGGCATAAAATTAAAATTTGACAGTAAAAATCTCTGATTTGCACTTTTACTTTGGGATTCTTAGTTTAAAATTTGTAGTGCAGTGAAGGCAGTGTTGTGACCTGTACATGTCCTTGTCGAGTCTGTCAGGGCAGTAGGGACAGAAGGGTTCTGCTGACTTCGACCTGGGGAAAAATGACCAGATGTGGTGTATGTTCTGGCGAAGTAAAATTCCTTTTCCATAAATATGCGTTTTAAAACCTGATGTGGACTGTCCTGAGAGAACAGACCGTGACTCTTCTGGTTTCTGGTGTAACTGTGGGTTTGTCTGTCCCGGTCGGAGGGTCTGGGACACGGGGTGGGAGCCTGGGTGCTGCTTCCAGTTGACCTTATCTGTTTCCTGCTTAAATAAACTCACAGGGTAAGTTCAGAACAAGGCGAGAAAACCCTCTTGCCTTCAGAAGTGGCTCTTGGTACTTGCAGTGTGGGTGGAATGCCGTTTTCTTTTCTCATCGCTTACTAAAGCACATCTCTGGCTTTGTTTGTGCCCGGTCCCTGATGCTCTTCTGCCTCTTTGCACAGTTACAGGCTCCGCATGGCCTCTAGATGTCCCTCCTCCTCCTCGCATAACCCCAGCAGCAGGCAGTGCAAGAAATCCAGCTCCACCACATCCCACTTCTTCAAGGAATAGACCCTGGGCATGTCTGACCACACCAGGTACGGCCACAGCCACGGGAGGATGCGCAGGGCTCCTTCTGCTGTGCTCCCAAACCTTTCCGTGTTTCTGTGGGCGAGGAGTGCAAGGCACTTTGGAGATGTGAGCCAAGCCTCAGAAAACCCACAGTGTCATTGCTCTTGTTGTAAGTGGTGCATTTGTGGTTTGGGGGAAGGCTGCAATGCTGAGAGCTGGGTGAGCCATGAAAAGCTGCATCCCCTTCCACGCTGGAAGTGATGCTTCCAGTCCAGGACTGTGAGACCACCGAGATGCTCGTGCTGTTGCTGGCTGCTCTGTCTCATTCCTGGGGTGGAGAGTCTCTAGGATTTGTTCCCTTTGGAGCTTTTTGCTAGCAATAATCTCCTCTTGAAATATGTGATGTATTAATTCCAAAGGGACAAGATCTTCTCTAGTCATGGGTACTACTGTGGATCAAAAGGATGTGTTAGGGTACTCAGCCCTTTACCCCTCAGGGAAGGTGTAAAGAGAGTTTTGTTCATGATCTCTTAAGAGCTGAGTTGTTGCTCCTCTGGATCCTGGGGAGCTTGAAGGTGGTGGTAATTTTTGTAAGGATGGGTTTTATCCCATCTTGGAAGGAGTGGTGTTTGCATCTGATTGTAATAGTGGCACAAGGGCTTTGGGACCTTTTAGGCTGGATGGGTGAACACTGAACAAATATTAACTGTCCAAAAAAAAGTCTACCTGGGAATGTGCATTTTGCTGTCTGCTTTGGTGGCACACCAGAAACTCAAAGACCAGCATTGCAATGCAAATTGCTGTGCTGTGATAACCTGCAAAAACCTTGGTTGGGATTGTGGTGAGATAAACTGTGTCATGAAGCACTTGGGCTTGGACAAATTAATGACCCAGCCCCATGTATTGGTGAGGCTGAGTTGATTTTCTGTTGGTTTAAACAGGACACTGCTTTCTGCTCCTTCGTTTCCCCACCATTAACTTGCAGACAATAATCTCCTTTATACTGGTGTAACAGCTGAGGAACATGATACTTAACCTGTGTAAAGCTAAAGGTGAGAATGAGTGCCAGCAAAATCATGACACTGCAGCCTGAAGTTTGTTCTTTCTTAAAATCATACAAAAAATAACATTTGAGGGAATAGTTAGTAAAACTCTGAAGTTTGCTATCTCCTGAATAATGGGGGTGGTTGCTAATGAACTGTTACCATCACTAACTGTGGCACAGACTGTTTACTTGTGGGAAATCCAAGCAAAATGAAATCATGGGTGGCTCTGCCCTGTGCAGTGGTCACTGAATGACTTGTCCTGCTTCCAGCTCCATGGAACAGGACAGTTGCTGTGACTCCTTAAACTGTCTCTGATTAAATGCAACTCTTCTGTGTATTTTTAGGTACCAGGAGCTTCTGACTGGAAAAGGTGAGGTGAAGTCCTCCTCAAGCATTGTCCTCTCCTGCTTTGCTCAGATGAGGTGAGGTGGGTTCCTCAGCAGACAAGAGAGACAGCGGTTTCTTCTGCTGGAAGTGATGTCGTGCTTCTGTCATCTCACCCTTCCTTCCAAGGGAGGGAGCACAGAGCAGGCTCCTGCCTTCTCCAGAGAGTGATGAACTGTGGGTGCTGGGGACAGGGTGATCTCAGGGTGCCCCAGTGCGTGGAGCCCACGTGCCAGCATGGAGAACAGCACGGAGAAGTGTCCAGGCATCTGCAGGCAACTCACCTGTGCTCAGAGGGTGGATGGGTCTGGATGAGTCTCCTCGTTCTGGGAGAACACAGAGGGTTTAACATACTATGCAATTAAATTCTGAAAAGACTGTTACATCCTTTTAGTTTCTGCTGTACCTCCTAACGGGTGAAGAACTGGGCATCCCACAGTAAAAACTGAAGGGAGTGGTAGGTTTTCCTGAGGTTTCCACATGTGGAGTGTGTGGGTACCCCAGGCTCTTGACTTTGTACCATTAGCTTTAAGGGGCTGTTGCTTTTGAAGTGCATCAGGACCCGTTTTTTTGGGAAGATCACCTGTTCTGTGATCTGTGGGAAATGCACTGATAGCCCAGTTCCATGGAGGGACCAACACCCATTTCTCAAAAGCTGCCATAACTTGTGTTGCCAGTCTGGTACTCTTTAGAGTCTGCATTTATTTATTTAGGGACAGTGTCAAACACAGGTGTTGCTGTGCAGTGTCAGGCCAGACTTGTCCTTAAATACACCATTTGTCCCTAAACAGAGTGCCTGTGTTTGTTCCTCTAGACACCTGTTTAGTTTGGGGGGTCCTGTCCAGAACCCATCCACAAGGACAGCCAGTAAAGACTAATTCCAGAAACACACAGGTCAGCTGGCAAAATGCAGTGCAGAAAGGTCTCTGACCTCTTTCCTGCCCCAAATGGAGTCAGTCACACCCAGGTGCATCATCTGCCAGTTCCTGGCAGGACTTCTGCCCAGCTCACCCATGAGGTGAAGGGTTTCTTCTGCCAACACATGATTTTCCAGGATCACTGCTAACATAGCATCCAGGTATGGGATTTTTTAAGGAGGCCAAAAGGGTTGATTGTCCCATTTCCTTCTTGTTTCAGTCAATTTACTCCTGTCCTTGACTTTGCACTCTACACAGATCAGCACAGATCTGTGTATGCACACGTTAGTTAAGAAAAAAACAAGTGCCCGGTTGATATTCCTTCCCACCACCCTGAAAAAGTCAAAAAAAGGATCAATTTTGTATATATATCTTCATATATAGATATATATATGACAGATAAAAATATATGTGTATGGAATTGCTGAAAACAGTTAATTTTGTATAGTTTTGATGAAAATCAAATTGTTCAAAATGAATACAAAAGCTTTAAAGAAGAAACATTGTTCACCATAAAAATGCTTTAGGTGTGTGTTGTTTGAGTTGGAAAGAAAAGGTTTTCAGGATCTTGTGTTATCTCACTACAGATTTTTTGGACAAACCCCTCTTGGAGGCTTTCTAAGTGCAATTGTGGTTTGGGGGAAGGCTGCAATGCTGAGAGCTGGGTGAGCCATAAAAAGCTGCATCCCCTTCCACGCTGGAAGTGATGCTTCCAGTCCAGGACTGTGAGACCACTCAGATGCTCGTGCTGTTGCTGGCTGCTCTGTCTCATTCCTGGGGTGGAGAGTCTCTAGGATTTGTTGCCTTTGGAGCTTTTTGCTAGCAATAATCTCCTCTCGAAACAGATGTACTCATTGCAAACAAAGGCTGGAGTTTTTCACAGCAGCCTTGTAAGACTGAGATTCTCATTACTCATTCAAACTCACTGGAAGTGAGTATCCAGATCTGCGAGGCAGATTGGTAAATTTTGGTCAAATAGCACAAAAAAATTAAGTTTCCTGGCCTTATGTCTGTGTCCAAGCAGCTGGTGTGCACACACAGCCCTCTGATCAGTTTGTCTCACTTTGGTTTTGCATGTTATCTTTTTATTTTCTCTCCACATTTTCTCCTTCCTCTCATCATGTAATATTAGTATGCTAAACCCTGCTCTTTCAAACAGGAATGCTCTTCTTGTGTGTTTGGAGTGTATTTAGATCACCTGAAAAATGAGTATACAGTGCTAAAAAACCCAATATACTCTGACTTAAAGCACCAGTGTTATTGGTGACTGATCGATTATGATCGATTTTCCCAGTGCAGTTTTGCAGAACACCTTGTCAAAGATCACAGTTAGTGTCTAAATGATCATGGTCACTGGAGAACTGTTGCTGAGGAAGAGTTTTCTTGCCATAAAGCCCAAATACTGCTTTAAACAATCTGTTCTCCTCAGACCCACTCAACTTCCAGTCAGTTCAATGAAGTTCGGAGTTCTGCCACGGATGCTGCCCAGTTTAGTGCCTTTAAGGCATTCCAGTGAGGTTACTAAAGGTCACTTCTGTGCAATTTATTTTTGCTGCTTTTTTTAGAGTGGTATCAACTAAAATAACTGACAGACTCAAGGACAGAACTGTGTACATTGTTGTGATATAGGAACGTTTTGCCCAGAGAAATTCTGGTTTATCACACAAGCCTGTAAATATGTATTTACAATTTTGAAAGCACGTCTTTATGTCCCTGGTTGTAAATGCTCTGTTTTTAAAGTTTTATAACGTGTGACTCAACCAAGAGACCACAGCCCACAGCTTTATAATGTGCTGGTCTGTTTGAAAGGTCCATTACAGTCTAAGCTGTAACAAAAAAATATCCACGCCACCAACAAGAAATTACCCAGGGTTGCACCAGACTTCATCATTTTTCTTCAGATAACAAATGCAGTTTTTTGGGGTGGGGCTGGGTGGGTGCAGGCGATTTTTCTTGAAGAAAAAAAGCATCAGTTCAAAATGGTGTCATTTCTCTGGAGCAGTGAGATTTCATTCACAGTGAATTCAGGAAAAGTATGCCATTTTTTTTCCCAAGGCAGAATTTCACAGTTTTGCAGCAAATTTTTAACCTCCCTCGTGCCTGCTGATGAAACGTGAAATTTTGCCCTTGACTAATGTCACAAGTTCTTGTGAAATTTCAAGGAGAGGGTGGGGAAAAAGCTCAGGTTTGGCATGTAGAATTTGTGAGGACGACACTGGCAGCTCTGCAGTGCTCTCATGGCAATGCTGATACTGAGAAGTTTATTAAAAATAAACTGTGTGGAGATGTGGTGGGACCTGGTTGGGTCTGGAAGACCGAAAGCTCTGTTGTCTGCCTGCCATGTAAAGAAAAAGAACAACAATAAATTAACGTGGAAAACCGCATTATGGAAAATATTTGTTGTTATTTCAGGCAGGGACGTCTTAAAAATGGAGATTGAGTGTGTTCCAGCTCTGAAAGAACGGAATGGTTTGGGGTTCTCCTGGTGGGTGGCGGGAGAGGAGGAAGGAGCTGGAAGTGCCGCCTTGGTCTGACGGGTTCCGTGCACACAGACAGGGATTCTCCTGGCAGCTCCACCCGAGGTCTGCACGCTTGGGAAGCAGCACACAGGCCCTTTGCAGTCCCCATTGAAATCCACAGCTCCTGCTGAGCTCTGTCAGCACTGTGGGACTTCAAGGCTGCTGTCCTCCATCAGGAGGGAGATGTTTGGGCGGGGCGTGCAGTGGGAGGGTTGTTTCCCTCCTAGGAGCGGTGCCTGTTTCATACCTCGGGTGCCATCACAGCACGTTGAGGCATTTCATGCTTCCTTCAGGGCTGTGGGACTTGGCTCTTTTCATAGAATCTCAGAATGGGCTGGGTTGGAGGGACCTTAAAGCTCGTCCCATTCCCTCACTGCCACGGGCAGGGACACCTTCTGCTATCCAAGTCCTGTCCAACCTGGCCTTGGACATTTCCAGGGATCCAGGGGCAACCACAGCTTCTCTGAGCAACCCGTGCCAGGGCCTCCCCACCCTCATTGTAAAAACCTTCTTTAAATCTACTCTAAATGGACCCTCCTTTGGTTTAGAACCCTGTAAGGGAATCACTGAGGGTGATTCACGGTGCATTAATCCAGCCACATTCCTTAAACACAACAGCAGGTACAATAAATAGGTTTGGGAACAGCTGAATTATATATATTAATAGTCATTTCACATAGGCTAAAAATGGCTCTTTCATCCCAGAAAATCTGAAGGTTCCTTATGCATTATAAAGCTGATCTGTTAGAGAAGAGCCACTGTTGTCACTGTCGCCCATCAGTGCCTGCAGCAGCCTCACAGGCAGCCAGGCTGCTGTGGCAGTGTCACAGCCTGAATGGCTTTCAGTAAATGCCACCCAGTTTCAGGTAAGTTTGAAGGGATCAGATTGTGCTGAGCTGTCATTCTGTCCCTGCGTGAGAACCTTGAGAAATATTCTTTAAATAGCGACGTGCCTCCAGTCTTCTGTCTGTGCTGTCACATGAAGCAGCACTAATTACTCCTTTTTATAAGAGCTGTGGCTTTTTTGGGAGAAGGCTACATCCAGAAACAGATGAGGAGGATCACTTTCTCATCACGAAGCTGCTGCCTGGAGGCTGCTCAGCTCTGTGTGAGTGGAGCTGCTGGCAGGAGGATGCAGACAACACAACACTGCCGGTGGCTGGATCCCCTCCCGAAGTCCCAGCTAGCAAAGCCAGTGGGCTGTTTCAGTCTTTGTGCTGATTGTAAATACTCTTCCAAGGTTAGGGGACACAGAGAGCTGTGTGTGCTCGAGGGTGGACACAGAGGACACGAGTGCCTGAGCTGACCTGAGGGGCCAGGGGGAGCGGCAGAAACAGAGCTGCACATCCAGCTCTGCTGAGTAACATTTTCCTGGGCTGTGAGCAGTGAAGCCTTTGAGCTTTTCCCTGGGTTCACAGCCAGCCAAGGTCACTGCTCAGAAGCTGCTGCAGTGCTGTGACACACCAGGGATGCTCCAGCCCCGCGGGCAGCGACAGAAATAGCGCAGAGCCTCTGGTGCGAGGGACATTTCCTGTGGGGCAGGGATGGACTCACGTGGAGGGGACAGCAGAGCACGTTCTGACCTGCTGGCCATGGGCAAGCACCAATGATTGTCCAGTGAGGAAGAGGAGAGGCACTGATGGGTGCTGGGGGAAGGGGACAGTTTCAGGCTGTGCTGCATTTGGTCCATATCTGGCTTTGCTGCTGCCTTGGGTGGAAGGGGCAGCTGTTAAAGACCAGCCCTGGACACCTCATCTCAGACGTGAGATGCTCATGCACACAGGGCCACCCCTCCTTGTCGTACTGCTCTGCTAAGTTTTGGGTCACCTTGACCTCTGCAGCACTTTGCAGGGTTGGTTTCCTGGTAATCTTTTTGTCCTTGTGTGCCAGTGCCAGTGCCAGTGGCTGTGCGAAGGGCTGGGTGAGGGGTGTTAACTCCAGGCTCATCTCCTCGCCCAAAATCAGCTTCCCTGGGCCTCTTCACTCCTCCTGCTGAAGCTCTGGGGAAGAGACTGTGTGGGGACAGGCATTGCATCGGACAATCTGTACTGTAAAACATATTGCTCATTATTAAACTCACATCTTGCCATCTGCACAATGTATTTTCTCTCTTATATACTGAATTTTCCTACAACTGACAGAACTGACAGACTCCCTGAACTTCTTTCTTGTGTTCCTCTGTCACGTGCAGTGATTCAGGTTTACCTGGGGTGTATTGATTCAGGAATGCTTCTTAATTTGACCTTCAGAAGTGAAATATCCAACCTATTTCCTGTAGTACTCTGTTCTAATAGATTCTGTATGAGTTCAGCTTCTCTTTGCCCAGCAGCACCTGATTAGGGTCCTTTCAGAATTGGTATTTCCTTTCTACAAGGACATTTATGTGTTAATTAAGCCATATTAAGCCTTAATTTTGATAAACTACCCAAAATATTCTCCAAGTCCTTTAGGGCTGTTTCCTTCTGCACCACTTAGATCATTTTCTTCCACGCATTTCAAGCTCTTTTTTTTTTTTTTTTGAAAGAATAAAACTCAACCAAACAAAATTCTCTTTCAGCCAAGAGCTGCTGGAGATGCAATCTGAAGGAAGGAATATGTTTAATTGCTGCCTCTGATGCCAAACCTTAAGTGCTTTGCTTCAAAGTGAGTTCTACAAAACTCCATTTGCCTTGCATGACACAGGCATCAGAACTGCAGAAACCTTCCAGAGCTGATGTCAGTGGTGTGCTCTGAGGAGGAATAATCACATCCATCCATCCCCACACACCCAGCCAGCAATTCCAGCAGCCCTCCTTGTGTCCAGGTGTTCCCTCCTTGTGTCCAGGTGTTCCCTCCTTGTGACAGTGCTGTGCTGGAAGAAAATGCAAAAATCCTGACCTGCTGTTTTTCCTCACAGTGTCTGCCTTGCACCAGTGAAATGCTGGTTTCTGACATGAGAAATGAGTTCTCACTTGCTGCCGTTCGTAGCTGATGACATCTCATTAAGGATAATTTCTGGTTGTCCTTTCCCGAGCCCTCCCCCATCCCCAAATCCTTTGCTACACAGAACATTGCTGTGAATAACCCCATTCCTTGCACAGGGTATTTCTGGAGCTGTGAAGCACCACAGCAATGAAACGCCTGTTCTCGTGATGTAATGAGTTTAGCTGAGTTTTTCCTCTCCCTTTCACGCCTTTTCCTGTGGCACATTGTCTGTTCAGTGGGATAATTGGATAGGGAAGAGAAGCAGATCTCCACTGAGCTGCATTCTCCAAGGCTCTTCTGTCCCCGTGTGAACTGTTCCTGTGCTGCTGCCAGCACGGGCTGGGGCTGCTCAGAGCCTCCCCTTTTGCATTTGGGGACCTCTGACCATCAGTGGGGAGAAAATGAGCTGCTACAGCCTCATGAAATGACCTGGGGAGATCTCTCAGCAGCCATTCCAGGCCAAGAGCCAGTAAAGTTGCATTATATGGACTTTTCCTGGCACTTGGTGGTTTGATGGTAACTCAGCTGTGGTGTTTTTAAGCTTCTTGTGTTGCTGCATCCGGGTAAATCTTCTCATGAGCAAATCTGGCTCCAGCAGTGAACTCCTTTGCAGAAAAAGCTCCCACTCAGTGAGGGGTAGGGGTTGACTTCCCTCTCCTTTCACCTTCCTCCCACACTTCCAGGGCGGTGAATGCACAGATTTCATTCACTGTGTGCTAACACAGCCCCTCTAAACTGAGCTCCAGCATCTTAACAAGGGGCACATTATTCCTAACACATATCTTCCTTTTCACCTAAAAAGAGAAGCTCTGAGTCAGGTTATGTGTTCTGTCAGCAGCTACTTTCTGTGCAGGCTCAGGTGCTGCAGCTGATGGAGATCACAATGGCACCAGCAGAACTGGGGGAACCTTCAGGAACCTGGCCCATGCTGAACAGACCTCAGGGTGTTGTGGTAAGCACAGAAGCCCAGCAGAGGAAATCTGGCATTGGATCATGTGTGGGACTGGGCACAGCAACACAGGTTGGGAGGAAAATCCAGGTGAGCTGCAGTGAGGTGGAAAATGTCATTTCTGTACCTCAGAGAGGGTCGTTCCTTTGGAGCAAAACGTGCTGAGCTAAACTGAGCATCCCTTGGAGCGTGTCCAGAGTGAAGGGTGAGCTCCTGTGCTCTGGATCTGCTCCCAGCGTCACCGGGAGAGAAGGTGCTGGATGCTGAGCAGGGACACAGCTCCCAGCCCAGCCCAAACAAGAGGGGTTTTTTTTGTTGCTTTCTGGTTTTTAGGGATGTGGGCTGGCTGGATGCGATGGCTGACGCTGGGAGCAGTGATGGGAAATGGAGCGTGGCCTCTGGTGTGGGGTGACTGCTGGGCTGGGCTGGGCACAGAGCCCCACGGGAGCTCAGACCCCGCAGGAGCTCCTCCAGAAAATCCTCTGCAACCTAAACAGCAAAGCCTTGGACGGCTCCCCACTTTATTCCCTCTCTGGGAAGATTTCTTATCCCCAGAGTGCCCCTCCCTCCAGGGACAAAGTCCTTAGCACCTGCAGAGGACAGGTTTTCTAAGGTTATTGGGTTCTTTTGCTGGGTAAGAACCTCCAATGCACTCTCCTAACGCACAACAGAATTGGGGAGAAGGAGAAATACATCTGAGAGTTCATCTGCAACACTAAAACCCCTGATGTCTTGAACTTGGAAAAGTTTTGCTAAGGAAATAGAGAAAAAGAATCTGCTGGTAGCCCCTTCCATAATTTTCTTTTTTTTTTTTTTTCCTAAATTATGTTTTAATACTTCAGAGCCAGATGCAGCTCTGCAGTGGACTCTGCAGACAAGTTACCGACCAGCTCTGGGAGGATTTCCTGGGACGTGGTCAGAGAGAGCAACAGGCACAGTAAGGGAGGAAGGAAACAGCTACAGGAATAAATTCATGAATGTTGAAGACATATGGACCAAATGGTCGGATTTTTGCTTTCCTCCATGTGATGGACAAGAAGGTCAAGTTGAATCTCTTGTTCGTGTGAGGGCAGAAATTGTTCCTGTGTCTTTATGAAATAAACACGCACAGTAGGCTCTGGTTTGTTTGTTTGGACTCTGCCATCGACAATCTCAGCCTAAAATCCTATAAATCATATAAATCCTAGACCAGTTAAAGGATGCTTTAAAGGGCACCTGGTCCAACCTCCTGCCATGAGCAGCGACATCTCCAACCTCATTAGATCGCCCAGAGCCCCGTCCAGCCTGACCTTGAGTGTTCACAGGGATGGGGCAGCCACAGCTTCTCCGGGCAGCCTCTGCCAGGCCCTCTCCGCTAAATATTTCCTCCCTAAGCTGATGTGAGATGAGGGAGTGGATGCAATAACCCGACCCAGCTGGGATTTCGTGGGCAGCTCCCGGCCAGGTGCTGCCCCTGTGCAGGAACACTCTCAGGAGCTGGGCTGCTGCAGCACAGACCACGAGCCGTGACTTCAATTCTCGCTGCTGGGAATTTTCCAGGTGTTCCTCGGCCTCCCTCTGCCTCCTCTGGCTGCAGGAAGGGGCTGAAATCACCGTGCTGCCTCCCCGGGTTTGGTTGTAGCTGCGGCTACCTCTCATTCTCTGCCCCGCTGCTGTAATCTGACAGTTCCGAATTTCCACCCGGGTCACGGTGTGTTTTCCCAGCCATGCGGTAACGCTTCTTCCCAGCAGACTTCCCAAAAAAAGCTCGGATGACTCACGGAGGACAAATTTATGCGGAGCTCCCGGAGTCAGCATCCTTTGCATCGGCAGAGGGAGTTTTTAAAATAAAGATGAATCAGCGCTGTCAGACTTTGCTGGGAGTTAACTCCTGGCCCCTCTTCCCTGGAAACAGCCCTGGCTGGTGCTCACACTGAGGGAATTCCAGCCAGGCATCCCTGCGGGATGCAGAGCCGTGGGCACGGCAGGTTTGCGAGGCAGTGCTTGCGTCTCCCCTCTTTTCCCTGGAGCATCCCGGCGGCCCGGAGGGAGTTAAGTTGCCAGGGAGGGGGTTGAGGCAGCCGGAGAAGGTTAAGGCGGCCCGGAGGGGGTTAAGTTGCCAGGGAGGGGGTTGAGGCAGCCGGAGAAGGTTAAGGCGGCCCGGAGGGGGTTAAGTTGGCAGGGAGGGGGTTAATGCAGCCGGAGGGGGTTGAGGCGGCCGGGAGGGGGTTGAGGCAGGCGGTCGCTGCTCCCTGCCCGAGTTAGCCATGCCCAGCGCCTCCAGCAGCGCTCCGGGAGCAGCAGCAGCATCCGGGCGGAGGGAGGAGGGCCGGGCAGCCACTGCAGCAGGGCAGAGGATGTTACTTAACGTGGCTCCAGTCTCCTCCCCCTCGCCCGTGAGGCTGGGGGAAGGGGGGAGCGGGCTGTAGGGAGGGACGAGCGGCGGGGGGGGTGCCGGCAG
>VZTJ01005925.1:165246-178249 GCA_013397795.1 Orthonyx spaldingii
GCAGCCCCCGGAGCCCCCGGTCCCCCTGCGGCCGCTGGGAGCCCCCTCTGACCTGCTGAGGGGCGGCTCGGGCTCCGAGCCCCGGGAAGAGGAGGGGAAGGATCTTCCCGGTGCTCCGGCATCCCCGGTGCCCCCGCGGCGGGCGCGCTGGAAGGACGGAGGCTCCGCATCCCGGCGGGGGAGATCTCCCGGTCCCTGCAGGAGATGGGTCCGAGCTCCCGGCCGCGGTAGCCGCTGCCTTTGGACACTTCGGGAGAAGAAAAGAGCCTCGTGAGTCTGCTCCGACCATGGCAGATACCCCAGGCGGGGCCGATCCTCAGTGCCTGGTGCTGATTTGTGCCTGAAGCCGCCAGACCTGCCCAGGACACACGAGACCCTCCTGGCAGGGGCACAGAGGTTTGGGTTTCTCAATGAAAATTCTGACGACACTCCGCTGAAAACGCGTGTGCTGATCCTGTCCCTTGAAAGGAGGGGAAGGAGCATCCTGGAATCTCGGGAAGAGGCACCACCGTTCCTCGCTGGGGGTCTCCTCCTGCCCGCTGAGGATCCGCGGGGGACAGGAGGTCTCGGAGCTGTGGCTCTGCTCCATGACCAACCCTCGGGACTGCAGGGAAGCCATGGACTCCCCCCCGGTGACCTCCAGCCCTGCTGCAGGGCCCGTTACCTTCTCCCAAGTTTTTGGGCAGCAGTGCCAGCTGATGGAAGCAGGTAAGAGAGGAACAGGCACCGCCTTGTCGTCCTACATCCCACCTCCTGGTTTGCAGTGTCCTTGCTGTCCCTTCCCTGTTCCGTTTCCCAAGTTCTCCCCTAAAATCTGGTGTTTTCCGAAGGGAAAATTGGGGTGACCCCCTTTGCATTTGCACTCCTGCCCCAACTACCCCCGAAACCCCTCAAAAGCTTTGTGCCCGGTTATTTACAAACAGGAGCAAGGGTTGGGATGACTCTGTGGGTTTGGGGTGACATGGGCTGGAACAAGCAGCTGTTTCCCTGGTGGTGGAAGTTACTGCTTGGGCGTGAACAAAACGTGTGTGGTGGTTTTTGCATTTCAAAACAATGACATTTCGACTGGAGGTTGGTTTGCTGCTGTGGAGGGCGACTGCTGCAGCATGTGGATCTCTGCTGTGATATTCAGCTCTGTGAAGGACAAAGTGGGTTATTTTCCATGGCTTTCCCTGGCTGTTTGTGCTGCTGTAGCACCTGGAAGCTCTGCCCCTTTTCCCAGGTGTTTTCATACATTTCTAACTCTCTGTGGATGGGCCTGGTTATTTCTTATCTGGGCCTTTTGGCTGTTAAGCAGGTGCTGTGTAACATGACCAATCCCAGATTTTCCATGTTTGCCTCTTGCTCTGAAGCACCAGTCCATGAAGTGCCCCGGAGCTGTGCACTCACACCCTCCTTCATACGTGGTTCCTCCCCAACTTTAAGAGATGGATAAGGGATTTTACAAGATTTACCCCTATTTTCCTGTCCCTGCTGACAGGTAGCTCTGGGGAAGGATGTGTTTGTTTACTTTGAGCCGGGGAGAAACCTGGTTTGCTGCAGTGATGCCACAACAACATTTGCTCTGAATTTTTAGGGCTTGTTTTACTCACATCTGCTGGTATTTTCTCTGTTTGTGCTGCTCAGGTATCTGGGCAAATTTGTCCTGCAAAGTGTCCCATCCTCTTTCTTTCTCTTTTGTGTCTCTTCTATCAGCCAGTTCTGTAACTAATGGTGTTTGGATTGTAGGTTTCTACTTACGTGGTGACATTAAAAACATTATGTGTTAGAGTTTCCTGCAGACCTCTGTGGGACTTCTGCTCTGCCTCTCTTACATTCACAGGTAGAGCTGGGAGGATGACTCATTAGCTGACTAATTAGCTGACTGCTACTCAATTAATCAAGCCTGAGATCATGCTGCTGCCTCCAAGAAAATGTCAGAGGGTTTGGTGTTAAACTTTCCTATTACATGCCCTGGGATCAGTCCAAAGGCTCTGGATCCATCGGGTCAGGTCTTACCCAAAGAAGAGGTGCAGGAGAAAGCCCTGGTTTTTTGTTTCCCAAATTAGCAAGACCAACAAGGTGGGAAAACACAGGTGGTAGTTTTAGTTGGGTTTGTTTTCCTTGCCCTTCCTTAGAGGGAAATACCCCAGAGGAAACCTGGGACTCCTGGGTTTTCAAATCCCGCCTTAGCCAGTCAACCAGAAGGTTTTCTTCCCTCTGGTGGATCATCTTGGTAGGATTTTCTCAGGTACAAGGTGAGATGCAGTGTGAGGACGGTTGCCACGGGTGTCAGTGACATCCAGAGGGATTTCAGTAGATCATGTGTGAAAGTTTCTATAACTTTTCTATCCTTATGGCAAGGGCAGTACCCCCTCAGCACTCCTGAGAGCAGATGAATCTCAGCTGAAGTGTCTGTGGGTGTGTCTGTGTTCAGGGGCCTTGCAGTGTGGGCAGGAAGGGAGTTGGAATGGGTACAGGTTTGGGACACCAAGCTCTGGTTCCTCACTTGTGTCCTGTGTCCCTGACCTGGCATTTGGGACAGAGCCACCAAAGGTCTCAGTGTTGAGCAGGGCTGTGCCTTTACAAACCACAAAACCAGACCTTGCCCCTGGGGTTCCCCTCAACAACAATCTGTGAGGAGCCAAGTCCTGACCCAAACAGTCCAAATCTCACAGGCAAGGTTTGTAGCACCCAGCACCACATCACTGCCATTGGTGACATTTGGGCTCCTTCTTAACCCTGGGATGTGCTTGAATGATAAAAGTGCTGCCCTCAATGAAATGTCAGATTTTGTGCCTGGAGAATTGCCGAGCTTGAGACAGATCACAGACTCCACAGCACCCCTTGATGTGCCACCTGCAGCGATCTCGTGGGTTTTATGGCTTCTGCCTGTGGTGTAAGGACACCTCTCCTCCAAAGCACATGTGAGACGAGCTGGGCTCTGCTTGCAAAATGTTCTTTAGGTTTTGTGTGGCACAAAATGTTGTGTGTGGCACAAAATGTTGTGTGTGGCATTTTCTGCCCTTGATGGAGAAACCAGAGGGATGTGATGCTCCCCTGCAAACCCCTTCTCCCAGTGCTGCTCTTCAGTAACTTGCTCTGAACACCAAAAACTGAATGTTTGGAAGTCAGCTTTCCCTCTGCCAGCTGCACCTCGTCCCGTTGACAGAAGATTTGAAAAGTTGGGCGGGGTTTGTGCAGCTGATGCTGCACAATTGGCTGGTTATTCCTGCAGAACTTCTGGAGATTTCCATAATCCCAGTGTCAGTCTGTGAGTGTGGGCACGTGGCAGCCCTGCTCCAGTGCTGGTTTGCCCTTTGCACGAGTCCTTGCTCTGTGTTTAACCTCTGGAGCAGCATTTGCTGGCACAGCACATGGGATGCTCTTTGGAAAGTTATTTTTCTACCTTCCCATTTCACTCTGTTGCCCCTTACCTACTACAGCTCCACAGCTTTGTTTGCTGGGATGAGTTCCTGGTGCTCACCTGGGTGTTTACTGGCCCTGAGTGCAGGGAACAGCGGGGATGGGGAGGCTGCAGCTGGCTCAGCTCCCTGCTCTGACACTTCACTGACAAAACTCCACTTTCCCAAGGCAGCAAATCCTTGCCTTTGCAGGCATTAAATCTGGCTGATGCCTGAAAGGTCTGTCGGTGTCACCCGGGGACGTGGGCACCTTTAGAGGGAGTGTCATTCCCAAAGAGGGGCTGCAATTCCTGCCTGGGCTCACTCAGGGAGTGAGGTTTCTGTTTCATTGTCAAGCCGTGCAGGGTGGGTGGTTTTTTTGCCTTTTCCAGCCTAACTGCAAGGCTGGTGATTTCCAAAAGGAATAACTGGGAAAGAGGCTGGCTTCATAGCTCCATCCTAAATCTTCTGATCCCAGGAGAAATTCCTGCCTGCCAGGCAGTGCTGGAGGATCTTTCTTGCTTGAAGCACAACTTCAAATCTGGCACAGGCTTGTGCTATAAATTTTGCTGATACCCAAATGAAGCTCTAGTTGTTCATTTTAGAAAGAAAAAAACCCCAAAACCCAAAAAGAGTCTGAAAGATTTGACTGTCACTACCAAACTTAAAAATTGATGTTACTAAGAATTTGAAAGGTATTTCCCATCTGATCTCCCACAAAATATTGAATATATGGAGTGAGACCTGATCTCCAGGAGAGCTGAGCATTCTTGGGAAGAATCAGGCTTAGTAGAGAAAGCATTTCTTTTATACATGGGCAAATTCCAAGCAGTGTGTTTGGCATAATGCAGATTTCTGGACTTACTGCCATGCATTATTCTCTGACTCAATGCTCCATTAGATTAATTTTCATTTTCCATCAGTTCCTTGGCTCTCAGATGCTGCTGATTTGTTAGGCTCCCAATATTTTTTCTTTGTATCTTGCCAGTTAATTTTCCATTGGTTATGAAATAAGGAACTTGGTTCAAGATGTGACCAGAATGAACAAGAAAGTAATTTGAAAATCATCCAGACCTTAGGATTTTGCAGTGAATCTCTTCCATATTATCTTTCCATTGCTTATGGAATGGAAATACCCATTACATGCATTCTGCATTCCACCCTGGTGGCTGCTCCCCAAATGGAAGTGAGCTTGGTTTGGCTGCCCAGTGGAAAATTAAGGACATGGTACAAAATTCTTAGGAGTTCTTCCATGGAAATTAATGTTATTGTGGCTCAAAGCTGTTGCCTTGCCCTCTAGATCTGTAGTTTAGCTCTTGGTCCCGTTCCTCTCAAGGAGAATGTGAGGTGAGATTGATGTGGCGTTACCTAAGGAAAATATTTGTCATGCAGCATGAAATCCCTGGAATCTCATCTGGTCTGGCTTCTTTTGCAAAGATTTTGTTTAGCAAACAAAGCATGGAATATGCAAAACAGAGTTCTTTCACCTGGTGCTTGAATATGGTTTTTAAACAAATAAAATACTATTTTAAAAAGATCTGCTCTGTACTCCCTGATTTGGGTTTGCTCAGGAGCTGGGCTCCTGTAAGCAGAGTTCAAATCTGATGGGTGTTAGATCTGAAAAAAGTGATTTATGGGAAGATTTCAGCCCCTGATAAGATGCAGAAGGAAATCTCTGACCTTCCAAACCGAGGCTGAGGTGAACATTTACCATCTGTGCTCTCTCATTTTGTGCCCTTTAGTCCCTCGTGCATTTTTCCATGATTTAATTAAACAGCAACCAAACAGGATCTGGTTTCAAACCACGTACCTGGAGCTGACACAGAGCAGAGATGATGCAGTTTCACCTTCCTCCCAAAAGCTGAGTTTAGCAGTGCCTGTAAGGCACCGAGGGAGAATCCCAGACTGGTTTGGGCTGAAAGGGACCTTAAAACCCATCTGCCATGGACAGGGACACTTCCACTATCCCAGGTTGCTCCAAGCCCCATCCAGCCTGGCCTTGGACACTTCCAGGGATGGATTAATCTCAAAACTGTGGTCATTTCTGCTGCTGGGTTTCCTTTATTGCAACTCTTTGTGAGCTCAGGCTCCAGCTCCCGGAGCATCTGAGCAAACCTTTAGTGACAGCTCTTCTTGCCTCCCGTGGACAACAACAGAAAACAGTCAGCATAAAACTTGCTTGGATGGGTTGGTTTGAGGCCACACGGAGTCAGGGCTGGGAATGTGTTCCCTGGCACTGGGAGCATCAGGTTTCCTACGTGCATTAGTCAGTAATAAATCTTTCATGGTAACAAGCTGCTTCATTTGCTCTCCCAGGAGAAGAGGGGGTGTGTGGATGCCCAAGATGTTTTCAAACACGGTTGCAGCAGCCTGGCTTAATTACGGCGCCTCAGGTCGGATTAACTAGTTTTGGGGAAAATAAGAAACTGGAGCAGGTGTCAGGTGGGCGAAGTGGGATGAATTTGGTGATCCCCAAGAGTCTGGTGCTCCTGGATGGGGAACCACTGATCTGCTGAGTTGAGGCATCACTGACTTGTGATGATTGGCCACAGAATCATGGAATGGTTTGGGTTGGAAGGGTCCTTAAAGCTCATCCCATTCCACCCCTGCCATGGCAGGGACACCTTCCCCTATCCCAGGGCGCTCCAAGCCCTGTCCAGCCTGGCCTTGGACATTTCCAGGGATCCAGGGGCAGCCACAGCTTCTCTGGGCAGCCTGTGCCAGGGCCTCCCCATCCTTTAGAGGAAAGAATTTCCTCTGTATATTTAACCTAAATTTCCCCATTTCAGTTTGAACCCTTTACTCCTTGCCCTGTCACTACAGTGCAGGCACCCAAGGCTGTTGTGCTGCTGGCCAGCCCCTGGAAGAGAAAATTACTGACTGCAGCATCACAAAACTGGCAGTTATTTTGTTTTGTCAGATTTCATGGAAAGGGTAGAAATGTTGGGCTTTTTGCTTTTACTAAATCTGGCTGCTCTTGGAGGTTTCTGTTCCCCGAGTGGAGCTGTGGTCTGGGTTTGTGTGCTGGTGTTGTCAGACTTCAGCAGCTCGAAAGCAGCCACATAAATCCGTGCCCACCACTGTGGTGCCTGAGAATGTGCAGGAAAAAAAATCCCTGCCAACTTTGTGTGCACAGTACAGCCAGGCTGGACCACCCCGTGTGTGCTGGTGTGGAAAGAGGTGTCACCTCTGTCAAAACCAAACCTGTCGCTGTCGGACCGAAAGCGGAGCAAAGGATCACAGCAATCTTGAGAGAGAATGCGAAGTGAGTTTATTTAATTAATTAACAGATTGATATAGACACGAGAGGCCTGTTTGGATTGGCTGAAACCAGTCCACCCCCCTGGGACTGACTGGACAGAACTCTGACTGTCTGTTTCCAAAAGCCGCTCTCACAAACATGAAGCTCATCTTATATTTTATAAACCTTCAGTACAATTCCCGTGAGAAAGGAGTTCTGTGCTGTTACACAAACCCCTTTTTCTGAGATGACAAGAAATGTATCAGAAATAAACTCCTTCAGAAGCCCCTGGAGTTTTGTGTTTTAGAGGAGAACAGGATAATCTGATTCTCTCCAGGGCCAGCTCCAGCACTAGGAGGAAACATCATTTACTTCTTCCCAAAAAAAGCAATGAGGAAAAATCCTCCTTGACAGGTGATGTGCTCCTGCCTGAGCTGAATAGATTTGGGGGCCACAGAAATGAAATGGGAAGATCACTAATATTTTTCTTTTCCTCCCAGTGGAATGAGCTGTTATTAGGGATAAAAAGAAGTGACATCTATCTCCCTCTTTTCACTTCATTAGGTAGGGCTGTGCTCCCAGGAGGAAAACAGTGGATGGAGTCCACTTGCTGTCTATGGCTTTTGCTGCTCTGCAATGTTCTCCTTTTAATCACACAAACGTTGTGCTGTTGTTGTTTGCCTGGGGAGCCTCAGGTGGCCTGGGAGCTTCACTGGGCCCTGGAGGACAGGGGCACCACAGACAAGGACTGGCTAAGACTCTGTAAATACTCACATGAAGCGCTTGAGAGAACCAGGGAGGCCACGTTTCGGCGAGCAAAGCGGGGTGTAACAGGTTGGAAGTTTGGTTATCTCTGAGAGGATTTCCTGCTCTGGTTTATTTCAGGCTGGAAAAGCTCCTGGGAATTGCAGTGCCTGGCTGAGAACGTAGGGCAGGGATCTCTTACAGCAGAGCTTGGGTGTTTCTGATGGCCAAAGAGCAGCTGATGTCCTGAGGGTGATGGACTCTACCTGCTTGGAAGAGGGGAAAAAACCCAATATTTTCCAAAAATGAGGATGTGAGGAATGTGGGTGTTAAAGAGGTGGTAAAAGCTGCCCTTGGGCTGGAGCTGCATCCCCATTTCCTTGATGGACCTGGTGCTTTACTCCCCTGGACTTTGGGGTCTGATGAAACCTGCAGCAGTGTTCTGGAGCTGAGGTGCCCCTGCTGTGGATCTGCATCCCAGTCCCTCCATGGCCAGGGAGCTCCAGGGTCACCTCGCTCAGGGAGGGATCCTGTTCCCATTTACGTGTGATTAATGTGTTTAAACCCAGCCCAGCCACTGGAGGGGGACCATGGATGTTCTAGTAAGTGTGAAATTATGTGTATGTACCTACAGCTGTTTATCCAATGCACAGCAGGAGGGGGTGATTCTTAAAACAACAAGGAAAAGCTTTTCCCAAACGTTATGACTGCTGTGTGCCACCAAGTATCTGACAAAAAAAAAACCAAAAAACCAAACCAAACCAACAACAGAAAACAGAGAAAATATTGAACAGTATTTTTTGCATAAATTAAATATAATTTTTCCCTGTCATCTCAACAGTCAGACTCCGTTATTACAGCATCTGCACACGAAGCACTTGTGAGCTGATTTACTCCTGACTCAATTATGGGCATTGTTCATCTGCCCTCCTGATGGACTAATTTGGTTTTGTCAGTCGATGCTCATAGCAAAGTGTATGGATGTAATAATTCCTTGCAATTGCAACCCTCATGACTTTATGACACCAAAATAATGAACTGAAAACATGCACATGATTAGACTTGCAGCTACAAACAGGAATTAGTTATTGCTTTTTCTTTGGAGGTTTTGGAGGCAATTTTAATGGCCATGCATTATTAGAAAGGAAAAGGGGATGAAAGACATGAAGCAAAGTATTTGTCTTTGCTTTGCCTTTATCCTGTTTTATGGTAGGTGGGGATTTTTGAGAGTCGTGTAAATGGATATTTTTCCTAAATTCTGGTATGAAATAATGAAAGTATTTTATATCCAGGCCATCATGAGTTTAATTGGGAAATCAGCTGAACAAGGCTGAGGTTTCTGCTTTGTGCTTTATCCTCCTGGCTAATGCAATGGCTGCAGTGATGGAATAACAGCTACGTGAGCCCTTCCAAAATTAAACATTCCTAAAGAGCTGGAATGGGATACCCTCAAAATATCCATATGTTATCTTGGCTTGGAATGTACAGTATATGAAACTCAAACATGGGAAGACTGTGCTTGAATAGGAAATATGTTTGATTCCATTAGTTTTGAAATGGAAATGTAGCATCACCAAAGCTCTGGTACAGAGGATACAGAGAGAGGGAGTAAAGGGAATACAGAGAGAGGGAGTAAAGGGAATACAGAGAGAGGGAGTAAAGGGAACACAGCCTGGGAGAGGGAAATGGGTGGGTCCTACTCTGCAGAAATTAAAGAAGGCCCTGCAGTGTCCCGAGGGTTGTGGCAGAGGGGTTGCAGATTGAGAATATTGCATTTTTGCAATATTTTCCTGTAAGACTTGATCCAAGCAGCACCTTTGTGCTCCCAGCAGCAGAGCTGGTGGCCTTGGAGCCCAGCTGGGTTAAGGACACGAGTCACCCACCTGGTACCTGCTCTGCTGGGCTCTGCTGCCTCCTGTGGGGACAGCAACTTCCAGGGAATTCAGTTTATTTCTGTTTCCACTATTCCTTTTTTCCTGCTCGCCCAATTACTCGAGCAATGCAATTATGGCTGGTTCTGTTCTGTGTCCTTGGTGCCCACTGGCACTCATGAAGGGGCTGGAAGTGCTGGCCTCACTGAAGGGTTAAAAAAGGAAATCAGTGAAATTCCAGGGAATTCAGAGTGTGTCTGTTAAGGTCTGGCAAAACAAAAGGCATCTGATGTTACGAGTTAGAGCAAAATGAAGCTTCATTCTCCCTGCAGCCTCTCTCAGCCTGGATGAAACCAGTCCCTGTGCCTTGTTTGAGCTGCTCAGGTTCTCTCACAGAGGTGCTTACGATGAGCTTGGGTTTGCAGGTACCAAAACAAGGATAAAACCTGCTGCCAGGGGCTGCAGAGCTCAACAGCTCCTCCTCAGCTTTGCCAGCAACAGCCCTGGGGGTTTGCTGGGCGATGGTGCCAGCACTCCCACGGGAGGGCTGGAGAGGGAGAGGGGCTCTTTGCAAGGACGTGGAGCGTCAGGACAAGGGGGAATGGCTTCAAACAGACACAGGGCAGGGTTAGGATGGACAAACTGAAGGAATTCTTCCCTGTGAGGGTGCTGAGGTCCACAGAAGCTGTGGGCTGCCCCATCCCTGAAGTGTCCAAGCCAGGTTGGACGGGCTTGGAGCACCCTGGGACAGTGGAAGGTGTCCCTGCCCATGGCAGGGGGTGGCACTGGATGGGCTTTAAGGTCCCTTTTGACAAAAACCAGTCTGGGATTCTCTGATTCCATACCCAACAGCACTGTGTGCTCAGCTGGAGGAGTGCATTCAATTCTGCAGGCTTTAAATAAGGGTTTGATTTTTCCTGCCTGGCCTGGGAGCCTGGTGTGTCAGGGTGGGGCAGAGGTACCTCAGTTCCCTTCAATGTTGTGGAAATATGAAGAGTGACCTGGCCATGGCACCACACAGCTCTGGGTACACAAACTCACCCTATTTATCCAAATTTCCCAGCTTCTGAGAAGTCTGGGAAGACTCCAGTCATGAGTCAAACAGGTTAAATCAAGAAGTCATTTTTATGATTGTGAAGGGTTGGAGCTTCTTCCTTTATTTTTCACCCATGGGCAGGTAATGATGAACAGGGACTCTCAGAAACCATCTCTGTAAAAATTCTCACTGAATAATCCAGCCCCTCTCTCGGACAGCTCTGCACCACTCTGTCCATGGCTGCAGCCAGTTCCCACAGACACAATGACTGTGGTTTTCAGGAAAATCTGGTGTTTATAACACAAATCCTTGGTGCTGTGGTGCTGACCCCCGGTGGCTGCTGCCTGGTGGCTCCTGCAAGCTGCTCCTGCCTGGATCCTGGCTTCCCATCAAGCACCTGCTTTTAAGTAAAAAGTTTTGGGCAATAAAAAAAAAAATCCATTTCTCAAAATGTATTCTGAGACAGAGCACAAATGTTCTCCAAGAAATATAAAATATTTTTTCCTTTCCACCCCCTCTTCCTGCCATGTTTTTCAATTTTCTTTCCTTTTTAAAAATTTCTTTTTCTTCAGCTTGGGGAGCATGTTTCCAGTGGCCTATTGCAGACCTGAGAGTAGTTTTTGGGTTTTTTTGATTATCTATCAATTTGCTGTGTGCTTAATATGCCAATAACATGCTGACTTGAAAAATAATGATCCATCATCACAAATTCCTGTGGATTTGTCAGGCTTCTGGGATGGGCAGCCTCAGCTGAACTGGTTGCTTTAAAAAAAAAAAAAGCAGGGAAAAGATTTATTGTGCAGGGAATTGTGTTTCTGAATCTCCTCTAATTTCTTAGTTCCATTTCTTAATTGAAAACTGAGGTTTTCTTGTTTCCCCCTTCTCAAAATTCAGGGGTTTAGTAAATAATGTGTTAAGTGCAGCAAGCACATCAAATGATAAATGCCAGCTACACAAATTGATAAGGTGGGATTTGTTTCCTGTAAGCAGCCAAATGCTGCTTTTGCAGATAAAACCAAAGCTTTTATCTTCAAGGCAAACTGTAAACGAACTAGAAGGGTAATTTAACATTCACAGTTGTTTCAATGGGATTAACTCCTGTGAAGATTTATTATACACATGCAGGAACCTCAGAGAAGGCATTTCAGAAGTGAGATTTCTTTTTTTTTCCCATGAAGTTCTGCGTTTTAGTTAAAATTTCATATTCCTTAGACTCAGAGATGGATGAAATCAGTGCCAGTGTTTCGTGAGGGTCTTTGTACCATTTAATACTTTAACGTTCACCACGTGGGCAGAAAAAACCGAAGTCGACGTAATCTCCAGCTTTGATGACAAAAGGCACACAAGAAAGTTTAAAATACAAATTAGCTTCTCCAGAATCCAACTGTGTGGATCTAATTACATCTAATGCTAATTATCCTACTGATCTTAGCATTTCACTCTGTTCCAGCTACGTCTGTTGCCAAGCATTAATCACACATTTAGGTCATCCACAGAAAACCCCAAAGCAGGCTGGAGCTGCTGCTTTGCCTTGGCAGTAGAAGAGGGGGTTTCAGTTGTTTTTTAACTTTTTCCTGCCTTCCCTGGCAGCTTTTCTGTCCCAGCTGGCCCCAGTTACCTGGGAATGCCCGGTGCTGTTTGCCTGCACTCCAGGAAAGTCACGTTTCCCCTGCGGAGAGAGGGGCTTTGTTGTGCTTAACTCTCACTGAGCTGGGTAATGTTCCACTTGAGGTTTGCTGCTTTCATTTGTGCTGATTGAATTAGGGAATCATGGCTTAGATGCCTTTCCCCTCTCCCTCTTTCCCTTGGGGAGGGTGTGTCGTAATAAATTTGAAATGATTAAGGAGAGAGTGGGACTGGGATCGTTTCTTCGTTTTATGTGTTGAAGCCTCCCAAAGTCAGCAGTGAAATCCAAAGAGGAAAATGATTTTTCTCTCAGCAACAGCTCTGCAATCTGCCATTTTCCTGTTCAAAAAAAAAAAAAAAAAAAGGCATTTNCCTCCACAACAGCCTCTCTATTTCCCATTTTTCTTTTAAAAAAAAAAAAAAAAAAAAAGGCATTTTAAAGAAATAAAAAGTATTTTGGGAAACTGTAGCTCTTACAAGAGTCACATCAAGAGAGGCCGGGTAGAGATTGTTGGGCTCTGATACCCCCTGATCTGAAGGGGGATTTTGGCTGGACTGGTTCTCTTTCTTTTGCTGGGCCATGGGTGGGTTTGGCAGCCTCACACCGGGTCTGCAGCTGGGGAGGGTTCCCAGGGCTCCGCTCTTCATCTGCAGGGTTTGGGCACCTTCAACGCACAAACCTCGCAGCCGCCCTCGCTTTGGGTTTGATTTATGGAATCCCTGGGAACAGGCCAGGAGAGGGAGGCAGAGTACGCTGCAAAGCTCAGCTCCCTCCCAGCCCGACTCCAGTCTGAGTTTGTGGTCTCGAAGTGTCCGTGATGCACCGAACCCAGCCCGGGGCTCCCCCCGCTCCCGGGTCCCCGCCCAGCGCTGGCGCAGCGCGCTCCCAGTGCGGGCTGCTGGTGGCTCTCCCTCACCGGTGGGGTCCAGTGAGGCTGTTCTGGGCTTCAGGTTACACATCCCCTGCAACCCCCTGCATCCCCTTCTACCCCCTTCCATCCCCCTCCATCCCCTTCCGTCCCCTTCCGTCCCCTCCTGTCCCCTTCCATCCCCTTTTCATCCCATCCCATCCCATCCCATCCCCGTTCCATCCCTTTCCATC
>VZTJ01005925.1:178495-215139 GCA_013397795.1 Orthonyx spaldingii
CATCCCTTTCCATTCCCTCCCATTCCCCTCCATCCCTTTCCATCCCTTTCCACCCCCTTCCATACCCTTCCATCCCCTTCCACTCCTTTCCATCCCTTTCCACCCCTTTCCATCCCCTCCATCCCCTCATCACCCACCCTGCAGCTCTCAGCCAGTTCTTTGCTGGTCCCTCCCGACACCCCAAAGCTGCACGGGGCAGATCCTGGGCTGCAATCAAATTCCATGAGACGGTGGCTGGTTCAGGTCAGCTCATCTGCACAGATCCAGGTTCATTTCAGGCTAATTGGGCTGATTTAATGTGATTTGATGATTACAAGCAGCAGCATTTGGTTTATCAAATAGGCCAGATTAGATGGAAATCAAATTTGTCCTGAGAATTTGAGCCCAAGAAATGTTCACCAGTGCATCACCCTTACAGCTGATCTCACCTGCAGGGGGGAAAAACAAAATAAAAACTTGAAAATCAGAGCTTTTGTCTTTATGGTGTTTTCTGTTGTGAGAATTTTCTTTGTTTTCTGCGTTGAAGCCTCCCAAAGTGAAATCCAAAGAGAAAGATGATTCTTCTCTCAGCTATAGCTCTACAATCCGCCCTTTTCCTGTTGAAAAAAAAAAAAAAAAAGGCATTTTAAGGAAATAAAAAGTATTTTGGGAAACTGTAGCTCTCACAAGAGTCACATCAAGGGCCTTTCGTGCTTCTGGGGATCAGTCCAAACTCATCAGTCAGTTTCTCTATAGCTGTGCCCTGTGTAAAAGTTTTATTTGATGTCCCAGACAACCTTGAGAATTCTTCTGGGCTGCATCAATTTGATTTAATTCATCTTCGTGTTAGAGCAGATGATCTCAAACCAGCCTGGAGCACCCACACTGTGCTTGCTGCAGCATTCTGGCTGGGGCATGTTTAGGATTAGTGCCAGGACAGTGGGACCAAGGCAATGACAAAAGCCTTTGTGCTGTGGGTAAGTGCCAAGAAAATGAAATTCCTGCTCGGTGTTGCTTGCAGCACCCCAAGGGAACACGGAGCCACCCAGGTCAGAAACAATTCGCCTCAAAATAATTCTGTGAACGAAGCTTAGGGCAAGCTGCACATGGAAGTTCTTGCCAGAGGAGAGGTTTTAGCTAAATAAAGTTCTGGTGAGCAATTACTCTCATAATTCTGTGGTAAATCCTGTTGGGGAATTGCTCTTGGTTACTCTTATATTTTTAATTAACTCAGCTACCACGAGGCATTAATAAATATTGCAGTGCTTTTGATGAAGAGTTGGTTGTTTCTTCCCATTTTGCACATGGCATACCTGAGGAATGAAGGTTTTTCCTCATTTTTGGTAGGTGCAGAGACGCTGTTTCAGTTTCCAGGCCCAGGGAAAATGTGACTCGTGTGTGTGAGGAGCCTTTGGTGTCTGCAGGGTCTGGGCCAGTGAGGAGCTGCACTGAACAGCTCCAAAGACAGGACCCTTCCAAGAGGTGTTTTCCTTTAATTCACAGACTGCCTTGGGCTGGAAGGGACCTTAAAGACCCTCTCATCCCACCCCAGCCATGGGCAGGGACACCTTCCACTGTCCCAGGCTGCTCCAAGCCCCGTCCAACCCGGTCTTGGACACTTCCAGGGATCCAGGGGCAGCCACAGCTTCTCTGGGCACCCTGTGCCAGGGCCTCCCCACCCTCACAGGGAAGGATTCCTTCCCAACATCCCATCTCACCCTGTCCTCTGTCTGTTTGAAGCCATTCCCCCTTGTCCTGTCCCCCCAAGCCCTTGTAAAACATCCCTGTCCAGCTCCCAGTGGGATCAGCTGAGAGCAGAGCTGGGACCAGCTGGTGTCTCTCTGACCTGCTGGGTTTTTTGTTGCCAGCACAGGACCCCCTCTCCAGGCTCACCTCTCCCCACAAACAGCCTGAGAATGAATTTATGACATTTCTTACTAGAAATAAACTCCGTGTGCCATTTTCTGCTTATGTCACCATTTTTTCCCACCCTTTACAAGTCTAAACCTCCAAGGCATCATCTCAATGATGATTTCTTTGTGGCTTCATGGTTTTCTCCCCCAGACGTGACAGCCCTGGCCTGGCTCTCGTGCCAAGAACAGGGTGCAGGCAGCTGAGAGGTCACTGGGATCAGGTGCCACATCCCCGTGGGGAGAAGCCACAACACGGTGAGGACGTGCCCTGGTGACAGACTGCAGGGAAAACGTGGGAGGGTTGGCATTTACTGGAAATCCCTCTTGTTACAGCCTCAGTCCCTGGAGCCCTTGAGTGCTGGAGGGGTTGTTAGGCTGATGAATGTCTCCTTCCATTTGTTCTCCTCCATGGGAAGAGGGGTGTCCACTGTGAGGTGCTGCCCTCAGGGGCTGTTTCTGTGTGTGCTGTGAAATGTTTTTCAGGCATCACCTGTGGTGCCATAATTCCCTTTAATGAGCAGAAATGGGTCTGTGACGAGGAAAGAGTCGCCAGGGCTGTTGCACTATGGTAGAGAGTCATGTGTTTGAAGAAGGGTGTTTGTCTTATTTTCTGGGGCTGTCATGGTTAATAAATGGATGAATAAGTAAATTTATCCATAATTAACTCCACAGCCTGGGGGCATGTGACCAATTTGGACAGACCTTATGTCAAGGCACATATATAAGCCCTTGGAAGAAATCTCAATTCTTTATGGAAGAGCACGTTTCTCCAAGCAGATTCCTTGCTGAATTTCCAATTAACTCAATAAATAGGTTTTCTTTTGTTTGTATTTATTTTGCAAATATCCTGTATTGTTCTACCACTGGTGTCTCACCACTACAGCTCATGCTGTGTGGCATGATTTATGTTTCTCTGTCCAATGCTTGAAGCTTCACTGGGCACTGTATTATTCCATGTAGAAAATTATGTAGAGAGTTGTAAAAGTTCTTGATTGAATTCCATATGTGAAACACACTGTGGTTCAGGGGAAATTAAAGGCTTAAAAAAAAAAAAGAAAGAGATGTTTTAAGTTTAGATACTTTTCAGCCTGGATTTTTTATTTCTTCAGCTTTGGACCTAAATTTTTTTGTTAGGCTTTTATCACCTTTTGTTTTCATTTCCATAAAAACCCCTTTTATGTATTTTATGGGCTATGGATATTGGATGAAGATGAGTGTTATTGCAGTCGTATTTCAAGACTGAGACTGAGTTCTTGGGTCAAGAATCCGGTCCTTGAAGGTTCTGGAAGTATTTTAGCAGCTCTGGATGCCCTCTGCTGCTCGGGCTGTCCGTGAGCAGCGGGGTCGGTGGAGCATCTCCTCTGTTGTTATGGGGACACCAGCAGTGGGGTGCCAGGGCAGGCAGCAGAGATGCTATTTGTTGAATGACACGTAAAGCCAGGTTTTGCTGTTCTCCTCAGAGAGATTTCCACTCTTGCTTTCGCAGCAATGCTCTGAATCCAGGATGTTTGGAGATGGAACCTGTGCTGGGAACAAAGGCACTTTATTTCCATGTGGTGTTGCCATCTGGGTGCTGTTATTTGGGATGTCCATCCTTTCCAGTGCCATTGCAATAAGTCACTCATGGATGCTCAAGATGTGAGAAACCCACACTGAGAGCTCCCCCAAACCTCCTGCAGTTCACTGAATTATCGGGGGCTTCAGGTCCTGAGGTCCAGTGCAGGGCCAGCAGTGCTGCACCACTCCTGTTTCACACTGCTCGGGGGTTTCACACAAACCAACCTGCATTTTGAGTGGCATCTCCTCTTTGAAGCATGAATAAAACCCACGAGGTGAAATCCTGAGGGGTTTCAGGGTGAGGGTGTGCAGACAGGGCGGCTCCAGCGCAGCTGCACTTGGAGCCATAAATATTCAGAGGCTGGGGGCAAAACTCCTCACCCGTGGGTGCAGAGACACTCCAAACACAGCAAATCCTGCTTCACCCAACTCCTTCAGCCCAGCAGCTGCTGCTCATCCTTTGCCATGGTCGTGCCTCGCGTCCAAGGCTGGCACTGGAATACGTGGTCATAAAATTTTCTGACCAGACAGCTCTGAGCCTCGTAGCTTTTGGAGATTATTTCAGTATGAACTCATTTTCCTCTGTTTTGGGTGGAGGACGTGTGAGCTGGGCAGTTCAAGAGTTTATTTAAAAGACTTTTTCCTACTTTCAGACAAGACAAAGCCTTTGACATCTTTGGAGCCTGTTCAAGCACCCAGCTCAGAGCTGCAGCAAAGTGTTTAATTTCATTATTTTCACCCCATCTTTCTCCCTAAAAATGTCTGACGCACACATAACATCAGAGCTGCTTGAACGCTCCACAGTGAAACTGCAGGAACTTTGGCACTGCATCTGATTGGAAATTCAAGTGGGATTTGCTGGGGGGGGATCTAAATCCGTCTGTCAGGGCTCACACGTGAGGAGGGAGGTGGGGATGCTGTTCCCAGAGCCAGCATTTGTCTCATCATCCCCTGTATGATTTGCAGCACGGAGGCTTCTAAACGCTGCTGAACCTCATGTTTTAAAGAACAGAGCTGGGGAAATTGGAGATGATCTTTTTCCTTTCTGAAAACAGGGAGTTGTGTCTATTTCCTGTGCATTGTGTTCACAGGTGCTGAGAACTCTGAAATCTAAGGCTTCTGGAAATTTCTTGCATCTTTTCTATCACCTGGATCTCCCCAGGTCAGGGGCAGGTGATGCTGAACAAGGGGGTTTATGCTGTTGGGTGCCTTCCCCCCAGACACACATTTTGCCTTCCAGATTTTTTGGGGGGCTTAATTCATTTGATTATTTCATGAAACTACAAGAAAAATCAATAAACAACTGGACCTCTCTTTTTTTTTTAAAATATCATTATTTCATGGTTGCTATTATTTGCTTTTTCACTCTCCTCTTCCCTGCTGTTGCCTAAGCAGGGAAGAAGCTGATGCTCATTAATACCAAATTTAAATTTGTTGGTCAAGTTTGAGAGAGACCCACAAATGAAAGAGAAAATCCAACTCATTTTCAGGATTTCTAATTGTTCCACAAGTTAAACAGAAATCGAAATGTTGTGAGCAAGCAAGAAATGTAAATGTGTATTTTTCCAGCTGATAAACTGGGATTTTGGTGGTTTGGAATTTAATTTTTTTTTTTTTTTTGTACTCTGACCCAAATGTTGACTTCTAATTTAGTTTTTTTCCTAGTTCTGTGTATCACCAATAGAAGCATATTGGGTTTGATGAAAGTCATAGCCCTGTAACAGAGACTGTTTTTAAAGGGAGTAAGAAGGGTCTGGAATAAATCTGTGCTTTATTTTCCAATCAAAACCAAGCCCTCTTCAGTCCGAGCTTCTGGTCCTCCTGGAGAGACTTCACAAATGTGCTCCTGCCTTGGATTTAGAAGGAAACAAATGAGACACCAGGAAATAAAAATCAGCCTTGTCTATTTTAGATAACTCGATTTGTCCTTTTTCTTGTCAAAGACACAGATGCCCAGTACTCGCCTCAAAAGCTCATCAGAAGAAATCCCCTTTATACCTGGGAAAGATTTCTCCATATGGTAATGTCTTCACAAAAGAGCAGCAGCATTCTATTGATTATCCCCTGCAGGTATCCCAGTAACAGAACTATTGCATTAAAAATTTAGAGTCTTAAAATTCCTGGTTGCAAATCTGATTGAGTTTTGTGTCTTGGGGAAGATGCAATGTTCTCTCCGGGTTTTTTCTTCCCTCCTCTAAGAGCACTTCATTTTAGGGGCTGTTTCAGTCACTGTGGGTTGCAGAGGAGCAGCTGTGTAAAGTCTGGGTGACTGAGGCAGGAAAGGTTCTGGGCATTCTGGGGTGATGGGCAGTGATGTTTTGGGTGGATGTGCTGAGAGGGTGGGCACGGATCTCCCAGGCTCACATCCCCTGCTCCCTCCATCTGGCCTGGGAATTGCAGTGCTGTGTTGGCTTCTTGAGGGGAGAGAAAACCACAAACCAACCTGGGGAAAAGGGCCCTCCTTGTTCCAGAGTCAGCTTAGACCCAGCTCTGCCCTGCTGGGTTTGCCACCAGAAGCTGCTTTTGTTCCTGTTGGCACAACAAGGGCTGTGCAGCTGTGGCTGAGCAGGTTTGGACTCTACATAACCAGTGTGATGGACAAAGCAGGGAAAAAAACCCAAACACCCTCCTTGTCTGAGGAGCTTTGGGTGTTTGGGCCTTTCCTTCTGGTTTGAAAGTCAGAATAAAGTCAGCAATAAAGATTCTTAGCTTGGAAACTGAAGTTTTATCTGCAGGCTGGGGGAATGCGTCTGGAGAAAAGGAGGCTCAGGGGGCACCTCCTCGCTCTCTTCAAGTCCCTGACAGGAGGGTTGAGCCAGGTGGGATCCAGACCCTTCTTCCTGACAGGGAACGGCCTCAGGTTGTGCCAGGGGAGGTTCCAGTTGGATATTGGGGAAATTTCTTCACGGAGAGGGTGGTGAGGCCTTGGAACAGGGAAGTGGTGGAGCCACAGCCCCTGGAAGGAGCAGGGCTTAGGGCAGACCTGGCAGTGCTGTGTTGGTGGCTGGGCTGGGTGAGCCTGGAGGTCTTTTCCAGCCGAAATGATTCTATGTGCAAAGGTGGCCATCTCAATGCTGGTTTTATTTCCGGGTTTATCTGTACTCCAGCTGCTCCAGCACAAGTCCCTGCACTCCTGGAGGGACTTGTGTCATTTATCAGGTCCCTCTACAGCCAAGTGAATAAGTTGACTGCAAAAAGCAAAATATTTCAGATGATAAAAAGAGGTTTTCTAATTGTAATCCATGAAAAAAACCTCAATGTTTTCTCTATTTACCAGGTAAATTTGTTTCTAAAACCTCAATCCTTTCTCGATTTGCCAGGTAAATCTTTAGAGCTGAAGCTCACTGGTGTGTGTAGGAGGCATTTTTGTGTTTTACTCAGTGCTTTGAGATCAGTGGAAATGAAAAGCTGTATAATTACCCTCTGGCCTTTTATCTTTCTGTGGTATCATCTCCAGAGAACCAACGATGGGGTAGAGGAGCCTCTGCACAGCAGATAATCACAGCCATTAGAGGAAACAATGCCAACTTAAAATCAAGTGTCTTTTGCTCAGTAAAACACTGATATTGGAGTCTGTGTTGATCCATTCCCGAAACCAGGCAGCCAGAAACAGCCACGGCCACGGCAGCACCCACACATTGAACTAATTGTTGAATATTCCAGTAAAATCCTAAAATATTCAGAGGACTGGTGTTATGAGCTGGGGGGACACAAAGGATATGAACATCTGCTCCAAGTGAAAAGTACAAGTCAGCCTTAATTACAAACTTGCAGTCAATGCTGCTGTGTTTTGAAGGTGTTGGTAAATAATTAATGAGCAAGTGCAGCACAAGGATGGAAATTTCCTCTGAAACCTGATTTTAGGCGAGTATCGGTGCTTTTTAAAGGAGGGGAAGGAAAGGAGCAGATTTGTGATACAGCTGGGATGTCAAAGGTGCAACAGAGGTTTCATTCAGGAGTTAAATGCACGTGGAGGGTTTCAGCAGCTCCGTTTGTCATTACCCCGATGCAGCCGGGGTGGGTGATTGCGTGGGGAATATTCGCTTGTCAGTGGGATCTCGGCTGAATGTCACATCCACTTAACGGCGTTTAAAGGGGAAGGAAATCACTGTCTCACACCCCTGAGAGAGGTCAGAGCATCAATTTATCGCGGTGTGGCTGAAACCAGTTGAAAGCACAATGTAAGTTTGCCACTTCAGGGTTTTCCTTTGTTCCAGCTCTGAGCTGAGCTGGGTTTAAGGCTCGTGTCAGGAGGAAGGACCAGCTGCCATGGGTGGCAGTGGCTCAGGTAGCCCAGGGACCTCCTGGATCTCTGTGAGCATCTCCCCTTGGCCTTTCAGCTCCTGCTCAAATTGGGCAAACTGTTCAAGCCTCGTGAGGCTCCGTGCCCCAGCCTCAACACTGACACACAGAGAACACCGTGTCTGCCAAGGGCTTTGCAGCACCTACAGCAGCCTTCTTTGGGAAATAATAATAATTAATATGTGAGCTCAGGTATGCCAGGATTCCTCCATCCATTCGAAACATCATTAGATATGAGTCACTCATTAAAAAAACCCAAAATTACAGCACTGACTGACAGGTTTGGGGTGCCTTTTTAGCTCTTTCTAATTAATGAAGTCGTTTTAAGGACCTGCAAACCTCAATGCACAACACCAGAGCTGCCTTGGAGCAGCCACAAATGCAGTTCCCTGTGCCTGCAGGGGTGGGATCTGCCAGGATCTGCTGTGGCTGAGCCGTGCAGAGCCCACACAAGGGCTGAGATACTGGTCCCAGGACTGATGCAATGCAGTGCTGAGTTGTTTTTGCACTTCCCCACATCAGCACTGGCATTTCCAGATTTAGCTCAGATCTCACTGCAATGCCCTCTCTTAGAGCTTAGAGAAAGAAAAAGAGTTTTTACAGCTGTTCTCAAGTTTTTATCTCAATACTTTGAGTCCTGTTGGTGCAGTCCTCATCACTCAGATGGATTAAAACCAAAACCACACCATCCTGAGTGTGTTTGCCTTGCTTCTAACAAATATGTTGCTATGGGAACTTGATGTTGCTCTGGTTGTTGCACCAGATGCACCAGCTATCTGTCTCTAGGCTGGCTTTTTTTTCCCCTGTAAATTAATTGCATTTAAACTAAACATATGAAGTTATTTCATGTTAATTAATTTGAATGTTAAGCTGGGTGTTTGCAGAGTTTCCCTCTGCCTGCTCACCCCCCAGCATTAATTAACTGCTCCAGACACTGCAGTCCCTCACCCATGGCCGTGGTCTTCCCCAGCCCTCTGCAGTCACAGCACTCGCTGCCTGCATGGGAAGTAATCAGTGTCCAAAATAATTGCTTTTCACAAGTCTGCAGTCAGCTTCCTTGTCACATATTTAAGCTGTAATGAAACTGTTTCGGTTGCCAGGAAAAAATATTCAGCTGAAATGTGCTGTAATTGCAGGTGGAAAGCAGAGCCGATAATGGAGCTGCTTTTATTTAGCACGTGGTGGTTTCATGTGTTGGAGGCATTTCCTCCAGCAGTGCTCTCCTCGTTCCTGCTGAGGGAATTGGGGTCCTCCCAGTGTCTCTGCTTTGCTTTTGGGCAGTGAAGGTGCAGGAGAACTCACGTGTGGTGCAGGGGGGATGAAGAGCAGCCTCAGCCCCGAGGCAGACAGGAGATACAGGATTGATCTGATTGCTCTGTGCCTTGCTTCTTCATTCAGCCAGCAGTGGGGCTTTGGGAAAATACTTACATTTGAGTTGGTTACCTAAAAAATCTATAAATAAATTATCCAGGAGTTGTTTCTAAATCTGAACTTTCTGGGAGCTCAGCAGCAAACAAAGCCATTGCTTGGGTTTGCAGCACACAGCAGCAGAGTTCCTCCTGGAGCTCAGAATTCCAGGAGCAGGATCCTTGCTGTGGGAAAGGACAAGATGGTGAATGTGTGCAGCAGACTTAAACATTTCCTGCACAGCTCTGTGATCTGTGGTCAGAAGCTGTAGAGAAACTGGCTGATAAATTAGTAGCCCACAGGGAAATCTTATTTACAAGGAAGGCAACAGAACCATTAATGTGTCTTTATTAGCCTTATTTAGGCCATCTGCTGTGTAGGTGGTGGGAGCTGCACAGTCCCTGCAGTCAAACAGCAGCAGGGACGTGCTGAGTTCCAAACTCTTCTCATTTAAATGCTTCCTTAGACCTCTTCAGCTCCTGGAACTTTTTGCTGCAGTGAGAAGTCAGCTGATCATCAGCGAGGCAGGGAGCGTGGAATTTTCTGTTTCTTCATTCAGATGCATTTTCTTTCTTATTGCTTATCTTTGACTTGGACTTTGATAGGTTTTTGGGGTCAAGTTGCCATTGAAATCACTGTTTCCCAAAATTTAATAGCAAATTCTGTGCTTTGCATGCTGTTCATTGGGAAGATGGTTTTGGATCAACTGTAGTTACTTGCTGTTTAATGCATACACAGATTTTTCTGCATATGTTTAGATAATTTGAGTGTAGCCCAAGGAAAAGGAATTAAAAAGTTGATTACCATAATTTTGAATTTTATTTCCTATCGGCCTTTTCCTACTCCAAGTGTGTTTCACTTTGCAAATTGTTTTGCTTGGATGGGGCCAGCTCAATCCTTGCAATTTCTCACTGAGTGCAGTGAACCCACAACACCTGCTGCTCTCACTGGCCACAGTTTTGTTGCCAAAGTTCTCTTCACACCTTTGAAGCATTATTTATTTACTTTTTTAAAGGAATGAAAGTCCATGCACTATGGTAATTCCTTGCTCTCCTGTTGAGCCTGATTTTTTAACTGGAACATAAGCCTAAGCAAGCAGCCTGTTAATTCCCAACTAACCTTCTCACTGGCTGATTGCAGCTGGGGAGCGACAGCTTTCCCATTTTGCTGAAATAAATAAATTGGGAGGAATGTGTGGAGGAATCTTAGAGGCTTTATTAATGCGAAACACAGAGAGGCTCCTGCTCAGATTGTACTTCTTTGATTACTCAACTGAGTTATTAGATACATGAAGAACAGCCATTTAAATGTAAATCCATTCTCCTTCTGTAATAGATAAATGGGCTTTGCCTTGAATTTGTAAGCAGAATATATCACTTTGATGTAGTAACTGGAGCTGAATAAAGCCAGTCAGTAGAGCAAGGGAAGGATGCGGATTCCTTTAAAGTGAATGGAAAAGAGGAGACCATCAGTTAGTTAATTAACTTCAATTTCTATATTAATGAACTTTCTCTGGTGCTTGTTTAAGCATCCAGATGCTTGCAAATGTTTTTTTTTTCCCCAACAACAGGCGTTAGTTGGGATGTAATAATTATAGATGGGGGGTACCTGTCTTTTATATCCCAGACACAGTTTTTTCATGTGGCAGAGTCACAGTGTGGGTGGTCCAGAGCTGCACTCTGCTGGGTGGGATGGACATGGGCTCTCAGCCCCAGGGCACCACCAGTTCAAAATCTGAAAGAGGGGGAAAAAACCAGATTCAGTGTTTTGCATGTTCCTGCTGAGTCCTGCAGAAGGCAGGAGGTCAGAGCTGGATGTTCACCAACCCTGGCTGCCCTGGCAAAGCTCATCTTCCCAGGCTCCTCCTGAACACAGGGCACTTGGGCTAAATCACATTTCTGCTCCAGATTCTCTCTGGATGACTCTGTTGGTTGTTACCAAAAATAGAGGAGTTGAGAGCACCAGCCCCAAGCTGGTGCGAGAAGGTGTGAGAAGATAACCCTTCCTGCAGGATGTTTTCCTTCAACCCTCAGATGTTCTTCAGGAGCTGGCTGGACTCACCAAACCCCTCTGCTATTTACAGAAAACTCTGGAAGGAACTTTAATTTCAAAAGGACAGCACAGCAGTTTTTCCAATGGCACTTGGCTCCCAGAGAGGGGCTGGACGAGCCCCTGGGTGCTGGTGCTGGGCCAGAGGAGCTCAGTGATGACAGCCCTGGGTCGGATCCCTCGCCCCGGGTGGGATTTCGGAGGTGGCCGTGCTGGCTGAGCTCGTCTGCAGCAGCAGAGCTGAGCAGATTTGCAGTGCCTTGGAAAATCTGCCCCGGCAGCAGCGCTGGAGAAAGCACATCCAAAGTTAAATAAGCGGCGTGGTCGGATTTCTGTCTGAACACAGGAAAAAGAGGAATTGTCCCATGGGCACAGACCTTGGTGGAGAGCTGCCTGCAGGGACAGGCTCCCACCCAAACCAGAGGCAGATGTTTTCCTCTTGCTGACTTTCCATCGCTCAGAACCCTCTGTGTGCTGGTGAGCAGATTGCTGCTTCTCTCACACATCCAAACTCCAGTTTGCTGTTCTGGTCCTGCACTCTTGGCTTTTGCTTCCTTAAAACAGAAATATTCTGAAAGAGGAAACAGCTCTGTGTTAGCAAAAGGGGCTGTGTTCTTAAAAACAACTACAAAAGTACAGTCAAGGACCAGGAAAACAAATGGCAGAGTTTTACCTTGGTTCTCTGTAGGAAGTTCTCAATTTTTTTTATCCTGGACTTCTGGTGTTGCAAGCGTAGCCATCCTTGTTATCCACCTGCTATTGGGTGCTATTAATGGGGTGCTTAATTCTTCCTCACATCACAGCAATCTGTGAAATGGAACAGATTTAAATTCTAATAGTTAATAGCTGAATAAATACATCTGCCAGCCATAGAGCATCTCAGCTATTGCTCACTGTAACTGTAATTAAACTGTAATTAAAGCCAGTTAAAGCCATCAGACATCTGGGTGGTGAGAGATGAGGTCCATCCTGCTGCTTTCATTACCTCTGTGAGTTGGGGTGTTAATGGAACAGTCCTCTCATCATGGGAGTGTATTTTCAGTAATCATGGTGACCAGATTTGCAGTGATGGCTGCATTAAAAACACACTGAGAAAAAAAATTTAAAATTATTAGAGATGAATCTATTGCTGTTAGTTCAGGTGGAGGGAATAGCACAGGCTGTGCTCTCTGTCAGGAGTCCTATATGGACATGAATTAAAAGTTTCAGAATCATGGAATGGTTTGGGTTGGGTGGGAACATAAATTCCTTCTTGTCCCATGGCCTGCCATGGGCAGGAACTCCTTCCACCAGACCAGGTGCTCCAAGCCCCATCCAACCTGGAATGGACTTTTTTGCCATAATACTTTGGAATACTTGTTGCAGTTGTTTTTGCAGGCTGGGAGCTAAAGGAGCAGAGCCCTGCTCAGAAAGAAATGATAAAGGAGGGTGCCAGTCATATATCCCAGAAATATCCTTGCAAAACCTTACAGTTGTTTTTGGGAACTGCCCGGTGCTGCTTTTATTACTTATAAATGCCAAGGAAGAAATTAAATTGCTTTTCATACGGTATCCCTCCAACCTGGGGAAGTTTCTGTTGAAGTCTCTGGAGGAGAGAGCTTTACTTAATCCCCTTAAAATTGGTCTGGGTGCTCCAGGTTGTTTTGCTGTTCAAGCCCTGTTTGTCCTTGGGTCTTCCCTTGCTGTTCTGAGGATGGGGAAGATGGGTGGCTGCTTTTGGGGCACTTTATTTATTGCATTATTCTGTGGTGTGGGTTGTGAACTGACTCTGGTTGGGGTTTGCTGTTTTTAAACTCATTTTTTGATTTGTGGTACTGAAGACTTTGTGAATTACCTGCTCTTGAAGCACCTTTCCTTCCATTTCTGATGACTTATTTGCTAGAAGGGATAATTAAAAATTACAAGTCTGGAGGTATGGCAGAGACAGTGGGGTGGTGGAGGAGATTTTCTTTGCTGAGGCTGTGTCGTGAACAAAACCTTGGACACTTTGAGCAAAACTCCATGTGGCAGAAAGAAAATAGAACAGTTTGACTTGATGAGGATTTATGTCTGTTGGGTTTCTCTGATGTTAAATACTGTCTACCACAGAAGCTGAGTTATTAAACCTCGATGACTGATGTATCTACACAGACTGAGGAGTGACCCTGAACCTTTGCTAAGCTTTGAAAACCCAAAGTTCATTTATTTAGATTTTCTTTCTCTATCTCTAAAACGAGAATGATGAAAAGGAATTGAAGGCTCACCCAAGAAGGTCAGAGAAGAGCAGGAGCCCTCAGAGGCGACAGAGTTGTTGTGAACATAACATTTCTACAAGACCTGACTTTCAGGCTACATTCTCTTGAACTCTGCTGAAATTAGAGGACTGGACTTTGTACATTCATCAGCCCTTGACTGGGATATTTACCTGACCACTCCACACCTTGAGTTTTGGCAATCACTGCTCAATATTTCTTCTTAAATTGATGATGTGTGCACTAAATACTCTCTGAATATGAGCAGTAGGAGATCTTTTGGGTACCCAAGGCACAGCATTAGTGAGCTGTGCTTTACCTGCAGCAGGGCTGGTTTTTCCAATGCTGAGAGCCTGGGGGAGAGGAAACTTTAAACAGTGCTGGACTTGCTTCCTCAACTTTTGTAAACTCTCAGATTTTCCCAAGGCTTTGGGTTTTAAAGACAGAAGAGAGAATAGACCCTCTACAGCCACATGTTTTAGTCTTGAGCCACTATAAAAACTGACTTTATCTGGGATGCCTTGTGCCAGGTTTGCAGCATCCCAGGACTTGAAGCAGTACTTTAATATTATTTTAATAAATAATTAATGTATTTTAATATTAGTTATTTCCTCCCTGATATCCCAGGATGCAGATTCACACACACAGACCTCCAAACACACACACAAAAAACTTTTTTATTTTGCACTTTTGCAGCATTCAATTAGACACAAAGTAATGAAAGAAAGGAGTTAATTTCTCCCCTGTTTCCAATGAATTTTGTATAGGAAGCAGGCATGTGCATTGGCATCACTCTGTGCTGAAGAGCAGAACTCTGCTGGGTCAATGATTCCAGTTAAGCAGCCCCAAGACACACTCTGGGGCTGATAACAGCCCCTGAATAAGAGCAGCCTTACAGACCACTCTGGGATCAGCCTGCCAGGTCAAAGGCTATTTATTGCCAGAAAGTGTGGCATGGCAGGGTTCTTCCAGATCTGCCACCCCTCAAACTGTTTCCAGACACAGCAAAGTGTGAGCTTGCTCAAGCTGATATTAACATTTAATTTTTAATGGACGACTTAAACTGACCACCATAAGTCTCAGAGGTCAAGTGTTGTTTTGGTTTGTATCACTTAATTTCTGTTTTTTCAGTAGGGCTCTGACAAAATGCTGAGAAAATCATGTCTGTGTCAGGATTGTTCTATTCCCTTTAGTGTCTTGTGTATTTAAACTTCTACTCAATACTATAAATACCCTCTTGTTTCCCAGGATTTTCCAAGGAATAGAAAGCTTATTTAAGTTTTTAAACAGCTGTAGTAATAGGCAAACATGTCATTAAGATCCTAATCAAATACACACAATTATTTTATTGTGCAAGCTTGGAGTTTTAATAGAATTAAAAATACAATTGAATTCAAGTCTGAGGTAACATAATCCCCCTCTGTGGTTCTGCTGATTGGAATTTTAAATTCCACGCAAGAATAAATGGAAATCAGTCTCTTTTGTAGAGCACCACGGTGCCAAAATGTGTCATCTGTAATGACATGCTCATCAGATTTGGTTGCATAATTTGTACCTTTAATTTATTGGGCAATGAGACTCTTAATGTGTACTTCATGTGTCTCCAAAGGTTCTATTTGGCCGCCAGCCTGAAAAATATCAATATTGTAAGGATTAAGCAACCAAACAAAAAATCAAAGAGTCCAACAGAGAGACTGAATCAATGCAAAAGAAACGTTTGGGTTGCGTGGAGTCATTGGACAAGGCAGAGGGATAAAGCTGCGGAGAAATCGATGTGCCAAAGGACAGACAGACAGCAGCACCTTCTCCAGCTCAGCCAGGTGCTGCAAGGCTTGGAAAAACAAATGGAAGGTCTGTGCTGGTGAGATCAGTGTTGGGGATGGGGTGATTGTCCAGCCCACCCCAGCAAACCCCTGTTTCCTGGTGTTTTACCCCAAGAAGTGTCTCAGCCAAGCGTGGCTCAGCGGTGTGAGACTGGCTCCACACCACGTCAAGGATGGGGGTAGTTGTGTAGATACAGAAAAATTCTGAAGAGTCTTGAGAAGGAGAAGAGTTGAAAGGTCGTGGAAAACACAACCTACGTAGTTTATCCACAGGATGGGTTGGAAATGGGTTTTGAGTGCAAATCTGTAATTAACAGCCCTGTAATTGACTCATGGGCCCATCGTGTGTACAATTAACTCCTTTCTGCTCGTGTTGGACAAGCACTCCTTTGATCCACACAGAGTTTGTAATTTCAGATCTATAGTTTTTAACTGAAAATCCATGTGGCTGAAGAAGATTAAAGTCTCCTCAAGGAGGACACTGCCAGCACACGCAGTATTTCTGTCTGATTTAAGGGTTTTGAGGATCTTGTACCCTGAAGGTGACATGTTCCCTGTCAGACATGAGACAAACCAAAAATTGAAGCTTTTTAAAAATTTGTCAGTGGATCTGTCATGGATTTTTGTAATTAGCCAATAATCTCTGTGACCGTGAAGCTTTTGGAGATCTGCTGACACTGAGCTCCCTGGGGCTGCTGCAAAGGTGTGGGTTTGATTTTTCTGTGGGCTCACAGAGCTGATCCCATCAGGGAAATCTCTGGAGCTTGTAAATCAGGCAAAGAAAAAAGCGTAATTATTTCCTGTGATACATTCTCATGCGTTTCACAGTGAGAGCTCTTAGAGAAGCAGCTCTGGCTGCTTTATTTTTACATTTTTTAACTCCTTCGCCTTTCAAAGGCCCGTCTTTCCACGAAAATTTATGGTGGGTGCAAAATTTCTCATCTCCCAAACAAACCAAGTAGCTGGAAAGGAGCAGCCAATTAAGATGCACGATGCTGTGCCCTAAGTGACAGCCCATAAATCAGAGCCCGTGGAATATTACATTTTAATGCACTGCCTGAGCCTCGTGCTCCGTGCATCCACAGCCCCCGGCATTGCTTGGGGATGAAGTCACTCCTTGAGGGAAGTGAGGGAGGTCACACTGATGCTATAAAAAGGTGTCAGGCCTTTGGTATGTTGTTTGTAGAAGTAAAAGAAACAAGATTCTGGGCATCTGCTCGCTCTCACTGTTGGAGGAGGTGTTTAGGAACCTAAAGTGGGTTCCTTTCTTGCTGCTATTTAATAAATGTGATTTATTAGGAGACTGAAGAATGCTGTTAGCAGAAAGGCTTGGGAGAAAAATTAACAGAAAGCATGAGTTGAAGGGGTGAAGCTCAGAGCAAACTCACTAAATTTGGCAAGGAACACACACACAAAACAATGCGCTTGGGCACTAAAAAACCCCAACAGTCAAGAAACAGGGTCAAGAAAATCACCCTTCTGAGTGGAAATGGGTGTTAAGAGACACACACAGAGCCAGACCCACAATTGTCACAAAAATAACACAAGGATGTGCAGAGTAGCAGCACAAAATTTCCCTCAACTGTATTTTATTCCTCTTTACTTTGATTTTTAGTGTACGGTGCCTACCCCGCCATGAGATCAGGATACAGAAGGGGCTGTCTGGAGCAGCCCACGCTGATTCCTCTGAACGCTGAGGTGATTCACACAGCAATGCCACTGCTCCTCTCTTGGGGGTGATCCCCAGCTGAACCCATCCTGAATGTGGGGGATCCTCCCCGCAGGGGCTGCCGGCCAATTCTGGTGGGGGGACCTGCCCTGCATCCCTAAACTTTTATGAAGCTGGTCCTGTCTTTGAGAAGATGCCCATCTCTGTCAACTCCTGCTCTTCCCTGAAGGATCCTCCAGGATGTGGTGGCTTTGTTTCTTTCATTTCCGAGCGATCAAGCGCTTACAAGGCGAGAAATCGAAGAGATGGGGGAAAAAAACCCCACCCAGCCCCCACAGCCCCACAATGCAGAAGGAAAGAAGTGACAATGCTGTGAGTGGCAGCGCTTCTTTCCTTGCAGTAAATGAATTCCCTGTGAGTGGCAGGGAGGTGGAGGGGGCTGTTCCTGGTCTGTCACTCCAAAGGGCAGCGCATCCTCTGCAGAAAGGGGACCCGGCAGGATCCGACCTCAAGAGCGGCCTCAATCCACCACAGGCTCAGCCATAAATATCTCCACAGGCACTGTGTTGAGTTTAAACTATTGAGTTTAAACTATGTGAGTGCTGCTCAAACAGTTTAAAGGAGAAACAGATACCTCTGAGCTCCTCTCCTTTGTGCTGGGGACAGCTCGTGTACCTGAACGTGGGCTGATCCAGTCCTGTCGACTCCGGAGCGATGGTGAGGAGCAGGGAGCTGCTCCCCAGGCACCAGAGATTGGGTTTGTGGATCAGGGTGGGCAGTGTGCATGCACTGATTGAATATTCCCTCTGGATATATCAATCACTGACCTCTAAACGTCACACACAGGGTGAAATGCTTGGCAATGAATCAGGTTTGTAGGCTGCTCTCAACACCTGTGCTGTCCTGAGTCCCAAACTTGGCTGGATAAAAATTTGGTCCAATAAACCCCTCCCCAGCTGAATTTCCAGGAGGAACCTTGCCCCCGTGTTGGGAAAACAGGAGCACAGACTGCCCTGCTACTGCTGAAGCCTCGGTGATCTCCACTCTGAACAGGTCCTCTCCACTTCTTTCCAGATGCAAAATTGTGTCCTGCCTTCCAGCTTCCCGCCACCAGAACCGGTGCTCAGCTCCACCTCTGCTCATTTGTTCGTTTTTGTTGAAATTTAATGATCAAAGCATGAAGTTATAAGGAAGTCCCTCTCCCCCCCCCCTTAAAGATCCTTTCATGAATAATTCCTGTGTGCTCATTGTTGCACACAGCAGCCCTGGCAGATGCAGAGGTCAGTCCTTGGCCTACGCAAATGTTAATTCAGAGCTGGATGTCATTCTTTTTTCCCCTTCCAGGTTGGCAACCCTTTGTTTGAAATGAAAATACCTCTAATTCTCTTTAATTTCTTATGCACAGAAATGCATTAACGATAAGGCAATTTTAGGCTACTTGAGATTGTTTGACCTCACAAGGTGTAGGAGTTAGTATGGCTTGTATTGCCTGAAATTATAATATCCCACACCTTGCACCCTGCTGTGTGTCCTGGAAAATCATAACCCTCCAATTGAGAAATAATCTCTGGGTTTGTACCAGTTTAACTGGAGGAGAATATTTCACCTATTCTGTTTTCCCATCTCAGTACCACATGGAAGTCCCATAATTAATTAAGTCACATGAGAATTTATGCAAGCAGCTTAGGGAAAATATTAGAAATTGGTGATACTCAGTATAAAAGAAACCTGAATTTGAATTAAACCCATTGTAGTGCTTTTTATGAATTCATATCTCCTCCTGCCTTTCTTTTTTTCTCATTTGAGGCAACTTCAGAAGATAAAGTTGGAAGAACAATGAAGCCACATTCTCAGATTTCCAGCCAAAAGGGTGCCCTGCTCCTTTTTTGTCTCGTGTTTATTATTTTACCCCATCAAATAAAATATCAGATACTTCTGTTAGAGTAAAGCAACGTGTGGGAGGAACCAAAGGAAAACAGGCTGGAGGCTTCCTCAAGAAAGGCAAAATCTCATTGTTTGCTCCTTATCAACAGAGAGCAACAGCCACATTAAATGGAGCTGGATAACAGAGTAATTAATTCCTCTGTCTGAAACTTTGTGTCATCTCTACGTGTGATTAGGGAAGGGCTGGGATGAAAGGCTTTGTCTCTGGAGCTGCTGCTCTGTTTTATTTCTCGAGGTTATTGTGCCAACATCCTCCTCCAGCGCGCGCCTGGGGCTGTATATATATTTTATATATATTTTTAATATACAGTGGGAGTCAGACGTGAGGGCTGGCACATCTGTGCTTCGTGTGAAGCCAGAAAAGGCCCTCAGCCACCAGGCAGATGTCAAACCCAAAGGTGTGCACAGGGGATGATGCTTTTCCTCTTGATTTCCCCTTACACGTGAAGCTGGATTACCTTGGCCTGGGATCTGAGCAGGGAGGGAGTGGATGCTCTTGTAGTTTTCCTTTGCTGAAAAACAGCCAAAATGAACGTTTGCCAAGAGTCAGGGAGATTCCAGTGCAGGAGCAGAGCAGAGGGTTGTCCTGTTTGGTGTCACAGATCCGTGGATGGCCAAACCCATGGGCAGCAAGGGGAGCTGCAGTGTGGTTTATCCTGCAGGTTGTGTCAAAGGTGGATCATTTTTTCATGAAAAGCCTCATTGAATGGGCCTCCTCTTTTCTTTAAGATAGTTTAGACTATGGAAATAACTGGCATAAAGAGCACCTGCACTGCTGGTTTGTGTTCTTACCTTTGGTTTCCCATGTGCTGGGGACCTTAAAGATGCACGGGACGGGGAATCCTCCCCTGGAGCTCATGTGCTGAGCCAGGAGTGCTTGGTTTTATTGGAATCATCATTATTGTCACAAATGTCCCTGTTCCCACCTGCCTGCACCTTTCTCCCAAGGATAAAGACCTGCCTGGTGGTTCCTGGGCCATTCCCCAGGCACACTGCTGTGCCCCAATTGCACTGCCCATTTCACGCCAAGCACACACAGACTTTGGAAATGGGGACCACTAATCGTTGTTTTTCCTAGATTTCCTCAAACCATTTTAAGGCCCATTCGAGGTCAGTGAGAGCTGTGAACCCTTCAAATTATATTCTGAATAGCTTCACATTTGCCCTTTGTATTCATTTGCACTAATCAGGCTCTTCCCTGTTATCGCTGCGTGAGTCACTCACGCTTCCACACTCCACTCCTGGAGTTTGCATAGTGTGGTCGATTATGACCCAGTTTGGGTAATTTGTCCCCATAATGATTCATTTATCACTATCCAGAACCCACTTCAGCAAAACACTTAAATGTGCTTTCAAATGCTGTACTTACAAAGAATTAAAATAAGCACTTGCGTGAATGGTCTGGAGGTGGAGAAATTGTGTGTAATCACGCTTCTCCCTCACTGATAGTACTGACAAATGTTCCACCTTACAGCATTTTGCAAAAAGTAACAATTGGAGATAAATAATTTTGATAAGCAGAATCAAATAACAGCAGTGTGTCATTCCTGATTAGATTTGACATTGTGCTAACATCCATCTTCCCCAAACAGCTGCGTTGATGCAAGGCTTTCCTGCTGGAATCCGCCTCTAAATTATAAAACTGTCCAAAATGTACAAAAAGATTTATTTCAATTCCGAGATCATTGATTTGCTAGAGAACAACACAGGAAACCGCAGTATTTGCTGGATACCTTCAAAGCACTATTATGCAATTGATTCCTTTGCAATCAAATGCAGAAGAAATATTAAATGGAGTTGCTTCAATGTGAATACTCCACACAGTCAATAGTTCTGCAGCCAGTACAGCTGTTTTTCTATATAAATATTTATAGTTTTTTAATATTTATATATATTTTATATATATTTTTAATATATATATCAACACACACACACACATATATATATATAAAAAACATTTATCAGCTGAGTTGTGACAGTGAAAACCACCTTGATCTAAGCAAAGTTCTTACTGAAACTCTCCTCTACGTTTTTACTTAAACCACACTGAAAGTTAAATCTTGACTAAATAGGTTGGGGAAAGTTTCAATGTGTGAAGATGTTGACTCTGAGTACCACTAAATACTTCCTTTAATTTGCATTTGTTAGAAAATTTTCCCATTAAAACGGCAGCAGAGCGTGAGCTGTGGTAGCGTGAATGGTTTCAGGACAGGACTTTTACACCTTATTAGCACTCCAGTAAGGGAAAAATACTTTAAAAAGCATTAAGGGGGGAAAAAATGTCATTAAAAACATATTTGTCAGCTTCCAGAGATGCTAATGAATAGGAACATAATGGCATTAACAGCTGGAGATCATCTTCTTTTCCAGGGAAAACTTTAACCTCACACACTTCTTTCATGTTGGTATGGAAATGTGCACTAATGAAAGCTCTTCCCAGGATGGGAACTATTGGGGGGTTTAAGATGTGGCAAAAAAAAGTCTTATGTCTACAGTTCTCCTTTATACATATTTATGCTTAAATTATAATTATTTATTTTTAACATAAAAAAAAAAGTCATTACAAAGAGTAACAAGAGGAGGCTGTGAAAGAAGCCAGAATATCGAGGTCTTACACCTGAATGTTAATTTGTGGTGGTGGTGGCAGCACCGTGCTTGTCACGCAAGGAGGAAAACCCATGAGAAGATGTCTGATATTCTCACTGCAAACATCTCTGAGGCTGAAGAGCAATCCTGGGGTGGGAGGGAGGCTGTTTGTGCTTTTCATTAGCCTAATCTCATCAGAGTTTAATAGCAAAAACATGATGAACCTCATGTTCTTTTCATTAAAGAAACCTGTATCTGCTCTAGTTGCATGCGTGCTATCTGCTGGCATTATTAAGGAGTTTATCATTCTGACTTCTTATGCAAATTACAAAGGGATTGGAAGGATTTGCTCCACAACTGAGGAACGTACCTGGTGGATCCAGTGGACCTGAGCACTGTAATTGGCACCTGAATATGCTGTAGGCAGATGGTGCTGGAGATTGTGCCAGCAGATTACTTCTTGACCACGGCCACTTCTCTGCTGTGTGTTATTTTGTAGATTTAAATCTATCCTTTATTCTTGTCAAAATACCAGTGGGAGTGTTTTGAAGTGTAATTTTAAGCTGCTTACTTCTAAAGGTATTAATACAGAGAAATGAATCAAGATCACGGCAAAATTTTATAAAGCGTCTTTGTGTTGGGATAAAAGTAACATCTGTGTGTCACTGAGGCTGAGAACTGCACCTGGGACAGGTTTCCCATTTATCTCGGAGGAAGAGCAAGAGTTGAGTGCTAAAACTTAGTGCAAACAGACAACCCAAAATGAGCTGACCTTTTCAAGGGAAGGAACTTTCCAGTGCACTGGCAGACCCTGCAAATGCACTGCTCTTGCCTTTTTCTCGACTTAACTTCATAACCTCTGGTGATAACTCAGTGACCAGCAGCAAAAGGGCCCTTTCAATGAGAAACGTGAAGAATACGTGTAGTCTGACTAGACTGTGAAAATGTGGTGTTTAAAATACTGCAGAGAGATACCCTGGGTGTGTTTGTGCTTTCTGTGTGAGCACAGCGGCACCAGCTCCACGCATTCCAACTCTGGGATGGTTCAAACAGAATCCGTCTCCCACCTCCCTGACAGTGTCTTAAAACTCTCTTTGAAATGTGGTAAAATACTCACTTTGATTCTCACGATGGTGTTTTCAGCCTCAGCTCAGCTGCATTTAAGCTGCAGCTTTCCAAAACCAAACCAGAGCTGTTCAGGCTGTTGGGCTGTGAGAAAATAAAGAGCTGCTTAGGGGTGAAATAAAGTCATCGCTGCTTTCTGCTGCAATCAGAACAGAAATATTGCAAATGGTGTTTAAAAGGGAGCAGGAGGAGCCTCCTGGTCACCTGCTCTGGCCTTGCTGTTGTTTGAGCTGCCGTGCCACCACTAAATCAGGAGCAGTGGCAATGAAACGAGTCAATGGAGCCCCAAAAACACGAAGCACTTTGCCAGGGAAAACCAAACTGCTGTAACACGTGAATCACTGCTCGCCCTCCGAGTCTCTCTGTGTTGTTTGTTCTGTGTCTGTTTTAGGAGCTGCTTTTTAGTTGCCTTCTTGGCCGAACCAATCCCCCAGCAGGCCTGGGAGAGCTGCTCCAGCTGGGGCAGTGGTAGAGCCCACACAGCTCTCCATGGACTCATTGCGAGCCAGCTGCAGGTCCAGCACCTCTGGGACACCCAGAGAAACCTCCTCAAAATGCAACCATTTACGGTCTTTGCTTTTCACCGTCTGCTTTTGATTTCCCCTTTTATCAGACTGAACAAAACACGTTTCGGCTCCAGCTATCAAGGAGCGTCTGAAGGTTTTCCTAGCTCGGGATTTAGCGGGGAGGAATTCGGAGTTAATGGCCCTGTGTGCGGTGCTGTTGCTAAGAAACCCTGGCTTGGCTCTGTGATGTCCTTTTGCAGTTTGGGGAGTTCCCCCCCCCGATGGAAACGCTCGTGTTTCAGCTCTTGGCTTGTCCAGAGCAGGGTGTGCTCTGCTCTCAGCCTGCCTGGCTCAGCCCTCGGCAAAGTGAAGTGGGAATCCAATTCCCCTGTTTTCTACCCACTTTAACCCTCGCTTTCTGAAGTCATGAACCCCCTCCTGCCCTTGGCAGTCCCATTACGTGTTTGCTGTCTGGGACTGGCCATGCTGCAGCGTTTTCCTGGTCCTAAACATCTCGTATCCAGGAGATACCATCACCTGGCTAGAGACACAGGGACAATTTAAAAGCATAACCCATCTGTTTTACACTGGTAATACGCAGTTTTCTCGTTGCCATGGCAAACCTGGAGAGAAGAGCAGAGAGTGATGTTCAGGTGAGGGAACTCTGCCTCGGCAGGGAGGCAGGAAACAGGTTTGGGGTCGTTTTCTTTTTAATGGGGTACAGAAATCCATAGGGATGAAACCAGATGCCTCTGTTGTGGGAGTTTCCTTGAGCCACCACCCTCTCTTGCTCTGACATTTGTATGGGAGAGCCAGGAAATCCTGCACTGAGTCCTTATAGACTCGATGGGACTTGGTTTGCAGGGACGGCGTTTGTCTGTCTGCTCTGGGTTTGACACCAGGCAAGCAGCACAGCTCCTCTTCCTTTTTCCTGATGTGTGGGTGGAAGGAAAATGCTGGAAGCTGCAGATGAAGATGGGGTTTCTAAAGACCAGGGGTCCTTCTTATGCTCAGCTTTCCCAGTGCTTTTCCCTTCCCCAGGCTGGCAGAGCAGTCCCTCAGGTACCTGGAGCCCAGCATTTCACCCACGTGTCGCTGATGCAGCCCACGTCAGGCTGGCCTTCTGAAATCATTGTGAGACATTGAGGAAAAGCAATTCAGAGGAAAGACTGATATTTATATTCTGATGTGTCGGCACTGATAAGGATGAAGTCCACCAAAGACCTTGAAGCTCCACTGGAGAGAGCAGAGGTGGCCTCTGTGCAGCTGGAGCTGTTCAGGGGGTTGCTTCTTATTTACACATCACAATATCTTGCATTGGTATTGAAATTGAGCAGACTTGGTGCTGATCTCACCCTGGCTTTATAAGAAATAGAGTAAATAAATCTCTGGCACTCTGTGGGCTCCGGTCACCCTCAGTATGGCACCAAAATTAGTTGGTGGGGCTGTATTATCACTTTTATCTCTTCTGTGTTTTGGGCATAATTAGCAGGGACACTTTCTGTCAATCAAGTGTCAAAATTAAATGCTTTTCCTTCATCCATCAAAATTCTGTGCCAGAGCCAATGGTTGTTCCCTTGGGCAGCTGCTGGGGAGCAGAGCGGTGGGCTGGGTTATTAACAGGACAATTAACTTTAAATGCTAATGTTGTTGTTTACACAGGTTCAGGAGCCTGAGGAAGATGAAAAGCTCTCAGAAATGGTGTCATTCTTGCTGCCAGTGAGGGAAAGGCAGTTGGAGCTGCTCAGGACTGAGCAGTGAGGCTGGAGGATGCGTCCCTCAGCCCCAGGGGTCTGTCAGGCTGTGAGGGCAGGGTGAGGGTGGCAGCAGGGCACTGTGCTTCCACAGGACTCATTTTGGGGCATGTCCCACCCATCAAGGGCTGGACACCCAGGATTGGATGCCTGCCTTGATCGGCCCCTTCAGGAGTATTTAAGCTCCATCCTGAAAAGCCAGTTAGACACTGAAACACCTCAATTACATCAGGAGCCCAAGGACTGAGGGCAGGTCTGAAAACAAAACGAGTCCCTGAGTCGCTTCAGGGGGTTTTGAATGTTTTAATCAAAACCTTTTCTGTTCACCTAGTGCTCCATGTCACAGAGAAGACAGAGGCTTTAGAACATCTCCTGCTCTGCTGCTGTTGTGGTTTCACCTGCCTCGCTCCTGCCGGGGCACTGCAGTGATCTCATCCCTCCCTGTGCCTGCTGCAGCCCGAGCTCCTCACTTGGGCTTGGCACAGAGACATGACTGCTGGAAAATCCCAGCCCTTCCAAGTGCTGCCTGCAAAATGCTGCTTCCCCAGTCCCGTACTGGTGACAGTTCCTCCTCTTGTCCTTTATTAAAGTTTAATTTCATTGCTTTGCCAAACAGTCCTGCTGCAAAGGCTACAGATGAAAGTGAGGAAAGGAGGTTAATGCAATATATGTTATCCCTGTCTACAGGGATGTCTGGGGGTTTCACTGCTTTCAAATTGCTGAAATGAATGCCACAAGCAAAGTTTACAAATGCAGAGTGAGTAATTTAGATATAAAATTGCTTGGCTGTGAAGCCAAGGTTCAAAGCTAAAGCACAAAACCCAGGGAACCCAAAACAAAGAAGACATTGTTTTCTGCAGGTAGGGAAATTTAGAAACAAATTGTTTCCCCCCTTGTCATCGGGAAGAAAAATCCACTCAGTGTCACATGAGGCTTTACTACCACGGAGAAAGTGTGGAGGTGCTGCCTCCCCACTGCACATCCCGTGGGATACAACAGAGCTAAAAGCACCTGCACAGGAGCGTCTAGAAAACCTAAGAGATAAAAAATAATGAGTCCAACCAAGGCAAACATTTGAATGCTCTGTAATTACTGTTGAATGCCCTACTCATTTTTTTCCCTGGAAATGTCATAATTTTGACAAATGATCGTGCTCAGGTAGAATGAAAACAACATGACTGAAAAGAAATGGGAAGTGCCCACGAAGTTCTGTTGAAATGCCATCCCAAATACTGGAGGAGGATGCACTTAGATATCATCAGGACTTGCACATTTTCTAAATCAAACCTTCCCATTGACATACCCTTAAAAACTTTTGGGTTTTCCTGTGAAAAAAAAACCAACCCAGAAGAGTTTGACACATTTCCTGTGTGGGCACCTCCCCAAGTGCCACATCCACTTTGAGCATTTCCAGGGATGATGATTCCACCACTTTCCTGGACAGCCTGTTCCAGTGCCTGACCACCCTTCATGTGAAGAAATTTTTCCTATTATTCCCTGGCACAACTTCTAAACCTGCTGCTTGCATGATTTGTTCTTATAGGGAACATTAAGTCTGAAACTGTGGATACAGACAAAACTGATCACAGGATAATATTCTTTAGGAAAAAATTACTCTTTTGCTGCATTTTATAGATGTAGTTTGCAGAAATAACAAGTTTAAACACTGGTCTGAAAAATTCTGCTTTATTTTAGGAGATTATTCAGTTCTGGGCCCATAAAATAAATGACACACTGAAGAAGTGTCTTGAATGTGAAGATTTTGCTCCAAAGATATAATTATGTCAGGATTATTAAATGCTGAATATAGTTTCATTTTATTTTTATTTTCTAGTTATTTTTATTCCACATAAATAGGGTTGGGGATATTGGCTGCAATGATCCAGGTCAAAGTCAGGCAGTAGTGGACACAGGAACCACGAAATTGCACGAATTGCAACTAATCCAAAATATCCAGGGTATTGTACATCCATAGGTGACATTATCCCACGAGTCAAATGGTTCAGATGAAGGAAAAAAGGTGTGGATTTCTCAGTCTTCAAAAGGAATTGGTGCTGTTTCTGTGGATGAACGGGAATGCGCGAGGAGGAAACGCAGGAATGAAACAATTTCCAGTAAGGAGCTGCGCGGGGGCTCCGCTGGTGCAGATGGAGCATCTGGTGTGGTCCTCAGCATCACCTTTATCTGCAGCAGGAACTAAATCCCCCTCCCAGGCTCCCTGAGACAGCTGGGTTTGTGCGAGTGCTTGATAAAACTTGACCCTCTGATCCGCTGTACTCAGCCGAGGTTTATCAACCTGTGTTTCCACTGTTTGAATTTCAGCTTTTTCTAATGCTCTGCCAATAAAGGGGGTTTTTTTCTATGATAGAATTGCTAAGCCCAGCGTTTTGTTAGTGTCACATCCAAGGTTTGAAGCTGCAGAGCTGCTCAAGAAGGCAGCTCCCAAGGAAATTTAAATACTTGCTTTAACAGCATTCTCCATCCCTTCTTTTATCTATGAGCAAATACAGACACATGCAGGGAGAGATTTGCAAGTTGCCAGTTTTCATGACTTTATTGAAGTCTCAGAGTCGTTGAAATTTTTCTGATGTGACAAATCTGGTGCTCTGTTTTGGTTTGGTTTTTCTTTTGTTTCTAACATTTCTGGTTAAAAGAAGTGCCATCCCAAGGGCGAAACAAAGATCTCCAGGAGGTGATGTGAACAAACCCACTCTGTTTGATTTTTACATCTTGTTTTTTCAGCCCCTTTCGGGATTTCTGGTGACCCTCTCTCATTATTGCAGATTACCTGACAGTATTAATTGGTTTCTCAACACTCACACCAGCACACCAAACTTCAGCCTCTTCCGTGTGTTGGGTGGGAAACAAACCAGGCTCAGTTGTCTTCTAACAGTTGCAGTTCATTCAAACCCCAGAAAGCCTGGGATTTGTTAAATTCCCTTCAGGAAGGGTTTCCTTTCACCTTTGACACCGAGGAGAGGGAGCATCCTGTTTGCACCAGGAGCTGCTTGTTAAAGCAGAACAAGTCCCAGTTTGTAGCTGAATATCAGGGGAAAGCCAAACCAGCCCCATAATGGTGGTGGAGTCTCCCCTTGGTGGTGTGTGACAGTTCCACATTGCAGGATGTGTGTTTACAGACGGGAACTGAAGTGCTGAGGGTTTAGGTGACCCATCTAAGACCCTGGAGCTCGTTTTGGGCGAAGTGGGAACCAGTCCTGTGCCCCATCCAAGACCTGTAACACAAGCACAAATGGGCATCGCTCCTCCAGAGCCAGCTCACAGCAGCTGGGTGTCTGATCCTGGTGTTGGCATCCAGAATTTCTGTTGTTCTCTTCCTTCTTATCTAAATAAAGCAGCTATTGTTTCTGGAGTACAACAGTTGCACAACCAGCCACGGAGGCGACAAATAAATGATTCCCCAAGAGACAGGAGCAAGCAGCAGCTGTAAGGCCGGGTGGCACCGCGCCGTGGCCGCCTTTGGAGAGGTTACTTTGGTTCTTGGCAAGTTTGAATGGAGCTTCTCTTGCAGGAGTTGGATTTGCTGGTTTGGCGCCCTGCCTGCCGCGTTTCTCCGAGTTTGACGTTGTTCCTGGCCTGGCAGTTTGCAGCTCTCTGGGGAATTCAGCATCTCAAATATTTCTGTAAACAACAACAGCCCAGCCATAAAGTTTGGAGTCTGGTTTGCTGGCAGAGCCGTGGGCTCTTTCAGCTCAAGGCACTGCCCAAAGCAGCAGGAGCCCGTCCCAGCTTCTTCAGCCTCTGCTCCAACTGCATTTTCCCATAATAATCATAAACATAACAGAGGAATTTATATTAATTTGGGTTTTTTTCTTCTAGAGTGAGTGGTATTTTTTTTGTTGTTGTAATGTTTATTAGCTTAACGAATACAGCTGGGGTGAATAAGCAGGTTTTTAGGGATGGGATCACTTCTTCATCTGGATGATGTTCTTGTAGGTCTAGTGAGATTTTACCCAAAGAGGAAGATATTGTTTATTTTCTAAATGACCCTGGCAGTGTTTTAATGAGAGGAAACACGGAGACTCTTCATGTTTAAAATTTTGGCCAAATTCTAATGAACTTGATCTCACTATTATCATTAGCTGTGATTTAGAGCTGAAGAAACTAAGGCAAAGAAAAAAGGTCCTTTCCAAAAGGATGATTAAAAAAAACTCAGAAAGACACAGCAAAATACAACAGTTCTTTCCCTACTCAGTTCAGATACTTCTTGGATACATTAACAGGAATTATTTCTTTTTTAGCAACAGGTGGTTTCTCCAAGGAGAATATGGACATCTGTCCTTGCAGACAGGCCTGGAACTCACGTCCTTTTTCTGCTCAAATATGAGCTTTTACGTGGAGAGGAAGCGTAAAGAGAAATGACAAAATTCATTTCTGTGTTGCTGGATTCAAAACTTATCAAAACAATGCAAAATTGACATTTTACTTGAAGTGATTTAAAGTCCAACTTTGAAAGAAGCTTCTGCCTCATAAAGGAGATGTCAATGAAAAACTTTGATTATTAAAAAGCTGCTCTCCCACCCCGCAGAGCTCTTCTTGATGTTATTTGCATTTCCAAAAAGGTCGGGTTTAGTAAAGAGAATATAATAAGCTGAAAAAATGCCCAGCTTTATTGCTGAGCATGTTTTCCTCTGGAACTCTGGTGCCATTTATTGGTCTGATGGCTTTCTTTCGCATCTGGGAAGCTCTGAACGCAGCTCTTTGCCAGCTACACACAAACCATTCACAGCCCAGAGAGACCAGCTCGTCAGTAATTACTGTAATGGGTTATTCGCAGCGTTTCTTGAAAGGTGATTGAGCCCCTAATGCAGACACCAGATTTTTTTTTTCTTCACTTAATGGTGTGGTAAATTATTCCTGCGAGGGGGCTCATTGAATGCCTCCTTTGAAACGAGTTAAAGGCCACAAAGGAAGGAAAAAAGCTGTAGGTCTCTTCTTAGCAATAACAGGAGAAAATACTCCTGGAGTGGTTCAGATCGAGATCTTCCCAGTGCCTCTGTGAGGCTGTGCCTGCCAGCGGCGTCTGGCACGAGCACATGGATGGGGCAGACGGCTCAGGGTGGATTTTCCAGCTGCAAAGATGCAGGACAGCCTGGGTAGAGGTAAATGGGCTCTGTTTGCTCAGAGCTTCTGCCTCGTGATCCTGATGCCCGTGGGCATTGCAGCTTTGCAGATCGGGTCCTCGTCGGGTGGAAGTGAGAGGTGTTAAACCAGTGCAAGACTGGTTTGAGAGAGGGGAACAGGTTGGGTAGTAGGAAAAATTTCTTCACTGTAGAGGTGGAAAGCATTGGAACAGGCTCCCCTGGGAAGTGGTGGAGTCACCATCTGTAAAAGTGTTCAGAAACTGAGCAGAGATGGCACTTTGTGATGTGGTTAATGGGCACAAGGGTGTTTGGTTGAAGGTTGGATTTGATGACCTTGGTGGCCTTTTCCAACCTTAAGGATTCCATGATTCCATGATTCTATGACTATGATTCCGTGAGCTTGGCTTTTACAAAAGGAAATCTCTTCTACTGTGAAGTGAATAAATTAATTGATGTGTCCAAATACAATTAGCAAATGCTGCAGCGGGAAAGGCTTCCTAATCAGGATCATTAATCTGGCAAAAACAAACTGTTGCATGTCTTGCATGTCCTCTTTTTTTTTTTTTGGACTCAGCAAAAAACACATCAGCCAACCTCAATAATATAAATAACACTGGTCTTTATTTATAATTTAGCCTTATAAATGTCTTATTTTCACACATTGCAGTATCTACATGCCATGACCCAAACTGCCTTGAATTTCTAGGGCTGCAGGGCTGGCTGTTTATTGGTTCCAAAGACAGGATTTGGAGCTTTCAGAAGAACATTCTTAATTTCTCCCAAAACCTGTGCAGATAGGAGAAGTTTTTGCAGGCGGGGGTGAGGGAGTATTTGAGAACTGGCTGTGATTTAGAGAAAGCAGAACACGCTGCTGTTCCATGCACAGTCAGTCTCTCCATGCTTTCCATGCCCCAAACCTGTGGCTTGCCCAGGTATGAGGAGGAGAAGTTTCCCTTCTCACCTCTTTCAAGGCAATGAGAGCATCCTCATGGGGAGGGGGATCATCATTCATGGGACTGAAGTCACACAGAAGGTTATAATTTGGTTTTAATAAAAGAATTCAAGAAATTTAGGCAATCACCTGAGCAAATCCGTTTTACCTGCTCTTCAAAAAGAGATTCGACTGGGACTTATAAACCCAACAATTCCATTGCGGTTGTCCAGCCTTGGTTGTCCAGGAGAAAAGAAGGCTCTGGGGAGACCTCAGAGCCCCTTCCAGTGCAGAAAGGGCTCCAGGAGAACTGGAGAGGGACTTTGGACAAGGGATGGAGTGATAGGACAAGGGGGAATGGTTCCCACTGCCAGAGGGCAGGGATGGATGGGATATTGGGCAGGAATCCTTCCTGTGAGGGTGGGGAGGCCCTGGCACAGAGAAGCTGTGGCTGCCCCATCCCTGGCAGTGTCCAAGGCCAGGCTGGATGGGGTTTGGAGCAACCTGTGCAAGGTGTCCCTGCCCATGGCAGGAGGGGTGGAATGGGATGATCTGTAAGATCTCTTCCAACCCAAACCATGCCATGATTCCATAATGTGGGAGATGCCAGAAGGCATTTGGACACTCGGGAGCCCCTCATGTTACCGAGCCCTGAGTCTGGCTCTGGAGCAGCCCTGCAGAAAACACTGGGAGAGCTGGGACAGGGAAGGCCTGGAGTGCTTTGAGTGTTTTCTTTTTCCTCACTGCAAAAACAACGCCCGTGGCTGTTACTCGAGCAGCCCTTTGGTGACATTAAACACTAATGAACTGCACAATTTGCCCACACACGTCCCTGTCTGTGCCATGCTCCGAGGGCCTCGTTGGCCAGCGAGGGCTCCCTGGCAGCCCTGGGCTCTGAACACTGCTCCCTTGGGGTGGGATTTCAAAGGATCCGTCCAGGCAGCGCAGCCTTCTGACTTTGCTCTCCGTGGGAGCAGATCCCCAGAGCTGACTGCTCACACAGAAATCAGACTTGAACATCTTCTCTGTTTCCGTGTGGCAGAGTTGGCCCGTGAGCCCAGGAATTCTTATGCAGCCTCCCTTGATAAAATTATGATCGTGTCCGTCCTCTTTCATTTACTCGCTCCTGCTGCTGAGAATTAATTTTAGACTCTGCTGGCTTTTGTCAGTAGATCTCAGGATATATTATCTATGCTTTATTTTATTTTGTGCTCATCTGGGCAGTAGCTGGAGTGTATAAAATGGGGTCTCCTGGAACAACTTTATTGCTTCAGCCTCTTCCTTGAATGAGTTTCTGGCGCAAGTATAATTTTTCCCTCGTCTCCGACAGAAAGCAATTTCCTTTTTCCCCTGCACGTCCTTCAGGCTCTGGTGATTCTGCCCTGCAGAAAACCAACTTTGTCGACCCATTTTTACTTCTGGGGATGGCAAACGGTCCTCAGCTGAGCACCCCAGCACAGCACATCATCTCTGACAGCCCCCACCCCCCTAAGAGATGATTTGATCTCTTTCTGGGGTGACGTCAAAGCGCTAACGGAGGATTGCTACGGTTCCTTCACCTCTTGAAATTGACCGTCGCAGTGAGGAAATGATGAAACTGGAACGAGAAAAGCTGGGATGCTGACAGGACTTTGACAGCTGTAGCTTTCATTCAGCTGGTTGTCTTGCTTGCAGCATTACTGATGTGTTATCAGCCTCGAGCCAAGGGGAATGAATGACACGGCAAGGGAAAGGTGTTGTCTTCTTTTTTTTCATTTTTTTTTCATTTTAGGGGACCAAGAAGTATCTTTTAATTTCCACTAAACACACCTGTGTTTATAGCTGAGGTCCATTTCTTTTTCTTTAAAAAGAATTTCATGTTTTCACAAAGAACTGTGTGGGTTAGTGGAAGTGTTGCTCAGCAGAAATGTCTGAGCTATAACATTGTGGGAGATGAAGGGTTTGCCTCATTATCCTTCTCCTTTAGATTTTTAGTGGGCAAAAGGCAGGAAGTTTCTCTTGGTTTAAATGAGAAATTATCACATTTCTTCTGCTTATAAGAAGGGCCCTTTGGAAGCTGTGCTGCAGACTGACACAGGACTTCCAGAAAAATAGTGTCAGGGATGGTTTGGTCTTTTCAGCTTTGTTTTCACTCTGTGTGTAGGCTGGAGGGTTGGAAATGCCTCTTTTACTTTCATGAGGAAGACTCAGAGGATTTTATTTTCCAATACAGGTTCCATTGTGTTCATGGGAAAAGATTTGTTTTGCTAAGCAGAGTATAAACACAGCACTGTGGCAGATCCCTCTAAAAATTGGTTCAAGTCAATACTGAATTACTTTTTCCACATTCTTACTGGAAAATATTTTTTTCTGATTTCTCTGGCATCTCTCTAAGCCTAAAGAATTAAAAATAAGAGAAGCATTTGCCCCCCTGAGCTTCATGGGCCACATACTGCTCCAGCAGCACTAAACTTCCCAAAGAGAAAGAGAAGAAATGTCAAAGAATGTAGAGCTCTAGCTTCAGATAAGGAGGTTGGAATAATTTAGGATAATATAATTGAGTTTGTTTTGAATTACTTTAAAATCAGAAAGCCTGGGAGAAGTTCTCCATGTACCAGTTTCTGGTCTATGTAAATCTGGAAGGGAGCCATCAGCTCGAGGAGGAGAGCTCTGGTGTACATTTGTATTACTGAAAGCAGATGTGGGCTTAGGGCTCCAGCCAAAATTTCAGGGTAGGAAAAAAATGATCTGTGCTCAATTCTTCATCGGTCAGAAAGGATGGGATGAATCAATACTGGTGCATTAGTGCTGGGGAGATGGCTTTCAGGCCTGACGTGTCTGATAGAGATGCTAGTTCAGCCTAGAAGTGATAAGAAAATCCAACTGCTGCTGCCTGTGTGCAGCCGTGTGCCTGCTGCTCTCCCGTGTGGAAAACCTGCAGCTCCCTGGGCTCACAAGTGTTGGTTGGTGTGAGGACAGATGATTGCAAACTGATTTGTTAACGTGTGGCTTGGAGAAGTTTAGCTGCACGTGGTTTCCACCACCACCCCTTTGTGCCAGGCTGCTCCCCAGACCCGTGTCCTCCGCAGGGCATCGCTCTGGGAACCTCCGGCTTCACGGGCCTGGGCCCACGAGCAGGAGGGGTTTGGGTCACACAGATGGGGCTGGGCTGCCTCGGGACAAACAGGGCAGGCACTTGAGTCCCACCCAGCAGCACAGTTGTTACACAGTCAGGATCGGCCCTGGCACAGGCTGCCCAGAGAAGCTGTGGCTGCCCTTGGATCCCCGGCAGTGTCCCAGGCCAGGTTGGATGGAGCTTGGAGCAGCCTGGGACAGTGGAAGGTGTCCCTGCCTGTGGAGTGGGAGGATCTTTAAGATCCCTTCAAATCCAAACCATTCCATGATTCATTGTTTGATTCTAGGATTTATGGTATGGTTTAAAATGCACCCTCCACCTCAACCCCCTTTTCTATTAGCAGGAGGTGCATGAACAACCTGAGCACTGGGAATCCTCTCAGTCCCCTCATCAAGGCTTTGCCAGGCACGGGTTTTATTTTATTTTATTATTTTAATGAAAAATAAGCCCTCTCAGTAAGGAGGAGTCTGCTCTTTCCCTCCTCCATTTGGAGACATAGCTGTGATTTGTTATGGCCCTTTTGTCTGGAGATTTGCTCCTCAATGAGTGGTTTCTGGCTAATCTTTACTACTTCAAATTTTGTGGTAAGATCTTCTTTAGACAGAACTAGGTCGAATGTATTTCAATTGCCTCGTGTTCTTAAGATCAGTTTGTCAGAGAGTCCTAAATAACACATTGCTTTATTCATAAACGGCCCGAGCAAGCCAGCATTTGCAGCACGTTCAGGGTGTGACAGTGATGTGTTACTCTGAGATTATCAAAGGGCTCCACTGCCTGAGCCACCAGCACAAAGAAAATACACTGAGGAATTATTTGGGCCTCATTTATTTAATGAGCCAGCAGTAAAAATGAAACCTCCGCACTCGCGAGGGTTGCGAAGCAAATCGCAGGGCAGATTTTTCAAATCTGTAAAAGTTCAGAGCTTTTCATTGGGTGGAAATAAATGTGACCATTGGTTCACATATAAATTGCAGCTTCATAAAGTGTGTGAAATTGCTGGGGGATTTCTGTGAGCCGTGGAGGTGGTGATTTCTGATGTGCATGACTGGGAGCAGAGTCTCACATACACTACCTGGGGTTTGAACTCACACAGGAGGATTTAGAAGATTAACAGTGATTCAAATACCAATAATCGTGAAGAAAGAAAACGAGCAATATTTTAGTTGTTGGTCTGACTCACTGCTAGCTAATAAAAAGCCAATTTTTCCAGCTTCTATCCCTCATTTTGTCTGAAGTTCTGGTTCCCTGCACATCAGAGGGAGCAGGTCTCTGAGCTGGGACTCAAGAGACTGACAATTTTTTTTTCTTATTTTTACTTTAGCTATGACTTGTTACTTGAGATTAGAAACATAATCACAGAATCCTGGAATTATTTGGATTGGAAGTGGCCTTAAATATCACCTCATTCCCACCCACCCTGCCACGAGCAGGGGCACTTTCCACTGGACCAGGTTGCTCAGGACCTTGTTCCTCTGTCTCTGTGATACCTTTGCATCCCTCCTGTCCTCTCAGGAGAATCCAGGGGAGCTAACGGGGACCAATTATTTCCAGCTACACTTTTCCAGAGCAAATGACACTCAGATCAAACTGAAAAAATTGTGTTGGCTTCCTCCAGCATGGTTTCATTCCTGTCTTTTGCCTTCCCTCTCTGTCTCCACAGCTGTTGAATCGCTGCATTCCTTGAACGACCAGATCTCCCATTTTATTGTCAACAAGTCAAAAACCCTGGACGAGGATGAAGATGCCTTTTTGCCCAGTGAGAAGGAATCTCTCAAAAGTGCCATGATGCTGATGAGGCATCTCCTGATGGATGCACAGGTAGGGAACCAATACCCACACGTGTGTCAGGATGTGAGGAAGGCACCTTACGTGGGTCTGGAGGAATGTGTTGTTTTCACATGCAGTTTCAGCAATAGAGAACATTAACTGCTGACTCTTCTTTCAAACTTGATTTTGGCTTCTGAAATCTGCAGCTGTGGGAAGGACATCCCAATGCACAGAGTGCGCAGCTTGTGCTGAGGCTGAGCCTCAGATTCAGGGTTGAAAATGGCTCTTAATTTCAGGAGAAAATACAGCAATGTACCCATTGATGGGACTCCAGCAATAACCCCATTGATGGGAATCCAGCGTCAGCATTACCAAAAGAAAATCATCTTTCCATTAAGCATCTGTGCTGAATGCCAGTTTTAGAAGTGCCAGACAACTGAGCTGTTGGTTTAGCCAAGCTCTAAAATGCCAGTTAAAAGTCATGAAACGAAGTGCAGATGTTTCTTTGTGCCTTTGCTGCTTCAACAAAAAATCTCTTCCTCTGTAGCTTTGCTGTGTTGCAGGGTTTCCTTCAGCCAACGAAAAAACACCCTTTGAAATATTAATTGTATTTATCTTTTCATATTCCCTTTTGGTCTTTATTTGCAAAGCCTGGATGGAAAATGACAGCTCCTGTCAGAGGGCTCTTTTGAAACAGGGTGGTCTCCTCTCCCTTCTCCTCTGGCAAGCCCTAAAACCAGGCAAAGGAGGCCTGAGGCTGTTCTGAGATCTTCTGAGCTCTCCAGGACTGGGGATGGCCTGTGCTACTTCCATGCTCTCATGTGTGGAGTCTGGTGGTTTCTCTCTCCTCTCCTCTCCTCTCCTCTCCTCTCCTCTCCTCTCCT
>VZTJ01005925.1:215371-251443 GCA_013397795.1 Orthonyx spaldingii
TCCCCATCTCCATTTGCCCCAGACCACAGAGTTAATGCTGTTGGAGTGTCATGGAGAACACAGGGGGTTAGACTGTGCTTTTCCTCGGTGGGAATAGATTCTGTAGATTCCCCTGCAGGTGGGAAGAAAATCATAGAATCCCAGAATTCCATAGAATCCATGGAAATCCATGGAATCCTCCTGGTGTGAGGCTCTGTACAAAGAGAAGCTGAAATCCAGTGCTTGGTCCTTTCACTCCCCTCTCCTGGCATGGACCTGGTTTTGACTGGTGGATAATCTGAGAACATCCAGCTTGGAATTTTGGGCAGAAAGTTTGGGTTGGAAGGGACTTTAAAGCTCATCCTGTTTCACCCCTTACCCTGGGCAGGGACACTTTCCACTAGACCAGGTTGCTCCAAGCCCCATCCAACCCCATCCAAGTGGCCTTGTAGACTTCCAGGGATTTGGAATAGCTCTGGGGAGTCAGGCATGAGAGCAGGCAGATGCTTACAGGCATCTGCATGTGGCAGACTAAAATAAATATGGGGCAAAAAGGTACCTATTGATCATCCCCTTGTGCAGGAATTCTATTTTTGGCACCTAAGAATTGCTTTCCTACTGTCCAGCTGTCCTGAATGCAGATTAATTGGTGCTTGTGATGGAGAGACTGATTAGGAAATGCTAAGAACAATGGGGAAATGTCAAGTGCTCCTGCATCCTCGTGATGTGCCTGGATCCCTTCCCAGAAAGGACAGGATGTTTTCTTGCCTGGGATTTTCCAGCTGGAAGAATGACAAGGTGGGAAGTGGTAGTGGTGAGCAGGATGGAAGTAAACAGGTGATAACATCCAGTGGAAAAAAAAAAACAACCAAAAAACAATAAAATAAATCCTCTGAGGAATGAAAGAAACATGAGGCTGGCAGGAATATCAACAGGAATATCCCCACCAGTGTGTGAATATAAATATGTGCTAACCCCGACTGCAGAGTGCCCTATGGCTCTAATCACACAGGAGGAAAAAATATCACCAATGCAATTATTTCCCTTCCCTTCCCTGCTCTCTTTGCTTCCCACTTAGTGGTTTTATGGGAAGATGGAGCCCTGCAGCTCTAAACAGTATTGATTGTGTGAGCCTGTGTGCAAAGATAAGCTGAAATACAGTGCTTGGCACTTTGACTCCCCTCTCTTGCCACGGACCTGATTTTGACTGGTAGATAATTTGAGGAGAGAACATCCAACTTGAAATTTTGGGTAGAAATCAGCTGGACTGCTAACCCAGCAGGAGTGACTGGTCAGAGGGGACAGTTAATGAGCACCTCTCACTCCTCTGCCACTGTTAATCTGCTTTGAAAAGGCAGGGATGGTGTGGGGATGATGCCTCATGCCTGCTGCCCTTCTGGCTTGGAGAGAAATTGGACACATTTTCGGAACTCTGCTTGGACACACACCAGGAGATGTTGCTGAAATGAAGGTTTTGAGTCCACCATGGATCTGACTTTGATCTTGAGTCGTTTTTTTGGCTTAAGATGAATCACTGAACCAACACACAGAGCTTTCCACTTTGCAAAACGCTGTGAGGGCTTTCAGAGGAGGCTGTGCTGGGGACCTTGTGCATCTGCCTGTGAAGGGGCAGGGCCCTGCTCTCTCTGCGAGGTGTCACTGGGAGCACAAAGGACAAGGATGCTCATCAGAGTGCACAAGAGGAACCAGAGCACAGAGGCAGCAGGGAGCCTGCCTGGGGTTTCACAGCTGGGTTTTCTGATCGTTAGGATGTGGACTCTGTGCCCCCCAGCATCAGCCCAGTCCCTTCATGTATTAGGCCGTGTTTATTTCTCCCTTGGCTGCTTGGAAAAGCCTCTTTTGCCCATCTGTTTTGTCAATTTACTCTACTTTTCACTGCCTTTAATGCCTCTGTTTTGTGGTGGTCGTGTACAAGCAACTGTGACAGTAGTGATTGTGGCTTTATAGGGGAAATCAGAGGTCACTTGTTGGTAAACTCAGCGTGGAGAAACAGCTGTTGAGCGGGGGAAAAAAACTCTTCCCACCTCTCATATGCAATTGGGTTTTCTCCGTGGAGAATGGGGCATATTTTGCACTCCTCCTGGCTAGAGAAATGGTGTTGGTGGCAGAGGAGTTGGCTCTGGTGGGAGAATGGTGCTGGGGGCTGTGGTGTGGGCTGGCTGAGGGGCTGCTGATCCATCAACCCGTCAGCAGCGTTAAACTGCATGCAGGGAGAGGTAATAAGCTGTGTGGAGTCTCTCAGCAACAGGCTGTCAGCTCAAAGCCAGCCCAGGGAAGGCAGTGATTTAATGAAAGTCATTACAATCTGCAGGATCTCTTGACCCCGGTGCTCCCCATCCCTTCCACGCCCTGGATGGGATTTCCTCCTGGAAACCCCTGGGCACAGGGTTTGTGTGCTGGCTGCTGAGCTGGCAGAGCTCTGGGAAAGGAGCATCGTCCTCCCTGCAGGTGAGGGCTGGGGCTTTGTGCCCAGATCACTCATTCCTGGGTGTGTCCCGGGGCTGCAGCCCGTTCCTGATGCCAGGCAGCACCTTCACTGCTGAGTCCCCGTGTCCGTGGCCTGGGCAGCACCTTCACTGCTGAGTCCCCGTGTCCGTGGCCTGGGCAGCACCTTCACTGCTGAGTCCCCGTGTCCGTGGCCTGGGCAGCACCTTCACTGCTGAGTCCCCATGTCCATGGCCCGCCTGGCCGGGCAGGGCTCCGAGGAGGAGTGGAAATGCTGCAGTCTGAGCTAAAAGCTGTGCTGAGATAAAGCAGGAGGGGAGGAAAGGTGCATTTATTGCCCGTGACACGTCCCACCCTCCGCGCGGTGCCGGAGTGAATAAACAATTCTGCTGCCGCAGACACGGCGCTGCTGCAGGGACACGGCAGCTCTGATAGATTGTCACTGTTGTCAATCACTTCTGACAGTCCTATTATGCTCAGAAAGGATGTTTGCTCTGTGCCTGTTGTTTTATAATCCTCAGAGGTGGAATTTTATAGCCTGGCAGTGATTTTTCCTCAGACATTTCCCTAAGCAGGATTTATTGCTTCAGAGACACACGTGACATGAATCCATTACACCTTCAAACTTTAAATCACCCCCCAGCTTAGCCTAAATTACTTTTTGATTTGTTTTGCTCGAGTTTCTGTTTCTAATTGCAATTGTGAGAGACTGGACTGGTGTGGAGCAGGAGATGCACAACGTCCAAGGGCTGAGTCGTGTGCGTCAGCTCTAATCCAGCCGTTTCCAAAGGAATTTGTTTAATGAACAGAAAAGGGACACCCAGGCACCAGCACCAGCCCTAGGTGTAGGGTAATATTCTCTCTATTATGAAGAAACACATGAAATTTTGCTGGATGCCTGCCCTCAAAAGCCAAGCTTTCAGGAAGTTCAGTCCATTTAGTTCCTTCCATGAAGTGTTTAATTGACTTCAAGTGGATTTGAAGTTCTTTGGGAGAAATACCATCTCTTCAGTGCCTTTCCAGCAGTGTTGTGATTATCATCTCTTCAGTGCCTTTCCAGCAGTGTTGTGATTATCATCAGGTGTTGTTCTGGAGGGAATGAAAGACCTCAAAACCATCTCTGGTTTTGATGTCTTTGCAAACCCAGCCATCTCTGGGTTTGCATTGGACTTTTTGAAAGAGGTCATACCACAAATGACGGCTTAAGAACATCATGATCAGCTTTGTGGAGCATCTGGCTTAGATTTACTTGGATTTCAGTTGCTGCCTGGGCTTGAGAGTGTGAGGGCATTGAGATATTCAACTACTTCTCTGCTGGGGAGTTCATTTATTTCTTAGGTGAAGACAGAAAATCAACCTGGTGGTACTTCTAACCTAAGTTGTTAACAAAAGAGTGTTCTCATTGCCCAAAAATCACAGGGGAAAGAACACTTTCATTTACATTTTGAACTATCTTTTCTTTAAAATCTGGTGTTGCAGCATTTTTTGTGTGTTTTTTTTGTTTGGTTGGTTGGTTTTTTCCTTTACTCTGAGTTAAAGGGCTCCAGCCCTCACTGGCTCCTGGGACAAACCTTTAGCAGGTGTCTGCCAGGACAGGTCTGAAGATGAAGTTAATGCCAGTTTGGACAGAGGATACTGCCTTGTTTTCCTTTGGAAAATATCTGAGTATTTGAGTTGTCACCACCTTAAGCCTTTTAAGCCTGACACTGATACCCTGTAAATACATCATTTAAGGTGAGAGTCTTTCAGTTTATGGAAAAAAGGAAAACCTGCTTGGCATAACTTAGGTTTAGCCATTTGACATCCCACCAGCTGTTGGGCTTTGGTTTTTTTTTTTTATTACCCTCTGTTTCTAAGCAGACAAAATAATAATTTCTCAAGCTCTTTTACTTTATAATCTTTTCTGCAGTGGTCCCTGTTGCCTTCCTGAGCAGGCTGTTATGGAGACAGCCAGGATAATTGCTGCAGAACTGGTAGCAGAGCAGTGCAATTTCCTCAACTGACCTTTAAAAATAGTTCTTATTTCCTACAGAGGTCTGTTGTATGAAACCAACCATGTTGTTGCAAGACTTTGTTTGTTACTTAAACACTTCTCACCATCTGTTCTTCAGACTTCTAGCACAGCTTCAGGAGCAAAGCCCCGCGACCTTTGTTTTCACACGAGTGGGTCCTATCAGTATCAACAGGAAGAACAGGGGAAGGAGGGTTTGCTCTGTGTTTCAATAAACTGAAATTATTGGAGTTCTGAGAGCGTCCTTGCCACACCAACGTGTTCCCAAGGCTGCAGAAATGGATACGATGCAAATTCTGTTGTTGAATATTGTCAAAATGCAGCTGTAAATTGGTGTTCACATACCTTGGTGTTCATTTATCTCAGCCTGCACATTCCATGGTTTGGCTTGGAAAACAGCTTCAGTTCAGCTCAGGGTGTATCTAGAGGAAAGCCCAAAAAATAAACTTGCTGCTCTGCGTGTTGTATTTTTTTTTACATTAATCTTGTCATCCCATTGCTATAAGAAGGAATCTTCTTGGTTGCTTCAAGCCAGCAGCACAGCTTCTAATGATCCCTCTAGGTCTGAAAGGGAGCACAAAAGACTGGCTTGTGTTGAAGGAGGAGAAGATAAAAGGCAGAACCTCTGAAACTTCATCAAGGACCTCGTTGTGTCTCCTGACATCATTACCATGTGTTACACAGCCTGGCCTGTGGCGCTCGTCCCTAAACAGCAGGTGCCTGACAACCTGCTGCCTCTTCCGTGGCCTGGGAGGGGAGGGAAAGCTCATTTGCTGCCTCCATTAATTCAATTTATGTGGAGAATGATGTGCTGTGTAATGAGGGGTGAGAGACACCCCTAACCCAGGTGAGCTGCACTGTGCTGCTCTCTTTGCCAGCCCGGCTCTGCACACCCTCAGTGACCCACAAGGGATGGGTTCTGTCCTTCCTGGTGGCCATGCCTGATTCAAAACCCATGAACTGTCTGAGCCAAGACTCAGGATAAGGAAGGTTACAAAATGACTGTAAAAATGGGAGTTGGAGCCTTGGAGAAAGATCAGCTCCTTTTTTCCCCGAGAGAGATGCAGAATGAATTTATGAAGCTTTGGCCCAGAAGCAATCTGTGCTTTTCCCACCCCTCAGAGGGTCAAACCTAAGCTGGAACCATGCAAAGGATGGATTCTGTTGCCTACCATCACTGCAAAGAAGTATTTATATCACTAAATAATGGTGCTGAATCCCCAAATTACATTTGCTGTAAGACAGGCATCGATGGTAATTCACTGGGTACAAGGTGGTTCAGCACGGTGACATCGGCTCAGTTCTGATTTCATTCTCATTCTTTCTTATTTGCTCCCCTTTGGAACTGGAAAAAAGCTTTCTATTCCAAGTTAGGTTTGATATTGCTGTCGAAAGCTCAGAAATGCTTTCAATATTTGCAATCCTGCAAGAGTAGAAGACTAAAAAAACCCAAAATAAATCACACGCACAAAGAGGAGAGCATAACCTCACCTTTAAAGGGTGCAGAAACAAGGCTCTCAGCAGGTTTGTTGTTTGTTTAGTTGCTTATAAGTTAGTGTTGGCTTTTATGTTTTGATGATGGTGTGGAGGTCAGCAGGAGAGGGTGGCCGTGCCAGTGGAGAGGTCAGGCTGGGGATTGCATAGCAGCAACTCAGCACTGTGCCTCGGAGAGACAGAAATAAAGATGTACATGTACATATGTGTGTGTACAGTCAAGGGTACAGCAGCTGAGAAACCCTGATGGACACCTTCCTTCAATTCAGAGGGGAAGCAGGACTGATTAAAAGGGAAAACGCATAAAGAAGCCAGGCAGGTCTGAGCAGATACTGGATATTGCAAATTGAATTCATATCCAGGCAGTTCCAAAATCCCAGTTTCTGTGATCCCTTCACAAAAGGCCCTCACACCTCTGGGCAGGTGGTCCAGAACAGAGTGTTTCGTTTGCAGAGTCCTGTTGCACACGGAAGAAGAGGTGACAATTTTGTCTCACTTAAAGCACGATGTGTATTCATGAGCGAGGGCTGTGTGTAAAAGCTCCGCAAGCTTTAATTGCAGTTCACGAGACAGAAACGATGAGTATCTTCATAAATGTAGAAGAAGCAATTAGGGGAGGCCAGAATGTATCTGCTATCACAGCAGTTTATCAGCAATGCTGATTTTTCAGTTAATAGCAGAAGAAAACTCCAATTGTGCAGCCAGCAAATGAGACAGAAAATCCCAGTTCGCCTCACTCGGCACTCGGGAAACACAAGATATGAAGACTCAGGGAAACGTGTTCTATTCCCTCAACGTGTTTCCTCCTGCCTGGAGAGTCTCCTGCTCCATTTCTAGTTAACAAATGAGCTAAAACACCTCACCTCAGCCCCAAAGTGAGCTGCAGCTGCCCCGTGGTGCTGGACCAAGCCGCTGGGAAGATCGAGAGCTCCATCCCAAAGCAAATCCTTCTCCTGAGTCAGCTGCAAGCTTCCCCTCCAACCTGTGAGCTCAGGGGTCACCAGGCTGAGCCCAGCAGGAGGTGGGAGCCAGCCAAGCTTTACATTTGTATTTTTGTCTCAGAAAGAGCAATAAATATTTAATGGCTCTGTGAGACAGAGCGGGTGTTTGCGTTCTCTCCCCATATATCAACAGTAGCTTTAAGCACTTGCTTGATAAAAATTAAGCTGTTTCTTCATATTCCTGCCTCACATGCTTGGTAGGGAGTTAATTTTGTAAGCCAAAGCTGTCTTGTTTTGGAAAACAAATTCACATGAAAGAGCTGGTCTTTGAAAGTGAATGCTGGGCTGCTATTCCTGCAAAAATATTCCAAACAGCCTTGTGAGTTAACCCTGGCAACAGATCTTGTCCAGATGTGGTAATCCTTTATACTTTAACTCCTTCTAGGCTGTAGGCTTAGCTCCTTCCCAGGAAAGCATCCACGGTAAATACATTCCCTTTGATTTCATTTGCACGGAGCTTTGGCAAACCGTAGATGTTCTCTGGACTCCAATTTTTCCCAGCAAGGAGTTGGATTCACTGGTTGCAAGACCCTGTCACCACTTCAAACCTGCTCTTCCTTCAGGGAAAAGGTGTCTTGTATCCATTACACAATTTAGGGATGTGATTTAATTCCCACCCTCCTCATTTATCTGTGAGCTGGGAATAATATTTGCCTACTTCACAGGGATCGTGTGAGGCTCTTCATTCATTAATGTGTAAAGGCTTTGAGATCCTTAGGATGAAAATTGCTTTAAAAGATGCTGTTAATAATAAATATCAAGTAATGCACCTTGGTACCTCTTAGCAATAATTGGTGCTATCATTCCTGCCCAACTCTTCCGTGAATTAAAAGGCTTTGAATGGGACTGGAACCACGAATGGGATTGGGACCAATTAACACGTAATCATATGTCAGTTTTTATATCCTTAGCATTCCTGTCATGGGACTCTCGGGAAAATCTCCATGGATTTTAATGGTGCAGTGTCAGAATTCAGCCCCAGACGTGTTTGTGGGATAATTGCTGGATAACCTGCGATCTTCTGGTAACTTGGTTGCTTAGTGATTAAGCTAAAAGCAAAAGTATGCTGGTTTAATATTAACATAAATGGAATTAGCCACCCTTTCTCTGAGTTAAATGTTACAGGAAAATTCTCATTACAAGGAAACCACGATTTTTTTCTTTTGATATATAAATTTAATTAACTATTTTGTTGATAGTGTTTGACCTGCTCTCTGTACTTAACCCCCACTCCAGCATGCGGAGACTGGCTTTTATGGAAAAGCCAATAATTTGAGGCTCTCTCACCCAACTCATATTTTTATTAGATTTCAAGCACGCGGCACTCACCCTCCTAAACGGAGAGGCTCTGAATATGCATCCCAAGTAAATAAAGAGCTCACATAAAGAAATTTCCTGATCTTTCAAAGGTATCAGTGTTATTTCTACGGAAGGGGAAAGCACCAAACCTTGGAGTGACGCGCGGGATGGAGCCAGGACACAGGACCGTGCAAATCAACACCGTGAGAAAGCTGGTGGCCAGCGAGGTGTGGATTTACAGCAAAGTGTTCCCCACTCAGGAGCAGCCTCTTCCCCCTGGCTGGGAGTGAATCGTGTGCTGTGAACGTTGCTGGTGCCACATGGGGGAGATGTTGAAGAAGAGCTGGATCACTCCACTCCAGCACAGCGACTTCCCAGGGAAGAGCAGCCTGAGGGGTTTAGGAGCCCAATTCCTTTCAGTTTTCCCCCCATATGATAAGTATATAAATATCCTGTATAAAAGGGATCTGTGCAAATCACCTGAAAAATGATCCCTCTTGGCTTCAGGGCGCGTCCAACATCTTCCAGTTGCCAAAGGTGGTTTTACAAGCAAGACCATGACGTGATCAAGGAAGAGAAAATAAGATGTGATGCAGTCCATGCGCTGAACTGCTTCTGATGATGCATTCCCTTGTTTTAGCACCACTGCAGCTCTTGCCCTCCAGCCTGGCAAGCTGGGTTTGGGAAGGAAGGGTTTGGAGGAGCCGAGGGAGCCTGGCTGGCGTGGGGAGCACTCAGCAGGATTTCTGGCTGCTGTTTCCTAATATCCAAAAAATCAGGCTAAGCTCATACGAGTAGCGTGTGATTTACTCAGGCCCACTGGCCATCTTCCTTGTTTCTTTTTAGAATAATGCTTTTCACACTGCGAATTAGTGGTTAATGCTTATTTATGCATGAGAAATCTCCACAGAAATGGTTATAGGGAGAGTATCTGTACTGTGTGAAAGCCAAAAGAAGTAAGATTGTCTTTTTGAGTTACCTTTCCAATATCTATTTTTTTTTCTGCAGCGGTTTAAAAAGACATTTACTCCAGGACTCTGATATGTTTTAAAATATTCTAGCAGCCAGGTTAACAGGTAGAACCAGTACTTTTGTAAAGGGGGTGAGCTGTGAAGCCAGGTTAGGTAGCCTGGGGGAAGTCAGGAGATCTTCATTTTTCAGCTTAAAAAAAAAAAAAGGGGGAAAGAAAAAACTACAAATGCACAGTGCATCCCCAAAAGCTGGAGTGCTGCCCCCTTTGAACACGGGCTCCAGCTGACTCCAGGGGAGCTCTGGCTCCTCTTTCAAGCACGACCTTCCCTTTCTGCCCACAGACTGCCAGAGGCTGCAAGAATATAGCAACTTTTCCCTCCCTCTCTTTCTGCATAGAGGAATTCAAAATCACTGCATGATGTGTGCCCCAATTAATATTCCCCGATTGTTTCCCTTTCCCTTCCAAATGATGTCAGTCTCCATTATTTTTGGCATAATGGTAGTGAGAGGAATGTCTGTGCTTCAGAAATACTTTATCTCTCGTTTTTGTGTTCGCAACAATCTCTACTCATCTCAGGATTTTTATTTTTCTTTTTATCCTCTTGCTTTTGACTTACATTGTAAGAGACCTACAGTAAAATAATGAAAACTGTCTTAATCTATCACTACTCAGTTTGTATGTTATTAATAATGAAGGCAGTGTAATTAGGCTGCAGAATGCACAGTGAACACAACACTAAGATGTCCTTAACTAACATCTGTGGCTACTGCTTGGCTTATATTGGCACAAGCCACCAAGATTTTACATGAAAACAGTCATTTGTGTCTGGCATTGCTTTTACAGAGTACAGGGGCTTCATTTTGTGCTGGCTGCCTGTTGAAAGGCAGAGTGAAATCCACAGCAATGAATGCTCAGCTCTATTTGAGTCGTATTGAAGGTGCAGATCCTGGTCTCAGTGTCACTGCTTTGCTGAAAACTTTTTTCTCTTGTGCCCTCAGTGGTTGAGATGATGGGGTGCCATGGACAGAAACTCATCTGTAAGAGGTCCTTCTTGTCTTCTGCCCCTTGCTGTCCCCTTTTCCGTGTCAAACCCTCGTGATCCCCATCCTCATGCCCTGTTCCAAGGGAGCAGGAAGGAACAAGGTGCTTTTCTGCTCTTTCATCAGCATAAGCTGGTGGTTTGATCCTCTGCCTGTGCTGTCCTGACCTGTGACACGTCACGTCTCTTGTGCCAAAGGCATCAAAGGCGTCTCTGTTCCGACTTGTTCCCGAAATGCTGGGGGGAAATCTCACCCTTAATGCATGTGCAGGGCTGCGAGGCTACCACTGCCACAGAGCTGGCCATGTCCATCACAGAAATAGGGAATCATTTAGGCTGGAAAAAAATCCTTGAGATCGACATGTCCCATCCCTCCCTCTTTGACAGCTTCCAGCTGCTGGCAGGGCACTGAAAAGGGATGTTTAGAAGACGAAGGATGTTTAGATCGGATATAAGGAAGAAATTCTTCCTTGTGAGAGAGGTCAGGCCCTGACACAGGGGCTGGGGAAGGAAAGGACCTTAAAGACCATCATGTTTCAACCCTTCTGCCCTCCCACTATCCCAGGATTCTCCAAGTCCTGTCCAGCCTGCCTTGAACGCTTCCAGGAATGGGGCAGCCATAGCTTCTCTGGGCAACCTCTGCCAGGGCCTCCCCACCCTCACAGGGAAGAATTTCTTCCCTATATTGGATCCACAGCTGTTCTCTACCAGTTTCCAGCCGTTACCCCTTGCCTGTCACACTGGGATGGATTGAGGTGCCACTCCCCTGGCAACTTCCAAGCCGTTTTCCCCAGCCTGCTGAGCCTCCAGCGGCTGTTACCGTAACCCCTCCCGTCACAGGCAGAGCTATGATCCGCCCCGATCCTCCTGCTGTGCTTACATTGTGTATGTGATCAGTGATGACTCTGCACAAACAAGGAAATAAACCAGCCCTACAGCTGTAGGAATGTATCAGCTCTGCGGAAAACACGGAGAAATGCAACGTTTGCAGAAGGAGGGAGGGGAACCGAGAGCGCGAGGGGTTTTATTGTGGCGTATTTGAGAGTAGAGCCCACAACAGAGAGTGAATAAAGACCTTATAAAAATACTTGGCAGCAACTCCTCTAAATCTTTCAAGGTATGAGTTTCTTATTTTAGTTGATTTACTGAGCTGACAAAGAGGCAATCATCGTTAATCAAAATAACTCACTCCTGCTCCGAGTATGAGAGCTGAAGTTAGATGAAGGTCATGGAAAAGAGATGATAAACTAGCCTGGGGTCTTTAGTGGTTGGAGTTTATTAGGGAGCCTATTCTAGAGGGGAAACAGATTTTGGCAAATGCTGATGGTTTTTTAAATGGATTTTTTTCAAGAAGCAAGGATTGCATCTCTCGCGGATTCACAGATGTGATGCACTCGAGTGTGCATGAAGGGATGATTTCCTGACGGCTTTTAGTAGCAAGAGGTGCTGTATTGGAAAGCATTTGGCATTCTCCTGGAGGCAGGGAGGGAAGCAAAGATTTGGATAAGATATGTAGGAGCTGAGAAGTGATAGGGGCCTGTGAGTGCCAAACCACATTTTCTGGGGAAGCTTCAGGAGACCGAGCCACTGACACTTGTGAGAAATGTCTCTCTTGGGCATCACTGAGATTTCTGTCTGTGCCTAAGCCCGTTTGTATTTAGGGAGGTATCTTTCCTTGACCTCTGATGGTGCAGTGTCTCCCTGCTATGTTCCTCACCCTGCTAAGGTGTGCACCACCCACACAGGACTCACCGAGAAGGATGTTGGTGAACACCTTGTTCAGCAGTTTGCTGATGGCTGAGCCCCAAATAATGCAAAACTGAACAGGCAGACGCCCAAGAATCCTTCAAAATTATGCTAATGATTCTTAACAAGTTCCATGTTTTGCCTTGAAACTTACTTCTTTAGCTAAAATGTTCTCTGCATTCTGTCGAGAATTAAGGGAAAATATCTAAATTCAAGCACAAGTGATTGCCCGAAGCAGTGAGGACTGCCAGTGCCTGCAAGCAATACCAATTAGTGTTCTGGTGCCAGAATTATCAATAGCTCTCTTGCCAGTAGCTTTTATTATCAAAAAACTGGGTTGATAACTGTGCATTTCACTTGGATAACATAATGTGTGACCTTAGCACGATGAAGGGACACGAAATCCCTTAGAAATTTTGTTTCCAGCTAAATGTTTTGTGCATGAGATTTGTTTTCTATTCCCTGTTCTTCTTGCCCCGTGGACACCGCTGATGAGTCTAAACCTTGTCATTTAAAAGCTTTCATGAGGTGTTTGAAATTTCTAAAACAATAAGCTTATACATTTTGTTTTGTTTGCATCAGCAGCAGCACAAACACTCCCGGGGACTGCAAATATTCATGGAAAGCCAACAAAAGAGCAGCTCCCAAATACTGGGGACCACTCCAGTATTAAGAAAGCTGTAAGTTATAATACAAACAGCATACACCTATGTCAGCTCATGAATTAAATGGTATTTCCGAGAGATCTCTTGCGGCAGCCTACTAAGAAATAATATATTACGTGCTCAGAGGCAGCGTTGGGCTGATACAATGAAACGGGGATAATTAAAGGCTTTGCAAATCCCAAATGTGCCAGCAGCTGCGGGTCAGCTCGGGAAGCAGCTCTGGGAGCCACACGTGTCCCTCCTGCAAGGACGGAAACCCATTACACGACACTTGTGGAGAATAAACCTGGAGGGGGAACAGCTTCTCTGGCCTGGATAAATTTGTAGAAGAAATCCACCGGGAATGATGCAAAAAAAAAGAGAGGTAGCAGGTGGCAGCACTTCTTTTCACCCTACAAAATGCATATTTAGAGGCAAAATGGAGAGGAGGAGCCAATTAGTGGGATTACTGTGCTTCAAGAGGCAGGTGCTTGCATTCCAGCTAGGAAACTGCTGCTTCCAATGAGATGAAATGGAGCTGCTTTGTGTACAACAGAGGCTTTGGCCACGAAGTTTTGCTAATTACAGAAGCAGAGGACAAAAAGAGGCAAAGCTCGACAGCAGCTTGTTTGACAATGAACAAAGGACCCATAAGGCAGCATTAAAACTCAAGAAAAAAATGAATTTTCAGAGCTAGGCAATTCCACAGGTTCATTGTGGAAGCCATAAAGAGAGGGGGACGTGGTCCTTTGAATGGTGGGGAATAGGGAGATGGGAATAGCTTGGCTCTGCTTTGGGATGTAAGGAATAAAATGGGATAAAGGGCTTGGCTTTGAGCAGAATAATAACCATGGCCAGACATTCCTACTGAAACACAGGAAAAATGAACATCGGAGAACAAGCTATGGGTGAGCACCAGAGAAAGGGCTAAAACAGGAATCCTTTCGCTCGTCTGGAGGCAGCTCTGGCTCCATCTGAGCCGAGTGTGCCTTTTCCTGGCTGCAGAGCAGATGGTCCCTGAGCAGAGCCGGGAGCGGAACCGGCACGGGCAGGGCACGGCGCCCGCGTCCCGCGGGGAGCGCGGATGGCGCGGGGTTCACCTCCAACCCGCCCTGCACAGCGAGCCAGGGGCCTTCACGGACATCCAAATGGTGATTATCTCGTCTCAGTCACAATTTAGAGCTGTTCCCAGTCACTACAGCATCAATAAAAGAAGTGGAAGAGGGAAATAACTTTGCTGAGGTGGATTTTGGGGCGTTCAGACCGTGTTTCTCTTCGAGAGGTGGCAGTGCTAAACATTTTGGGTTGCCTGAATCCTTTGCTCCTGGCTGCGTGTTGTGCCCACCCCTCAGCTTTGCTGCTTTCTGGTGCATGAAACAAAATCCCTCGGTCCTGCCAAGGATGCTCTTCTGCAGGTGACCTTCTTCCAGGACAGCAAAGCTCTTGAGAGCTCATTATTGTTGTATCCAGAGGATTGTCTCTTGCCATTTTTAAAGCATGGTCACTCGGAACTCTGTCAGATTGGTGCTCAAATGTGGTTGTAATATAGAAATAACAGTTTCCTGCCGTGTCGGGATCAAAGCTCGAGTCAAGAGTTTTGAAATGGTTATAGTGTTTCTAAGAGAGGTGAGATCAAATGGTTGCCAGAAATAGATGTAATTATTTTTGTGAAAATGCTCATTTTAGTACTATTTACAAACAGAGATAGAGATACTAAAGGCCCAGGTCCCACTTGGCGTTCCAGATGTTAAAGGCTGATGCAGACATGGTGAAGGCAGGTTTTGTTATGAGCTTGGAAAGAAGAAAACAGGACTTGGAGAGTGAAGAGGAGCTTCTGAATCTTTGGGTGACCCTCTAAAGTGGGCTCTTGGCTTCATTATCATCATATAACCACTCAAATTATTAAAGATGAACAGTGTGGACACAGGAAAATCTGCTGATGGGCTGAGAGAGTTGGGGCTGTTGAGCCTGGAGAAAAGAAGGCTCCAAGGAGACCTTAGAGCCCCTTGCAGTATCTAAAAGGGGCTACAGGAAGGCTGGAGAGGGACTTTTGACAAGGGCCTGGAGTGACAGGACAAGGGTGAATGGTTAAAGCTGAAGGAGGATAAATTTGGATAAGGCACAGGGAAGAAAATCTTCCCCGTGAGGGTGGTGAGGCCCTGGCTCGGGTTGCCCAGAGCAGCTGTGAGTGCCCTTGGATCCCTGGAAGTGTCCAGGACCAAGCTGGACAGGGCTTGGAGCAACCTGGGATAGTGGAAGGTGGAATGGCAGGGGATGGAACGAGATGAGCCTTCCAACCCGAGCTATTCCGTGATTTTTCCAGCTCCTTGGCGTTCTGTGACTGCTGACAGTGCGTAACCAGGATTAAACAGCCACGTCCACGAGGAGAAGAAGAGAGGGGTAAAAAGCTGCATCAGAATGAAACCTCCTGGGTGCACCGGGGACAAAAACCGGGTTTTAAACAACGCCTCTCGTAGGTGTCACGACAGAGGGCAGCCAGGAGGCGGCCGGGCTCTGGCACGGGCTGGGTGAGAAGCGCTCGGTGTTAGAGCCTCGGGCAAGGGAGGATAGCGGTGAATCCCGGGATAGAATCCTCGGCCTTGCACTCCTGAGGAAAATGAGAGATCTGAGTAATGCCCTTTTCAACAAAACCTCTAAACAAGGGAACAGCTGGAGGTGTTTGTGAGCGATCCCAGAGTGGGGAACCGGCTGGAGATGTTTTCCTGGGTTTTGGAGGCTCTCGTAAGAAAGATGGGTCTGGGATGGAATTGCCCAGAGAGCAGAGTTGTGAAGGAGCTGTAATTATTGTCTGACAAAGCAATTAAAACCCGGCAAGCAAAGGCAGCAGAATGAAGCTTATGGAGGTGGACAGGGCTCCAGAAGTGAGCTTGGCAGTGAATCCAGAATACCACGGGGGGGAAAGGTACCCGAGGCAGAAACCTGTGAGAGTTGTACCCCGTGGAGCCACACTCAGCTCCTCAAATACCCACACACAGGGAATTGCCTGCTGCCCATGTCTTTCCCCTGGGACTTGGTGATTTTTCCTTCTGGGTTCTCCAACCCTCCAAACTGATTTCACTAAAACCCGAGGCAGGCTGGGTGTGTGTGTACTCACACGTGTGTGCTGCTGGATTATTTTAAAGGCCTGGCCTTACATAAATTCAGTTGTTATGTGAAGGTGTTTATTTGCTCCTTTCCACCTGAATTTTGCCATTTGCTGCTGTTTTAACTAAGCTTTGTTAGAGAAAATGGCTCTAATTTGCTCTTGTCTCTCACATGTGACCAGTGCAATGCACACAATATGTGCCTGGCCAGTTTTTCTCTGTGGCTGAAACTCACCAGTCAGATAAACTACGAAAATTAAAAAAGCCCAAACACTTAAGGACTGTCACCATGTCTGACATGGACTTATGTGAGAGCTCCATGTTTTCTCACATTTCAGAAAACTGGCACAAGAACTCGCAAATCTGGAGGAAACATCCTTGCAGGTTGACTGCACAAATGAATTTAATCGCTTGCACAGAATCTGTTTTGCTGCTTCACACTGTAACGACACCGATCTGATTATTTTTCTTTGCTTTAACCAGCAAAATGTCTCTCATTGGTGTTTGCATAATTAATGCTATAGGATTCGGCTTTGATCCAGCTCCATGCCAGCAATCGCTGTGCTCTCCAATCTGCTGCAAAACAGCGTTTTCTAGCACATTATTTTTATTCTAATGCTGTAACATGGAAAGCCCTGCAGTGCCCTGGCTAATGTGGCTTCTTCTGTCTCTGCATCACAGCAGTTGGCTCTTCCCTGACCTGGGAGAGCTACAAATCCCATTAGTTTAAAAGCAGCATCGTCCTGAACGTGTTCCTGGTTGCAAACTCCAAGCTGCATTTGTCTGTTAGATAGATCTACACAGTCTGGTTGTAATTGGGGTGTTTTAAAACCTGCTGGAGCAGCAAAGCAGTGCGAGGTGGGATGTCAGAAGGACTTACCCAAGCTTTGCATAGTGGGTTTTGTGATGCACGTTCCCCTTTTGATGGGAGGGCTCTCGGGTCTCTGCAGGAAAACCCATCAGGGCTTCTGCTGTCCTGGCAGAGGTCACATCTGCTGTGTGTGGGGTGGACTGGTTGAACTGGGAAAAACCTTGGAGGTCCCATTATTGCTTCTCTGAATGATCCACAGACTGCTGACCAAAAGGGAAATCCTTTTGTTTTCAACAGAAGGGAGTATTAATAGTGATAACACGACCTTCTTGTTACTGTGTGGCGACAGAGCAAGCAAGGAACATGAGGGGTGAAATTAAATAATATAATCACAATAATGAAGCAGTATAATCAATAATGTAATCAAACAGATGATTATACCCTAATAATGAGTACATGCCCTCCTTCCCAGTGAAGTCTGCAGTTTGGCTACCTGTGCTTCTCACCAGCCACAGAGCCCTTTGTGCCAAATGGATTGAGAAGAACTTTTCCCCCCCCTTCCCTTCATTTTATTTTTGCTCTCCAGCTGCCCCTTGCACCCTCCAACCCCCAAAGCCCTTCTCCTCAATACCACGCCTGACCAAATCTGCATTATCTGGTAGGACAATCCATCAAAAATACTTTTGACCCTTCATCCCTCCTTTGGCACCATCTGGCAGAGACGTCTTGGACCAGCTCCTTCACCCCTCACCATCTGTTTTCCACCTGTAAAGCACAAAGATTGCTGTTCTTGGCCTTGTGGGTGTTTGCCTTGGGTTGAGAAGGGTGGGTATTGGTACAGAACTTTCATGATTGGAAGGGCTGCTCCAATCTCTCTTTATGGCTCTGAAGCAATAGAGGTGAAAAATAATGGCTTAAATAACTGAACACACCTGGCCAAATACCAGTGAGCATCCAGCTGTGCCAGACCCCTCTAAAAGCATGGAGGGGAGTTCTGGCCTGCCTGAAAACCTATCCTGGTTTTCCCTTTTTCAGTTCCAAAAATGGCTTGCAGGGGTGGGGGGGAAGGAAGGTGGGCGAGGTTGTGCTAAACAGCTCTCAGTGCGTGTGGAAAGTCTCCTCTTTATCTGGCAGCTCTATTGCTTTGCCTGATAAGCCCTGCAGCCAGCTCGATTTGACAGGATAAACCACGGCAAGCGGCAAACTTAATCTGCTTGAGGCAAATGGAAATGATGTCTTCCTGCAGATCTGTCTGTGCAGATCCCAGAGGCTGCTGCCAGCAGCAAAGTGTGCTCCCAGGGGCTGCCCCTTCCAGTCCCAAAGGCTTCAGGCTGGAGATGCAGGTGGGGTCCACCTCAGTGTCCCAAATTCCCCTCAGCTGCAGGCAGTGGAGGTGCTGTTACCACTCTACCCCTGTGGGCAGGATTTCCATGAGAGTTCTTGCATGAGCAGGACACAGCAATAGGTTGTTCCGCTTGCGGTCTATTTCCATGGATGTGATGAGAAAAGAGATCGTGGTGTGAAATGAGCATCCAAACAGGACCTGTGAAATAAAGGAAGGAGAGGCAGAGCGTGGGCAGCGGCCTTTTATTGCTGGAAATCTGAGGGGGTTTGTAAATCCAGGATAAAAGGAGGAGGAGATTATGTGAGAACTCTAGAGGGACTTTGGAAAAAAAAAACCAAACCAAACAAAGAACTTTCCCAAATTCCTCAAAGCCCCAGACCTGAGTGTTTTTGTTTTAAGACCATCAGCAGAGTGAAGCTGGTGGTGGCACCAACCAGGCCATGCCCCACCCCACAGGAAGAGCAGAGAGGAGCATTAGTGCTAAAAGCCCCTACAGGTGGTCCAGCAACACTTGCAGAAAGGGACATAAAAGCAAAGGGCACTTCTGGGTAGTTTTCTGAGCTAAAAATATGAATAAAATAGAGATAAACTCTCAAACATCATTGTCAATCACCTAAGGTCATGGGCAGGTGAAGGCAGAGGGAGTAGTGAACGCTGATGTCTGGCAAGAAATGGGGATTTTTCTACTTGAGCAGATCCTGGTTATGACTGGGGATAACTTTTGAGTGGAAAACACATTACAAGCATTGTTGTTTCCACACAACCATGATGAAAGTTGTTCCACTTGAGTTTTTTGGTCTTTTTCTTGCCAGCACTAACGGGGTCACTTCATGCAGAGCCTCCAGCGATGGCTTTGGCTCCCATCAGAGCTGGCTGCAGGTTTCTGCTCATGGCTTCCAGTGATCCCACCACGTCTCTCCCATTTCCTCTCTTCCATTCTTTCATTACTCAAGCAGCTCCTATCCTTGTCTCCTGCAGAGTAGTTACACAGTTTTACCACTTGGCACAAGGAAAATCAATTTTATTTAGCACACCAACAGTTAATTTTTAAAGGCATAATTGAGCAAAGCAACTTAAAGTCTAAATCAGACAAACTAAATAAGAATGGGATCTCTTCTGCAGATTTATAGGTGGCAAACTAAAATGTCAGGGGGTCGTGTATTCATCTGTCAGTGTGTAATGCAATTAGACAAGATAATTGGGCAAACGAAGTTTTTACAGAGATCTGGAAAATGTATTAACTTTCCTTCATCCGCTTTGATAGCAGTGCAGAGTCATTGGGGGTGGGTGTAAGGTGCAAAACTGAGTCTGGATTTAGGATTAAGGCGGGAAATATTCCGATGGGGAACACACATCCAGTCTGCTTTCTCAGTGTCTCAAGCACAGCTTACAGGAGGAACAGAGTGCTGTGTTCCCTTGTGTTGATTGAGGAGGGCTCAGTAATGGAAATGGCAGGGGCAGATGTAAATATGAAGCCAGTAATATGTCTTAATTTAATCAACACTTGACAAAAATCCCAGGGAAGTAAATAATCTGTTCACTTAGCAGATTTTGCTGGGGTATCTCCAAATCTTTTGTGGCAACGAAGCCCCAAGCTGAAGTGTAAACAGCAAGAATGATCAGAATTAGAAATCCTGAGCTCTGCCTCTAATTTTTTTTTTCTGAGAAGGGCTACAAAGGACATCTGGACATCTTAAACAAGGTCACAAGCAACAGGGAGCCACAGAAACTGGGGCAAGGAGTGCATCCTTCTGCATATTTAACTGCCCATCCATTTTTACTCCTTGTCCATGTTTATGTGTTTACATCTGCCCTGCCATCACTTTATGTCTGCCCTGCTATCACTTTAATAGCTGGCATATTTTAGGCATCGAGGCTGAAATAGTCGCAGGAAAAAGCAAAAGTAAACTCTAAGAGGCAGGTTTAGAATTACCTCTGAATTAAAAAGCAGATTCAATATTTAATGATGAGGTACTAAATGACGTCCTGACAATTTTATTAAACTAAAGTGAGGCAGCACATTTGATTTAGGCCATCCAAGCTTTCTATTCCCCGTGCCTAGGAAGGCTTGTGGTAGTAATCAACTCCCTACATTCAGAGGAAATTGTTTCTTTATGGTTTAAAGTGTGAAGGCTCTTCTAGACAACCATATATTGCATCCAGCAGGACCCTCTTTTAGCACGTTCAGCACTGGGAGAAAGGAGCAAATAGCGACAAAATTAAGGAAGAAATTGCAGAGCAATGGCCTTGAACTGATGCAGGGCCCTAATTCAGCAGAGCACTCAAGCGCACGTAGAACTTGTAATCTCTGTCAGCTTTGATGAGGGGGTTGTGAACCCAAAAGCTTTTCTACCTTTTGCTCAGATACATCGGCGGGTTTCATTCTCTAATGAAATCAGGCTAAAACTTTTGGGTTTTATGTCTGCAGAGCAGTCCCTAGATCTGTGTGGCTGCTGCCTCGCACCCTTCAACCCCGACATCGATGGGTATTGATGCCTTCAGCCCAGGCTCCTCTCAGGCCTGATTTGCAGCACCAGGACTAGGATTGCCTGGGATCCTTTAAACACACTATTTTTATGTTCTAGCTGGAGGTATGGAGTTATTTCCCACAGCCATGAGCCCCTGAGTTGGTCAAACAACAGGGTGCAGCATCGTAGCAGGTTCATTACAGCAATTTGGGCACCGCATAGAAACTGCCACCAGTGAGGGGAAGGATGATCTGTTCATAGGAGCCTGAATTCCCCCAAGATTTAGCATTTAAGGCAATTACTGCACTATTCCTTCATGCCTCATGTACAGGAAGCTCTTGGATAATTATCAGTTTCGGGGGGAAAAACACACAGCTAGAAAATGTGTGGATTTTTAAGCTGTGTCAGAGTCCTTCCCAGGAAAGCCCAGGGCACAGGGAGGGTTAACAAAGGATTTGTTCTCGTGCACTGGGACCCCCATCACAGGTTTGTGTGTCAGCTGATCTCCAGCACCACTGACAACGTGAGTGTTCACCACACAGATGTCATCAGTGGTTGCTGATTCCTTCCTGAGGATGCAGGAATTTTTTGGAAACCACCACGTTAGCAAAGCTCTCCGGTAGGAACGGATGGCTGATGCACAGCGCTGTGAAACCTAGAATTTGAGCATGTGAGGTTAATAAACACCAGCAAGTTACCATAACTCACAAATTAAAGGCCCCAATTTTCACAGTCGGGCTGCGAGATCTAATTAAGGCTGGTGGTGCAATTCAGTGTTTGGAGAGTAACTGCCTTGTTTAATTTCTCCACGGATTTTGCTGCCTTTATTTTTTTTTAAGCAGCAAAGGAAGATAAAGCAAGGCAGAGACCTTTCCCTCAGGACCAGGTCCATCTGCAGCAGAAAGCTCCGGTTCCTCTATGCCTTGCAGTTTATTATTACTTCTCACTGGTTATTTTCTGGGTAATAGAGGAAGCTGCTGGGTTTATTTTATCTCCTTCATCACTTTAAACAATGTCAAAGGCAGCTAATGCCCACGATGGATGGTTTGCTGTTATAAATATGAATATTATTAAGTATAATTGGTGCATCCCTGTTATCTCGGTGGCGTGTGCCTCGGGCTGGATGCCTCTGATGGATCTGAAGGCCATCGTGTTACATCTGGCAGAAGGATTAAACAACCCTAAAGTCACTCTTTGTTCCCAAATAAATGAGCAGCTAATTGCAAAGCCCACATGGGGTGAGGCTTTTGGGTACTCCCGCTCAGCCAGGTTCCTGGGATGTCCCTGGTACACCACGGGCTTGTCCTGGAAACAGAGAAACGAATGAAGAAATGTTCAGAGAAACAATGAAGAAAGGGAATTATTAAGGCAAATTCATGTTGAATGCTTCCCCTCTGGGAAACTAAACCTCTGTATCATGGCACCTTTGAGTAGCAGGACCCATTGGATTGGAGCGTGCCCAGAAATGTTCTTCTTTGGGATGGAATTGTTCCCTGGGAGGGTGGGCAGGGCCTGGCACAGGGTGCCCAGAGAAGCTGTGGCTGCCCCTGGATCCCTGGCAGTGCCCAAGGCCAGGCTGGACAGGGCTTGGAGCACCCTGGGATAGTGGAAGGTGTGATAAGAACAAGATGACCTTTAAGGTCTCTTCCAACCCAGACTGTTCCATGAGTCAATGATTCTATCATCTGTGCAGAGTTATCACAGAATCACAGAATCACAGAATCACCAGGTTGGAAGAGACCTTTAAGATCATCGAGTCCAACCTATGTCCACAATAAACCATTTTTTAGCCTTTAGGTAATCAAAAACCAGCTGTTAAGTAAAAACAAGGTATTTTGAGTGTGGCATTTATGTGTTTATAACTACTTCCTTTAATTGGTAGAGAACTGGTTCCCACAGAGGGATTAGGGTTTGGCAGCCCCTTTTCCTGGTATTTAATGCAATCCTCAACCTGCCCTTTCTCACTGTCCGCACAGATCGCTCTGGTATCTGCTGTGCTGGAGCCATGGAGAGCCCTGCAGGGGACAAAAAGGCCCAAATTTAGCAGAACAGCACCATGTCACATTTTTATTTATCTAAAGACCCGTGTGAGTGATGAGGGGAGTCGCTGTGAGCGCCTGCTCCGGCAGCATCTGCTCCAGGGACTCCTCTGCCCACCCGGGGCCCGGCAGCTCCTGCTGGGAGCACAGTCCCTCTCCTGCCTTCCTCAGCCGATTTTGCTCAAAACCCCAGTTTCAAGTGGTTCCCTGCTTCGCTGCTTTCCTGGTTGGGCTCAGCATCTGCTGCGGGAGCCGGGGGATTCCTCACGCGGGGTTTCTGTTCAATGAGAGACCCTCGGGCCCTCCCTTTTGCTGAAGGAACTAAATATCTTACATCAGGTTTTTGAGCACCCACTGCTCCAGATGAAATCAGTGGGGAGCTGCATCCACTTCAAGTTTCAGAGCCCGTTTAGCTTTGATTTGCATCTGGTATCTAGGGCAAACTCTGGGAAGTGTCTTGTTTCATCCAGTCTCGCCGATGTCTGTGATTTTATCAGGAAGTCTCAGGGTATTTGGTGTGTTTTTTCCTTAACATCCCAGCTTAACCATCAATTGATCACATCAGAACTGAGTCACTCAGTTAAAAATAAAAGCTTGTGTCCCCTGAAACGTTGAGTAACAGTCAGGAAAACACAGGAGCTGCAAGAAAAAGGGAAGGGAAAGTGTAAGAAACCAGAATTTTCTATTGCGGACATCTTGGAAAGGATTCTTTGGCCAAAACCCAGGATTTTGGGACGTCTGGGTTTGGTAACCTTGCAGGAGAGCAGATGATGTGAGGTGCTGGAGGGGTTCCTGGGTGTTTCCATCTCATTTGGAAAGGAAGGCTGCCGAACCCTACCTCGTTTTATCACCAGTGAAGTATAAAAATATTGGTTTTATGAAAGGTAAATGACATTGTTTGAAAGCAGGGACAAAGCGGGAGAGTGACTCCAAGGGCACAGTCCACAGCAAATGTGGGAAGAGCTCTCCTGGTCCAGCCCTTCTGGGTGATGTTTGTGGGAGCTCTGTACCATTCCCTGGAGAAAAAGCCTTAAAATGGAAAAATATAGAACATATGAATGAACTCAAGCATTTTCCACTCCAGTCATGGAGCAGCCACCCTGGGATGGGGCGTGCTGGGAAGGCGGACAGGACAGGTGGGGTGGGAACACTTTTTGAGCATCTTCTCCCATTGCAGGGGATAACAGAGCAGAGGCTCTGAGGGCTTTGAAGCAGGGAGCAGGAGCCAGGGCACCTAAGGCAGATCCCATCCCAGTCAGTCACTGGAGCAGAGCATTGCTCATTTTCCATGTTTGCAAAGCTGGAATTTGCACTTTGGCCAAAATATCCCCATCAGCACCAATATTCCATCAGTCTCTCAAGGCTGGCATATCCCCAGTGCTGTTTGGGAGAACCAGACACCTGAGAAATGTTTGACCTAAGCTGCCTTTCCCATTTTTAATCTCTTTCCTTCGTCTCTCTGCACACCCAGCACCATTTCTCACATCCCCAGACGGGTGGAAGGGAAGAGGCAGCTCCTTGTCCATGGCTCTCCCATCCCTGCACCAGCCCTCAGCCCCTGCCAGCTCCCTGCCTGTTCTCGCCACACAGGAAGGAAAATTCCCTTTAAATACACCAGGTCAGGGAGCTTTCCCACATGGACACTGCCCTTTTCTGCACAGCCAGGATGCTGCTTGGGGCAGCGGGTTCTAATTACAGCTGTGTAATTGCAGAGCTGCACTCGGCCATCCCAGCAGGGCCGTTCCTCAAGCAACACCAGCTCTGGGCTCCCAGCGCCAGGGGGAATGGTTGGGAATATTTCTCTTCCCTCTCTCTCTGCCCCAGCATTCCCCAGGCTCCACAAATTCTAACTTTCACACACCCAGGGAGGAACAGTCATTGTTATCTCAGGACTGTGAGCCAAGGAGAGAAGCAGGAGGACAAAAGAGCAGCTTGTTTTGTTGGGGGTTTTTGTTTCCCCTCCCCAGCTCCATCATTCTTACACTCCTAACTCTGTCTGCAATTCCAGCCTGCTGCAGGATATCTCTTGCCAGCCACGGATGCCCTGTGGGATTACCCTTTCTTCTCCATTGTTTTTGCCTGCTTTCCTGCAGATAATAGGGAATGCAGCATCTTGCATCACAACTGTTCTTGGTAAAACCCTGTGTGCAGTGGCTGTGCTGGCTGACAAGGGGTGGGTGCTGGGAGGGCACGAGGGAAATGTCTGGGGTGGATTTGGTGAATTGGTGCAATAAAAACCTTGTCCTTGCTGTTGGGGTTCCACTGCTCCCCTGTGCGTGGCTGCTCCTCAGAGAAACATCCCAGGCACCACAGCAGCAGAAATAAAGGGGGAGCTTTCATTTCCTGTTAAAGCAGGTGTAACTGGGCTGTACCTGGGGTCTGAATCCCACACACTGGGGGAATGGGCTGCAGTGCTGCAAGGGTTCCTGTAGGATGGGCTAAGCTGTGCCTTTGTATTGGATAATCATCAAAGTCCCTCCCAACCCAAATCCAAATCATTCTATGATAACTTCTCCTAAGACACCCAATAGGTTTGGTTTGGGCTGCTCTCATCCATGGCCTTGCCCAGCTATGCCACAATAATAATTTCACCCCCTGGGTCAGGAGGTGACACAGGGACACTTTGGTTTCTTTTTGCACTGATCCCTTTCTTCCCCTGTCAGTGGATGCCAGCAGTGGTAAGTGCTGTGTGCCAGGGCTCTGTTTGCCTTCTTTATAACCATATATTCTAAAGTCAGTGATTAGGAGTCATTAAAAGCAACAGATTCCTGATTAACAAAAGCTTTGTGCCAGCGCTCGGGGCTTTGGGTGACATTTCCAGGGCTGCTTTGGCTGCCAGCCTCTCCAGCACCAAGCCAATCCCTGGCATTTGCCACTTGCCCAGGGCTCTCAGGACTCACCTGTGGCACAGTGAGATCTCTGGGAAGTGTTTCATTTACAAACAGTTCTCTTTCACTTTATACAGCTATTTATTTCTCATCCTTTAATTATTTTCATTGCAATGTTAACTGCTCGGGAGGAGGTTTGGGTTTTTTCCCCCAAAACTTTTCATCCACGTTTACCTGGGCTCGTGCTTTGCCTCGTGGTTTCCAGCAGAGACAGGGAGACAGGGAAATATGAAGAGGTCACAGGAATCATTTGCTTAATAGGATGTGTCTTCCTACCTGCAAGCAGTTAATGTTGTGCTTAGTCCCTGAACCGTGAAAGGTTATAAATTACTTGTTTATCCACCTCATTTCTGGGTGTTTCCATTCTCTGCATGACATTCAGATCCCTTTTTCTGAATCATTCTGCTTTTGGGCTCTTCAAATCACACAGCAATGGTTCTAATGGATAATTTTGAAAGTAAATTCAGGGTTTCAGTGACTTATTTTTCCCCCAGCAGTATCAATTTCTGAGGCTTCTTTTCTTTATTTGGGATGGTGTGTTGGACAGTAAAATGCCAATAAAAATTTCGGGGGGATATTTAGAGGGGAAGTCTCTTTCCAAGGTGCATCCCAGATGTGGGGGCTCAGGAGAAGCCCAGGTTGGGTTATCCCCAGGTAAAATTCCTGCCTGGGGAGGATTTGGAGGAGCCTGTGCATTCCCATGCCGGTTTTTTTTCCAGCAAAGACTTTTTCATAGTGTCTAAGTATCCACATGGGTAAGGAGAGGGAAAAAACGGAGGAGGTTGGAGGACTGTGTGAAATTCAGAGAAAGAAGAGCAGAGGAGGAGGAGGAACAAAGTGCCCCAAGGCAAGGGAACAGACTCCAGGCAGGGAAGAGGATACAGGGATGTTTTATCACTTCTTTCCTCTTCAAAATCTTGTTTCTCCAAACCCACCTGACAAGTTCAGCAGTTTCACTCAAATGAAATCCTAAAACTATGAGAGACAAGTGGCAAAACTGGCACTGGGAGTTGTAAGACTGATGGCCAGGCCATACCCTGGGGAATCAAGATGAGAAAAAATCATGTTTTTAAAGGCCATGACCTGATTAAATGCCACAAAATCACTCCAAAACTATTCTAAAATTTTAATAGAAATACTCTAAATTATTGAAGTTCATCTGAACATCCCTATGAATACAAACAGAGGGTGATGGGCAAAAAGGGACAAAAACAGGTGGTTTAATACAATCAGGGAAATTTTTCAATGTCTGATTACAACAAAGAGGCTGTGCAAAAAGAGTCTCTGAATTTCCTAACCCTAAAATTAATGTGAGACACACCAAAACAACCTGTTCATCACACTGAAAACAGAAAATTCAGCAAAACTTCTAACAAAATATTTCATTTTCCTCTGGGTCAGGCTGCATCACCACAATCAAACCACCTGGTTGTTCCAGAGGATACATAAAAATTTTGCTAAATACATTTTATTGCCAAAACATTTCAAAACAAAGTTTATTTGCTCGTGTTCTGTTGCTAATTCCTCCTGTAAATATTGTGTGAAGTGTTTGTTGTTCTTTTAAACTGTGAGCAGCTGTAGTGGTCTGGGAGGCAGCACTAATGAACAGATGTGTATGGCAGAAAAAAAAGCTATTATCTTGCTTTTGTTCACCAAAACTTGTTAATTTGGGACTATTTGCGTTTCAAGCTGCAATTTTGTTATCCACCAAAGGTGTAATAGTGGTCTTTAGAAGCTGAGATCGTTTTTTTGCCTTTAGCTTTTCTTTTCCCTTATTTACCTATCTGTAAAATGAAAATCCATTCAATACCTATTCCAACTCAGCTTTCTGCTGGTTCCTCACGGTCTGCAAGAAGCTCATATAAAATAGATTGGGGAAAAGTTGGCTGTAGTCAGTGGAAAACGAGGGTTCCCAAAGCCCTAAACAGTTTACATGAGTATCACTTCTATAAGCAAACACAATAAGGAAAGAATTTGGCATCCCTGAACTTCTCTTTTCACGCCTTCAGCTGACTGTGGTCTAATTGTGGCCTCACCAAATTAAGACAAACTTTTCCAGTGTTCCAGTAGAGGCAGACTTAGATTTTATTTGGGTGGTTGTGGTTGTTGCTGTTCTCCATGAGGTGTTTGGAAGCTCAGGGAGTGCACAGGAGAGCCCTGCAACTGGCAGAATGAAAAGGTTTCAATCAGGCTGGCATTGCTGGGGTGATTTATCTCTTGAAAACACCACCAAAGGCTGGAAAGCTCCTAAAAAGCTGTGTGCAAATGGTGTTGGTCATCTCAGGCTTTCAGCCCTGCTCCTCTGGGAAACTGAGTTTTTGTGATGTTGGAAGTCATTGGGTGGAGATCAGGGTGCTCAGTCTGGGAATGGCCTCTTGATGGATTCGTAACAAGAGGTTATGGAAAAGAAAATCAAATAATCTCCCTGATAATCCAGAAAAATCTCCGGCAGATCCCTGTGTACTGCCACTGCGTGGAAGTGTGGAAACCCAGCTGAGCACCATGGATCTGGAGAAGTCCAAAGCAGGGGATTTTCACTCCTTTCCTTAGATTCTTCTTGAAGATAAAATATGCATATACTTATAACCATATATGTGTGTGTGTGTGTATGTGTGTGTGTGTATATATATATATATATATATATATATATATATATATATCTAAACACATACGTGGGCTTATCAGTTTGCAAACAGCTGAACTGCNTAGATGTGTCACTTTGAGGTGTATTTCCCCAGCCTGAATCTCACTTAATTTCATCCCTTTTATTTCTGGCTCTGTCCTTCTTCAAACTATTAATTTCCTGCCCTCCTTTGGCACTGACACGTTGTCACCATGCCCAGCCTCGTGTGTCACCCGCTGCACCCCAGGCCCAGCAATCCCTTTTCACTCTGCTGTAATTGAGTGTTCCAGTTACAGGTCCTTGGGGTGACTCTGCTCCACCACCACGTGAAGGTGAGAGGATTTTAGGGTCACCCAAGACCAGGTGATGCCCCTCCCTCCTTTGCAATGGGAACCTCTTATTATGCAGCTTGAAAACCTCCGGGCAGTTCATGCACCCACCTCATGCTGCAAACTCATATCTTATTTATTGTCCACCATTTAAATTAAGTCCCTTTTGCTGTGGCTCCAAGGCATCTTTTCCCCCCTTGAATCTCTGTTTCCAATTATTTTCCCCCAGATATCATTAGCTGGTATTTGCCAGGTTGCATCTCAATTTTGTTTTCTGTCCTTTTGCTTAATAACAAAAAAATCACGAGGGGTCACTTTGAGGAGGTGGAACTAATGGGCAATCATGGATATTATGGAAGCTTGAAAAATTATTAAGGTGATGAAATCTTTCTAGTGCTACATGCTAATGAAAACCCAGCATGGGGCTGGTTCTGAGATAATCCTATTTCTAGACTGATTGAAATATCACTGTGAGTGCTTTCTTCTAAATGTATATATTCTAAGGATCCATACATTTGGCTGTCCGTGAAATTGGAGTTGCTTTGCTTTTCCTGGACTGGCATATGAAATAGATTAGATGGATGCTTGTAAGAGCTTATTAAGCTGCTGTTGCTTGACGTTTCGTGCATGTGATGAAAGGAGAGGCTGCAGTGGGCAGTGGAGCAGGGGCTCGGTGTGCTGCTCCTGCTGCCCACAGCCACCCAGTGCCTCCCTCGCAGGGCTGTGCCCATACACCACATGGGGGCCTGGGAGCCTGCTGGTCTGCAAGGACCTGAGTACAAAGGATTTTTAAACAAATCTTGGAAAATGGCCTCGTTGATGGCCCTGTCAGAGTATTTCCTCTTGCCAGGACACCGTGGTGGTGTGGGCACGGCTGGGCTGGGATGGCGTGGGGAGGGAATATTTGCTGTGTGAGCCCGAGCTGCCACTTAGTGCAGTTCCCAGCAATCACTGAGTGGTTGCTAAATGCAATTGGGGTGGGTTTGTGGCACTTTGGTGGTTAACAGGTTACCCCTGCCATGGGGCTCACCGAGCTGTCACGAGGTGCCAGGCACTCAGGCTCTCCAGACCTTGGCTCACGGGATCACCACGGGCTCCTCGTGGGCAGGGGAGTATGAAATGAAACACAAGGGAAGAGCTTTTCTCTGCATGACCCCGTCTCTGTGCTTTGGGTGACTTTTATTCACTCCACGGGCTGAGTAAAGTCCCAGTCTGGGCTCGGCTGGAATAAACATCTGTGGCTGAATAACTGCACTAATGCAGGGAACACATGATGAAAAGTGAGGATTGTGAACAGGGATTTTTTATTCAGTACAAGGGAAATTCTCTCCCCAGAATGAATGGCAGCTATTCATGTCAGTGAGAGGAGAGATAAGGAGTCAGGACAATTTTACTAACCCTTAACAAGGCTCCCAATCTATTTATACATCACCATCGATGTGTGGCTCCGCTTTCAGCTGCAGACAGATGGCAATGGTTTAGTTCAACCACTTTTTTCCCCTCAGTGCTCTAAAACCATTATGGACTTTGTTGCTGGTTTTACTTCAGTCAGATGCTGATGTTGCTGCAGCTTGGTCCCTCCTCACCCCAGGGATGACTGCAGGGTTCTTCCTTGGGAATGCCTTCCCCACGAGGCCAAGGCCTCTCCTCCTCCTCATCTTCCTCCTCCTCCTCCTCCTCCTCCTCCTCCCCAGGAGCCCTTGTTGTCACCTCTGATCAGAGCTCCCCTTTGCTCCTCTCTAACCCTTTCACCTGCATCGCTGTCCCTCAGCTTCACCTTTCCAGACAGATCACCCTCCCTTATCTACTGAGTTTAAGTTGCATTTGAGGGACATCAGCTTCAGGAAGGAGGAATCCTGTGGGATTAACACCTCCAAGAGCACAGGAGGAGATGGTGGGTTCCTCCTATGTCCCTTTCTTTCCAGCTTCAGGGCACTGTGAGCTCAAAACAGTCTCTGATAGTCCAAGCAGATAATTCCTGTTTATTCCCCCAGGAGCAGGTCCCTTGATGCTTCTCCTTTGAACAGCAGCTTTAACTTTCTAAGTAATCTATAAATTAATAAAAATATTAATGGTACATCAAAATGTGTCTGTTCAAAACATGCCAGCAATATTCCTGTTTTGTCCAGGTGAAGCTGTGGGATGGAGGCGGTGTGGCCGTGCAGGATCACCACGGCTGGGGTGGGAATTGATGCCATTAGAGTGGTCTATTGACATTGAGGAAAATCTTTAATTCTAGACTTTATATGAATTGTTGCTGGTTTGTTGTTTTTTGAGGTGTTTGTATTGTATATATTGAGCTGCATTCTCAGAAATCACCAGATGAAATGTCTGGCCTGTTCTCTGTCTCAGGCACCCATAATGATAAATTTGGTCTCTAAAACAGCAATGCTCTTATCATGTGCATTCCTGTAGTGAAATTTCTTGGCTTCAAAGGTCCCAATTGTATATTTATTTTATTTTTTCTCATTTTTCCCCATGTCTGTTCACATTCTTTATAGTGCAGAAAACGAGATTTGCACACCTCCTGAATAATCCCATGCACCAAACCCCAGATGGAGGGAAAGGCCACCACCGTTGCACCTTCCATAGACCCTCCCTGGGTGTTTTTGTGCCAGGCTGCAGTTTGAAATATTATGGGAAAGTTTAGGAGGAAGAAAGGTTTCTGCTTGGCTGCTGAGATAATTTTCTCTGGAATCATATTCCAGAAGGTTTCCCTTGATATTTTACATCACATGAAGCTGTGACCCCTTTGGCTTCATGGCATATGTGTCTTAAAAGCACACTCTGTGCATAAAAGCCTTGGAAATGCTCTGAAGCCTGAGACTGCAGCAAGGACCAAATCCATGCGATGTTGTCATAACAACAAACAATAATTTGAAATGCAGATTTTTTTCATCTTTACTCTTTGGTTGTGATGGAAAGCTGTGGAAAATGGGGGATTTGCTGCACTGAGATTGTTCCTATTAGAATAAGAAGGTGATAATGGGAGTTGGTAGGATGCCCGAGGGATCAGGAGGATGATTTATGAATACTCCTAAACCATAACACAGCTAAACCAAGAATTAGCTGTGTTTCTGTGGTGATTTCTGTCAAGCCTATAAGACTGGTGTGACCACTGGGGAATCTCTGGGCTCTCTGGAACTGAGATTTTCCTGCAGGTAAAGCCCCAACCTGCGACCCTCCGACAAACCCGTGGGAATCACAGAGTCTTTGCTGTTTGTTTCCAAGCAGGTGTCACATCCCTTGGAGCCGGCGAAGGGAGTTTGCTGGGTTATTTGCAAACAGCTTTTGCTGCTAAAGAACAGTGAACAGTGATTTCTTTTAGTGAGGAAGGAGTTGTGTGATCCCCCCACATCTGTCACTTCACTGTCGCTGCTTTTGTGCTGCTGCTGCAGGTCAGGCCCAGCTCCCAGCCCAACCCACCCCACAGGTGTTCTCCACATCCCCTCTGGAAATCCACAGCCACTCCCTGTGCTGCCACTCTGAATCCTCGGGCTGCAGCCCATCTTCCAGATGTGGATGAAGCGCTTTTACCTAAACTTTTCCGGTTTTTGCGTGTTCCTCTCCACCGTGCGGTGCAGGATGCAGGAAGCAGCCACGGCACTGCCTGGGGAGGGAGGGGTGCAAGCACAGCCCAGTGCTGGCCACTGCCTCACTTGAATATTTCATATCCAGATAAGAGAAAATCACACTCTGCACGTGAACTCCGGCCTGTTTTCTCTGCCCTTTCTGGCTTCATTCATGCTCCCTTTGTCACTTTTCATGTTTCATGATGCCTCAAATGTCAGAAACCTTCTTATTTTCCTTGATAGGTTTTGTGATTTCCTTAGTCATTCATATCTGTCCTCGCTCTTTTCTTGTACTAATATCTCTGAGAAGCCAACTCATTTCCTGAGCTTTACACAAGGGCTTTCTCTTTTCCTTTTTTATTCCTGATCTTCATTTCCTTTCTCTGTCCCTGTCCATCCTCTTTCCATTCCCTCATTTCTGCTTTTCCTGTTACACCAGCACTTTCCTCAGTCTGCCTGGGTAAAATCTAGCCAGTTTGATTTTTATAAAAGAATGATCATAAAGTGAATATGCTTGGTATGTCAACAGAGGCAAGATTTGTTCTGAGCAGTGTAAATATTCTTGAGATCTCAGAGTCCTTGAAATGAATCTTCCACCCTTTGGACAAAAGGTGCCAATGGCATTTGTTGGTGCTCTGGAGATGCTGGGCCAAGCAGGAGGAGCACATCAGTAGCCTGCAGCTATTTCAGACTTATTTTACCACATCATCTGTAGAAACAGCTGTTAGACAGAAAAAAAGATGGGGCAAAAGCAGACACAAGCCTTAGCTGCAATTATTTCTAGTGGCAGGTGCAATCTCCAAAGCTGCAGAGATTTCTGCTTGCTTCAGATAAGTCTCTCAGCTTTGGATGTCTTTTTAGGAGCCTCTTTCAACATTGCTTTGCTGCAGAGTGGTGGGACAGGCTGGTGGCTCTGGCCAGCTGGCTGGGGCTTGAATCTGGGCTCCTGCCACCACCCCTCTGCCTCCCCTGCCGTGCCCCACGCTTGATTTGCACCCCACAAATTCAACTGCTTAACTGCCTTGTCTCAATAGTAATAATTCTGGAATAAGCAACTCTTATTCAATAATATTTTGATGTTTAGGACAAATCACTGCTATGGCTGCAGCAGCACAGGCAGTGGTTTCATGAAGAGATTTTTATATGCAAAATTGTACTCTGTGTTCTATTCCTTGTGGTGGAATTCTATTCCTTCCTCCCTCCCCTGCCTGCAGGGTCACAGTTGCAGCCTCTCTCCCTCCCATCTTTCTTAGCAAATACCAAAGCAACACATTCTTAATATTTTAGCAACATCTATTTCCTGTGTCAGCAATCCGATCCCACCGTGTCTCCAGAGGCTACTTGAGTCTCTTTCAATGATCCTTTTTTGTATTCCACACTTGGGGGGAAAAAAAAAGGAAAAAAACCAGTGTTTGTGTTTTCTTCAGCCTTAGTGCAATTCCCATTTTCTGTCTGATGCTGCTGCTCTAAACCCCCTGCACAGACTCTCCCTTCACCCTGTGCCCCCTTTGCTTCTACCTCTGATGGGTCAGGGGCTTCTTTGCCCTTTGATTATTCCTACACTTGCCCACTCCTGCACCATCACACATTTATTTATTTATTTATTTATTTATTTATCTCTCTATTTATTTATTTATTGCTACGTAACTCCAGAGCTTAAATAAATTTTTTTTGCACTATTTTCACCCGTTCTACGGCCTCTGTTGTTTTTCCCCTATAATTTCACCTTGAGGCTTTTTGCTGCTGTGTTTTGCCCAGCAGGAGTGAATCGCAGGCCTTGGCTAATGAGAAGTGCTGGGTTTGTGTTACACGAGGTGATGGTTGGGTCAGGGGTCCGTGAGCAAGGGCCACTCTGTGTTACCCAGTGTAATTCTGTGACACGTGGCTATTTCATCCGAGAGGTGGATGTGGATGAATAAAATCAGCCGCAGAGACAGAAGAACTCGGCAGCTTTCAGGTTATGAAATACCTGAAATGCACTTCTTCGTCAGGCTGCGTTCACAGGCAGATCCCATCCAGCCATGAATTTGTGCTTGTAAGGCAAAATATCTCCTCCTCCCAGTGAATCAGGCATGTGAACTTCTGCAGTCCTTCTCCCACGGCTTGAACACGCGTGGCAGAGTTGGTGCTCTCTGCAATTTTACTCCATCTGTGTTGGGAAAAATGGATGTGTTTTCCAATGCAAAAAATCAACATCAAATCCCAACACAGACAACACAAGTCAAGATGTATTTATTCCTGTTACTGGATCAAAGTAAGTACTGGACTTCCCATTAAGGCTTGTTTTAAACTAAAAGTGTACATTAAAAGCCTTAACAGGTTTATTTACAAGTAGTTTGATAACACATCTTAAACCACATTCTTATTCCAGATAGGATCAGAAAGACAGGGTTTCACAAGTGGGCCTGTGCTCCTCTTGCATTTTACTGGGATCAGATCAGGCAGCCACCGGTAATTCCCTTCCTGTGAGTTCCTGGGTGAGGGGTGGGTGTCTGGGGGCTGTGCATTCCGAGTGGGACACCCTGCAGGGGCTCACTCCTCATCTGCCTGCGCTGCGTGGGCGCCAGGAGCACGAGAAACAGTGCTCGGAAAAACAGTGTTTTCTGATACATTCCAGGACTGTATCTGAATTTTGGTGCTTTGTCCTCAGACCAGAATTTGCATTTGATGTGGTGCCCAGGGTGTGTTTGATCCCAGCGTGAAGCGCGACACGGCGTGAGGCAGCCGCTCCCAGCAGCCTGGGAGCCCGGGGCTGCTTTTCTTTATCCAGCTCGGTGTTAATAGTCTCTCTTTCAGCATTTTGCCCTTTTCCGTGTAATCAAGCAACCTCTCTAGAGCTTCCTTCGAGTTTGTGGAAGAGTCCAGGTTCAAGCTATTAAAGCTGGTGGGTTTTTTAATCTGCAGCAGCAGAATTCTGCGTTTCCTTGTGCCAACAGAGCGAGGCATTTGGACAGGCAACGCTCCACAGAGAGAGGCAGCAGCTGGTCCAGGCCCTGCTGAGTCCTTCTGATTTTCCCTTGAAGTGGAGAGATGTGGAGAGCCATCCACTGGGATCACAGGCTGGCTTTTCCACATCTGACACAGCCGTGGATAATCCCGGCTGGATCAAACCCAGGGTCGGAGCCACAGTTCTTCCAGATGCTGGATGCTGCCGTGGTTAATCTGCTTCTGGGCAGTACCTGTCCTCTTAACTCTGTGCTGTGTGCTGCACATGTGGTGGTGTGCTGGCCAAAGAGGACACACAGCACTCCCCAGTCCGTCTGGAGCAGCGTCAGGAGTCACTGAGAGCCACTTCACTGCGAGCCATGACGAGAATTTTTAATTCCCCTCTTTGCAGCATGAGATATTTTCAGCCTGGATGGCTCTGTTATGATGCTAAGAGGTCTAAAATAGCACTTTTTGCCTGCTGATGTCATTTTACATCAACTACAGGGCGTCATCACTTTGCTGGCAGAACAGGGACGGGGTGTGATAGTCCTGATGCCCCGTGCAGCCTCAGAGTGCTCTGCAGTTACTGGGGATTTGTGGAATATTTCTGGCACTGCCAGCAGGTCTTGAGCTTCTGCAGTTCAAATAATTTGTGTATCGTTTGAAAAGAGAGTGAAGTAAGGTGGGATTTGAGGAAGAAAGTCCTCCCTGTGAGGGTGGAGAGGCCCTGGCACAGGGTGTCCAGAGAAGCTGTGGCTGCCCCTGGATCCCTGGAAGTGTCCAAGGCCAGATTGGACAGGGCTTGGAGCACCCTGGGATAGGGGAAGGTGTCCCTGCCATGGCAAGGTGGAATGGGATGAGCTTTAATGTCCCTTCCAACCCAAACTATTCTATGATTCAACGAGGTTTCCACCCAGTCCAAGAAGAGAACTATTTTTAGTCTCTTTTGTTCTCACAGGTGCAGCTGAGCCGCTGATAGAAAATTCCTGGTGTGCCTGAGGTTGGCAGAGCTGCAGGCACAGGAGGCTCACGCCGCTCTCGCACGTTTCCCTCAGGCAGCCCTTGACACCACGTTTGAGACAAGCGTCGATTTGTCTGTCAGTAATTTTGGCAGCATCACAGCTCCTTTTAATCAGCTCTTTAAAGACTTCACGGCTGGTGGCCAAACTCCTGCTGCAGGTTCAATGGAGCAATTTACTCTTCAGCTCCTCATCGTGCCTGGATCCGTGGCATGGTGTGGTCTGAGGGGTGGGACGGGGCTGTGCTCTGTGCCTGCAGGCCCTGGGGCTGCACCTCTGACACCCCTGCACCTC
>VZTJ01005925.1:251486-280837 GCA_013397795.1 Orthonyx spaldingii
ACCTCCGACACCCCTGTACCTCCGACACCCCTGTACTTCCGACACCCCTGCACTTCTGACACCCCTGCACCTCCGACCCCCCTGCACTTCCGACGCCCCTGCACCTCCGACACCCCTGCCCTTCCGACACCCCTGCACTTCTGACACCCCTGCACCTCTGACAGCCCTGCACTTCTGAGACCCCTGCACTTCTGACACCCCTGCACCTCTGACAGCCCTGCACTTCTGAGACCCCTGCACTTCTGACACCCCTGCACCTCTGACAGCCCTGCACTTCTGAGACCCCTGCACTTCTGACACCCCTGCACCTCTGACAGCCCTGCACTTCTGAGACCCCTGCACTTCTGACACCCCTGCACCTCTGACAGCCCTGCACTTCTGAGACCCCTGCACTTCTGACACCCCTGCACCTCTGACAGCCCTGCACTTCTGAGACCCCTGCACTTCTGACACCCCTGCACCTCTGACAGCCCTGCACTTCTGAGACCCCTGCACTTCTGACACCCCTGCACCTCTGACAGCCCTGCACTTCTGAGACCCCTGCACTTCTGACACCCCTGCACCTCTGACACCCCTGCACTGGCACAGGGGGATGCAAAGCTTTGGGGAACACCAGGTTTCTGCTGGAGATCAAGCAGCAAGGAGACAGCAAAGCACAGGGTGCATCTTCTTTGGTTTCTCATGGAGATGGTCAGCCCACCACAAAGAAAAAAGGCAGGAATTAGATAATCTTATCCATCCCTATCACCTGCACCAGGAAACACATTTTGTTTTAATTTGTCATTATCAGCAGCAGCACGGCTCTCTCCAACCACCTGAAAGGAGGCTGGAGTGAGATGGGAGTCAGTCTCTTCTGCCAAGTCTCAAGTGAAAGGACAAGAGGAGATGGCCTGAAGTTGTACCAAGGGAGGTTCAGATTAGATATTGCAATGTTTTTTTTCCCAGAAGAGTGGTCAGGCATTGGAATAAGTTGCCCAGGGAAGTGGTGGGGTTGCCATCTCTCAAAGTATTCAAGAGATGTCTGGACATGGCCCCTGGGGATGTGGAACTATGCTGTAATCTAGGCAACACCTAATCAAGGTCCAGACCCAATTCTGGTATTTAAATAGCTCTTACTCCATCTTAAAGGTATGTTGGAATTATCTTTACGTTTTTGAGGACCAGCCCTAATTTTTCATTTTGAATTTGCTATGTTAAGCAGAACCACTGCAGTTTTCCTGCAGCTGAAAAGCTTAATTTCTCTGACTAAAACAAACTCCCAAGTCCTGTTTCTCTGATCCTGGGCTATTTGGCAGCGTGCTGGATATCACTCTATTCACAGGAGATGTTATTACCAGGAATACAAGCAGGTTATTATTACTCATGCTCAGCCTGGGTTGTGATGGGTCTCTCCAGGATCTGTTTCTATTCACTGTTTATTTTCATTAGTGGTTTGAATGATATAAGAGATGATACAGTTACAGTTTCAAGCCCTCTGGAGTGCAGCATGGTGGCTCAGGCTGACCTTGGCTCGTGGTATTTCTGCTCTGCACAAGATGAAATTCAGTGTCAGGGGTAGCAAAGTGCTTTTCTTAGTAGGGCAAAATCAGCTCTGAAAAGTGGGGAAAAGTGACCTTGGCAGAAATGTGTGCTGAAAGGATTTGGGGTTTGCTACGGATCACAGTAAATACACCTGAGGTTCAGTAACCCTCAACAGGTGGTTTTGGGTTGTGGTCGGGGTCTCCTGGGAGCCTTGGAGCTCCTTTGTGAGGTCTTTAGGACTTGAAGAAGAGTAATTCAATGGAAATTGTGAAATCCACACATTGAAAAAGCTTTTGGTTTAGACTCTGAAGGTGTATTTAGGGGTTTTATTTATTATTTAACTGCATTGTTGATGTATGAAGGCTATTTTCACGAGGTGCACGGTGGGCCAGTGCTTCTCTCAGAACAAGACAGGTTTTTACTGCATTTCTTAGCTTCAGCCTGTTAGAGAAGGTCTCATTTAATCATGGCAGGACTGACCCTATTATTAGCCAAGTCCATCTTTGTTAGGTTTTCACTGGAATAAAATAGTATCTGACCCCATAACAGATTCCCTTTCAATGAACTACTGGCAAAGCTCCTTGTGAAGGCTCGTGTTCGAATAAATTCTTGGCAGAGCTCTGGATAATGAGATTTCCATTGAATAAGCTGTTAGCAGAGCACCTTTTAACTCAATTCAGAGGGTTAGAGAGGAGCCCTGGGAGCCGGGACTGTCCAGTTTGGTCTCTGGCAGAGTCACTGGACGAGCGCTCTGTCCCTGTCCCCAGGAACAGGACACAGTCACTTCCATGCTCATGCCCACCTGGGGCTTGGAATTTCCTCAAAAATCATCCAAATATTTTATTGAGTGCCATGACATGACTGTTGAGGACAAACATTCCTGTCCCCATGAGCTGAAGATGGTTCCAGGTTTACTGTCTGATATCTGAAGTGGGCTGACCTTGAGTATAAATTTTTGGGTAGCAACTCTCTATATAATTTCTTTAAAACCCTTCTTTCCTGTATTTCCAGAGATACTCAGGATTATTCCCTCATTTGTGCCGTACCTGGAAAGGTGGTAGCAAGTGTCCAGGTACTTGTGAGCAGAACATGCCTCTCTCTATTCCCAAATATCATTTGTTATTCCAGCTCTCCATCTGAGTTTGGGATTATGAGTGGTCAGCTTTCATGCTACAAATCTTTATAATGGGATTAAGCAGATAAGGACATGTAGAAAATGATTAGTGCTCTCCTGGGAGCCATTAATGGTTTGTAAAGTTCCTCACAGCAGTAACACCTACCAAGTTGGGTTGTGCAGGAAGAAACTTGCACTTCCTTTAATACTAATTTTGGAGAGGCTGCGGCTCTCTGGGTAATGAGTATTGATTCCTTGGTGATCTGCTGAGAATTGTCAAGCAGATAGATTTAATCAGAAGTGGGATTCTGGTTGTAGCGCAGATAATACAAAGAAAATCACACATTTCATTAAGTTTTTTGGGGAATGAATATAGGCAGGGAAGATGAAAACCTCAATTCCCTTCCTTTGGATCCTGCGCTGTCTGCTGCTCTGAAGGACCAAAAGCAGCATCTTCCAGATAACAGACTTTTGGGATAAAGTGGCCTCAAATTCCCTTATTTGAGATCCCAAGCACCTCTCCAGCCACACTGTGGGGGCTGCATTGGGGCAGCTGCACTGCAGAGCATCACCTGATGCAGGTTCAGGGCTCCCAGTGCAAACCAACACACACAGGAGTGCGATGGGGACAAAGAGCTCCTCCACCTCCTCCTCCTCACTTAACATCCCAAACCCTGCAGCAAGAGCCCTTTCTCTGAAGGCAGCAGCCATCCTGCTCTGCTGCAGATAAGAGCTGCAGGATTAGGCCCCCCAAAGGGAAACCCTGCTCTTGCTCTGAGGTTTCGGTGTTTGGCACCAGCTGCTCTGCGCGGGGCGAGATCCGCGCTCAATCCTGTTTGTGCTGCAGCCAGCTCAGATTTGGAATATTCATGGAGGGCGTCAGAAATCTGTGTCTTGTTGAGTTATTGCTGTGCTGGCTGGGAATTACAGCTGAGCTCAGGCAGAGGGACAGGGACCCCCTCTCTCTCCCCATCCTGACAACTTCATCAGGCTCAGTGTTGTGTGAGCTTTGATAGAGATACCACGTGGAGCTCTGTCATCTTCTGGAGGGAAGTCTGATTATCCCAAATGAATTTGGATATCTCACAGCCTAAAACTGAATTTGGTTATCTCAAACTTTACACTTTTTGTGCTGTCTACTTTACGGTGAAGGATGGATGCACAGGTAAATCATAGAACATCCTGAGTTGGAGGAGACCCAATGACAACCCTCTGGTCTTGGTGAAGAAGGAAATGCTTTAAAAATCTGAAAAGTTCCCTGATTGGAAACACTAAACTCAATTGCAAGGCATGAGAAGAGCAACAATGGCCAATGGTGAGCAGAAAAAAATAAACATCAGCCCTCCAGGTTGGGTCCCTGATGCTGAAAGTAGGAGCTCCTTGAGGAAATTACATGGCTGGCAGCCAAAGGAGCTCTTGCTTCTTCAAATGCTTCCTAATTAAGTTCTGGCTATTAATCTGTATTCCTAGGTCAAAGGAATATATATACAGATTTCTATGAAATAACAAATTAATATGAATCATCTTGAGGAAGTGGCAGGAGGTTGGTTGGATTTGGAATGGGGTGTCATCAGCCCATGTGGAGTGGAAACGGGCTGGTTTGTGGCTGAGGCAGAGTGAAGGCTGTGGATCTTTTTTTAATTGATCCTAAAGCTGCATGGGCTGCCCTGTTCTCCAATGCACTGATTAAGGGTGATTATAGAATTAGCTGGGAAAAAAAAAAAATACAGCTGGATGTCATTGCCATGCAGAGATATTCCTGTGTTCCTCAGTGCCAGGCTCTAATCCTCACAACGACTCATCCCCTCCAATATTTTTCATGAAGCCACTGCCATGGCATTGTTATTTACCCAGATAACTCTGCTCATGGCAGAAGAGGACATCTCCTCCACCACCAGCTGTGCCCAGGCAGGAGAAAGTCTCCTTTGGTGAACTTCAGGCTCAGCCTTTTGGGAATCATCACGGCAAAGCCGATGAATGAAACTCCTGCTTGAAATTAGAGGCTTGCTGGAGCTGAGGGGTGTTTGTGACCAGGTCTTTCATTTCCTTTAGTATTGAGTGGAGCAGGAGCTGGGTCTTGGGGGCACCTCCTAGGCACAAACATAATATGTGAGGGTGTGATGTGACTCCGACGTAATTTGGAGTGGGTGAGGTGCATAGGAGGGAGTGATTCAAATACCCCATCCTTTCATGACTTGTCTGATGCTCTCCGCTCTGTTCCAGCACAGCAGCCACAGCTCATGTCAGCGTGCCCATCCTTACTTCCCCTGTATCCTACTGCAGGAAAAAACACCTCACCACACTTAAGGAGGACCTCTGTGAGTGCAATTTTCTCTAAACACCTAATTTCCAAGCAGGCCAACTGCACCTCTCCTCTAACATGCAGCTGTGACACTGCAATGACTCGTAAAGCACCATTCTGGGTGCCCTCCTGTCTCCACAGGAGCAGCCACGGCATCTCACCACTCTGCTCTGCCTCATCCTTCCCTGACCCAAAGCACTCACAAAGTCCTGCTTTGTTAGGCAAGAGAACCTCGCAGCAATTTGGTTTTTAAGTCAGGTGCTTGTTGTCCATTACCACCTGCCCCAAAGCTGAGCTCTGACTTCCAGAGTAGCTGATCCTTCTGAGCACTCACTTTTATCAGTCTGAGGTTTGACTTGGGAGGCTCAGGAGCACAAAGATGGACTTTTTTCTTAGGGTTGAAAGTATGGATGGAATTTAAAGCAAGTGAGGAAAGAGGCTGTGAAAGACCTCGCTGTTACTCACCTCTATGGGGCAACACACGTGGTGAAAAGCAGGGAGGAGGGAAGTATGTCACTGGTAATTGAGACAAGCTGCATGAAGAGAGGAGCAGACAGAGGCCAAGAGAGATTCTCATGTTGGATTCAAAAAGCAGATAAAAAACACCAGCAGAGAAATGAAATTAAAAGTAGAAGAATGGAGGGGGGACATTTATACATCTCTCATTAGAAAATGAGCATTCAAATAAGATATTCTGGGCAAGGAAGCATGGGTGCACTTAACAGCATGGAACTCATGGATCCCAGTGACTGTCCAGAGTGTGGGACAGAAGGGTGGCCTCGTGGGTTCACCAGGTGGAGTTTCCAAGGAAATCACAGTTAATAACTGAAGATCTGGCTCGGAAAATTCTGCTTTCGTTTCCTCACCCCTCCAACCCAGCCCCTAGAGGAGAGGGAACCAGTCCACTTCTCCTCAGCCACAGAGGTCATCTCACACCAGGGTAATCTCATCTCTCTGGGCTTGTGTGCCCAGTGGCAGAGCCCCCATTTCTCCTCATGTCGCTGTTGAGCCGATGTCGAAACAAGAGGCACACGAGAGAGATTGTCGAGAAAAGGGAATTATTTATTTAAATGCAGCTTTATATACAAAATGAACACTAACTGGGATTGGCCACAGCCATTTACCCCCTGGGGCTGATTGGCCACAGGCGTTCACCGCCTGTTCCCAAAGGAGCTCTGAACACCTTATCTTGTGTTTACAATCCTCGTTAGAAAAACAAGCATTTTCTCGTGGGAAAGAGCTTCTGTGCTGTCACATCCTCATTTCTCATGGGCAGGAGTGAGGAGGTGTCTCCAGGCCGATGAAAGTGCCTGTGTGCCAACGCCGTCTGCACATGCTGGGTGTGCAGCCCAGGAGGGAGAGGGAAGGCAAACCTGTTTTCCCTTTTTCTCCATCTCCTGCTGCTCTCCCCACCCCTAACTGAGATCTGCTGGAGGAGATGCGGAGGCGCGTTGGGGGAGGTGTGCAGAGATGGTTTTCGTTAACACGGCTGTCGAAGGTTCTTTGTGTTCTGCCTGATCCTTTGTTTTCCCTCGTTCTGTATCAACTGTGAACACAAGCCATCAGTTTAATTAGTGGGAAACAGGCAGGAGCAGCAACACAGAGCCTTGTGGGGCTTCCCCTCCCTGCTCTGATCAGATCACTCTGGTCTGGAGCTGTATTTTGAACTTTGGAGAAGGTGATGGAACATGAGATAAAATGCAGTTCTGCTATTTGATGCCACTTTTGGTTTCCACTGCAAAGCTGCAGCACTGGAAGGCTTTAACTTGGGCACAGCTGGGGACGTGGGGATGCTCATGATCATTCCCTTCTGCTGGAGTTTTATTTTGCAGGATATACCCAAGGAATATATTGCTGCAGTTAAAGCAAAGGCTTGGGAGCCAAGAGAGGGATGGGAGCAGTTCAGAATTTCCCTTTATGGCCCCCTGATTTTGGAGTGGAAGGAAAAAGCAGGGAAAGGGGGTGATGAATCCATGCCCAGTGCACTGCTCCTTTTGCTGCCTTGATGTGTAACCAACAGATAAAGGTACTGGATAGAGTTTTCCTGAGGAAAAGGAACTTTCAAAATCGGTGGTGTTTGGCTTTGATAACCATTCTTTAGCCTATGCCCAGAGTGTCCAGCACCACAGGATCTCGTCAGCTTTAGCCCAAGGTGTGATTCTGTGATCAAAGTGCAGCCTTTAACCAGCCTGTAGCAGCGAGTTGTTTCTCAGCATCTCTTTCCAGTATCGCTGTTCTCTCTTAGTGCCGGTCTGTGATTCCATCCGTCCCTGCAGTAGGAAATAGCCCAGGTCAAATCAAGTCATGCCTTTGCCCCACCCTGCATCCTCACCAGCAAATCACCTGTAAATCTCTTCTAAGTCGAGTTTTCTCCTTTTCATTAATTCTGTAGTTTAAAATCACTTTGTAATGAAATTATTTAAGACTTCAGTTCTTCATGATGTTTTGTTAAAGAATCTAACAATCCCCCTCCTAATTGCCTCAGCACCTTCTGACTCTGAACCACGGGAGATTCAATCCAATGGGGAAAAACAAAGATTAAAAAATATCCCCAAAGGTGTGTGTCTGTTAGAGCTCACTTGTGTGTCCTTTCCAACTCAGAATATTTTGTGATCTGGAAATAAAGATTAAATATTTCAGCCTCTGGAGCTGTAATTTTTTTCCCCAAGTAAATAATTTGGCCAAGCACGTGTTTCTGGATCTGCTCTGGCACTGAAAGCACGTGGGAAGATGCTGCTTCCAGGAGGCTCACGTGGATGGAGAAGGGTTTGTATCATGAAATCCCACTCTCTTTCAGAAACTGCTCAAATGCCATTACAGACAGCACACAATTAGTGCTCTGACTCTGAGCTGTTTGGGTGTAGCAGGATAATCCCCAGTTGCCAACTTTCTTCTCCATTTCCAGGCTGACTTTCAGCATCTCTTTGTTTCGTGCAGCACGACTTTCTGAGTAATAGGAGATGATTTACTGGATGTCACATCTAAGCTTTGATGAGCTCTAAGGTGAATCTTCAATAAATTAAATGTTTTTCAAGAGCACGAAGCTACACGCAAAACTAAACAACCAAAACCACTCTGGGTTTGCTGCCTGCCAAGCTCTTGACTTCCAGAATGTCAGTCCCTCAGCAAAATGATTTGCACTACACAGTAATGAGCTGAGTTGTTGCACATCCAGAAATGTTTATTACAGTTAATATGTTTATTTTTAATATTTATACTTATAAATATGCAATGTTTATTATATGTTGTTCTATATAGAATTTATCATGGTTATTTAATATAATAAGCAATAGTAAATATTATTTGCCCAGGGTTGCCTGTCCCTCTCGGAGACACCCAGGAGTGACATTTTGCTCCTTACAGCCAATGTGGCTTCAGCATCTGCCCACGGGTTTTTGGTATCTCCCTTTTCCTCTGAAAGTCCCTCTATTCCAGTCTCTTCTTGGTCTTCCTGGCATAAATTGAACAGACTAAATAATTTGAAGTCTGGATGGCTCTCGAGTAAGACTGGTAGGATCAGGCCTCAAATATCTTCTCTCTTCCTTCCCAACATATCCGTGCTGGGCACTGTGTGTGGGGTATTCATGGAATCACAGAACAGTTTGGGTTGAAAGGGACCTTCAAGATGCTGTAGTTCCAATCCTCAGTTCTGGGTGGGTTAACAGGGTGGCAAATTAACATAAAGGAATCGATGTGCTGTGTCCATGTCCAAGGATCAGCCTCTTCCTCTCTGTGCTTGCTCATACAGATTAGGAGTGTTACAATAAATCAATGGCCTCGATTCCGGCGGAGGCACTGGAGGAATGGCAGGGCTGCAGGGATGGATAAAGCTGAGGTTTTATCGCTCTTTCATCAGTAAACATTGCAAATGATCGATTAGACAGGGAAATGTTCAGGACAGCTTTTGATTATCAGGTTGTCGGGTTCTTCAGCCTCTCTGAACTGCACTGGGGCTGCCAGGGATGCTCCAGCTGGGAGCATCTCAGCCCTTGGCACGGACCGAGGGCTTCCATCCCTTCACCATCCCCTGTGCCAAGGGTGGGGCGTTTCCCTCCTTCCATCCATTCTCGGGCACACTGCAATGACTGAAATCAAACAACTCGAAAATATCTCGGCAAACAGCACCGATTTGGAATTAATCACAGTTTTAATTTGACAGAAAGCGATCCCACTCCGCTCGCTGCGACGTCTCCTCTCCCCTCCCACCCACGGAGCCGCTGCAGGGTGTCTGAGGGAAATGAGACGTGCAGCCTGCCCTGCCTGGTAAAAGCCTATTTAAGTGATCAGCCATAGACTTGGTTGGAATATTAGGCAGTAAAACAGGTTTTCTAGAAAATGAGATTGCCCCCGGCACTGGTAAATCCATTCAGAGATTCACGGAAGCCGGGTGGATATGGTGACATTTGGGAGGCAATAGGTATTTTTCTTTCTTAATAATTCTGATATGGAAGGACTATAAATTAAGTAGTTTTCAAAGGCAGGACCTGATCCTGCTCTTGCTGTCGTTTCCTACCTGTTTTGGTCTCTCTGATTTCATCGGTTTTAGTACTGGAAAACTTGGATGTAATTTCTGAAGTAACACTAAAATCCAAGAGTCTTTCCTTCTTTCTGGTAGGGTCCATGCACATGGAGAATGACTGCCTCTGCTCCATCAAAACCCGGATATTTTTATGGCAGGAAAAAGAGCAAATGAGTGTTTTACCCAGGCCAGGGCGTGACAAGGGTGATGCCTTTGGCCTCAGACATCTTTTGGGAAGGATCCTTATCCCAGCAGCACGTTTGAGACCCCGGGGATGGGTCTCTATCCAGGCTGGCTGGGTTACCCCAACACTAATTTCTCTGAATGAAGTGAGATGGGAGATCTGTGCAAAGTGTCGTTTTAGTAAATTAAGCGTTACAAATGCTGCTGCCACCCTTCCCCCCTCGCATATGTTCCCGCTTTTCCCAGTATTAAAAAAACAAATAGTCTGCAGAGCAAAACTCCTGAATCTTATTGCCTCATCCACTGCTTCCCAGCCCAGGAGAAGCCTCGTGCTGCAGATACCAGCTGGGTGCTGTTGGTCCTGGTGGTACAGAATGGGGCCACAATAACAAGATTCTGCATGTTTGTGCCTCGTCCTTGCTAGATGTGCTTTTAAATATTGCTGTGTTCCAAGAGGAAGAAACAAATAAATGCAGAGCTTTTCCCCGGGGCTGCAACAACAGTTGGGAGGATTTGGATTACTGTTGGCTGGGATTAAGTGTCTGGTGTGGGCTTGAAGAGATGAACCCCAGCAGTGGCAGAGGACGTGGCTCTGGTGGCCTCCTGGCCCTTGGGCGTAGAAGAGGATGAGTCTGGGAAAAGCAGGGAGTTTCTGTTCCTTTCATCCAATATTTTATTCAGAACTGGGAATGAAGAAAGGTAAAGGGGTTCTTCAGACTGGAGAAGAAAAGGCTCCAGTGAGGCCTTAGAGTCCCTTTCAGTGCCGAAAGGGGCTCCAAGAGAGCTGGAGAGACAGGACAATAGGGAACAGCTTCCCACTGCCAGAGGGCAGGGCTGGATGGGATATTGGGAAGAAATTCTTGGCTGTGAGGGTGGGAAGACCCTGGCACAGGGTGCCCAGAGAAGCTGTGGCTGCCCCATCCCTGGAAGTGTCCAAGGCCAGGTTGGAGAGGGCTTGGAGCACCCTGGGATAGTGAAAGGTGTCCCTGCCATGGCAGGGGGTGGAACTGGATGATCCTTAAGTTCTCCTCCAGGCCAAACCATTCTGCGATTCTGTGACTTCCCAACAGTGCCAAGGGAGGAGAGGAAATGGTGCAGGGCAGGCAGGAGCAGACAAAGGACCTTTCTGGGTACGAGGTGGATGCAGCAGAGCTGTGAAAGGCAGCCCCAGGCTCCAGCCTTGCACAGGGGAAACAGCAATTCCCTCAGGCATTACCCCCAGCTTGCTCTGCATTTCCCGCTGGCAAATCCAGAGGAGCTTCAGCAGAGAGCAGACTTGGCATTCCCGATGCTTCCAGGGAGGATTGATGCTCCAACATGTCAGAGCACATGACCTGAGTTTTGGGAAGTGCTGAAGTATCTCTGGCTTCGAGCGCAATCCGTGGGAGCTGCGGGTGTTTGCATCCCTGGGGCTGCCAGGGGGAGATGTGCTGGCTCCCTGTGCTGCCCAGCTTCCAGGGATATTAAGAGGCTGCTGTTAAGCAAACTGCTCCAGCATCATCCTTGGGATGTGTGCCAAGGTTGAGCCTGGTGCCGTCTGGAAAGGGAAGATAGAGAACCTGGGAAATGGAGATCCATCACGGAAGCACTGACAGTTGCTTAACTGAAATATTTTCAAGCCCTGATGGCAGGATAATTCTGTATATCTGACTTTATTTTTAGAGTTTGATTGATAGTCGCAAAGAGGGAAGAGGAGAGCTGGAATTTTCTTCCAAAGGCTTCTGCAAGCCCAGGGTTCCTGTTGTGCCATGTTACAGTTACTTCCAACACGATCCTTGTTCCTGATTAAAATAATTCACCGTGTTTCTGCAGCCAGGAGGAGGCTGAAGCAGTTTGTGCAATGCAAAATGTAATAAACGTTTCGGAAGGCAGGGAAAAATATTTAGCAAATCTGGAGTCGGGTCCCATCTCTCTTAATTTGGCTAAACAAGGCGGTAGATAAGGCTCTTGCTTTTGCAGAGCAGGAATTTCAATTACTTGCAGGAAGTTTGCAAATTAAGAAGAAGGAGGTTAACAATGAAAATAATTTCCTTAGGTTTGGAGCTCTGCAACGTGATTTAGAAGTGATTAAAATGATAAGCAACTCCGTAGTCCTTGCAGTGCCTGTGCACTCCAGTTATTTATGGCAACAAGTGCCAGGGAGCAGGACTCTGTCCTCTCCCAGCAGCTGGTTGCTGCTGTTTTGGTGCTTCATGTAGCATGAAGGAGCTGTTGGTTCCCATTAGGATTTCGGCCAGGGCCCGTGCAAGCAGAGAGAATATTTTTAAAGGAGAATATTTAGAGATAAAGGCTGCAGGAGTGAGACATCAGCCTGTGGGAGCAGGTCTGACCTCCTGCCACCCCAGAGCTCTGCAGGGGCAGGAGCGACACGGGGCAGCTCCGGGCTGGGGATGGGATACAGGGAGGCAAAGGTGAGAAGCCTGGAGGCAAATAATGCTGGAGTGATTTTTCCTACAGCATTCTTCATCCTTCCCCACCTCTCACCGTTCCTGATGCTCTGCTCTGGGTTGTCCCAATCTCCCTGCAGGTTCCTCATGTCCAGGGGCAGAAGTGGGTGGCACAGCTCAAGCCAGGAGAAGCAGGGATCCTACCTCCAGCTGTGCACCTAAAAGCAGGTTTATTTACCTTTTTTGGGGGCACCACTGGAGCTAAGGACTCCTCTCTCTCTGTGGTGTCACCCAGGCACAGGAGGGAGGCAGCCAACAACAGGCTCATGCCCAGCCACGTTCTGAGGAGGTGCCATCTTCAACTCTACCAGAGCCTCCAGGACTCCAGTCTTTCCAAGGAAAAACCAAGGGCATAAGATGTCAGAGGGAACTGTGTTCCCAACTTTCTTGCTTTAGTAAAATCTCAGCCCAGACAGAGCTGCTGATACCAAAGAGACCCTGGGGGGGGCTTGATCCAAGCCTAGATCCAGCCAGGGAGCTCATATTCTATTTGAGCTGATAAAGAGGCCAAAATAAGTCTCAAGTATTGTTCCAAAAACCTAAACATGATATAAGAAAAAAAATATGACAAAAAAAATCACCAAAAAAAAAAAATCAGTATTTACATTGAAATGGAAATGGAGTGATTATATAAATTAAAGGGATGGGGTATTTGAGGAAAGTGGTTTATTAGAACCCAAAGCCCAGGTTAGTCTACGTTTTGTTCCTCTGGATGCTCCCAGCAGCTTTTTACAGGGATGAGGTAGTCCAAAGAGGAATGGGAGGTCCAACAGCTGCCCTTCACCCACTGTATTGACATCTCCAGCATCAGCAGCAGGATTTTCAGGCATCACATTTGTGCATAAAGCCCAGGGATGGAAAGCTCACGGCCAAATTAAATAAAGTTGCCAGTGTTTTCAGTGCTGTTTTATTTATTTTCTGTTCTGTTTTTCCTCACTCTCTCATTAGGCAGCAGCTATTCTGTGGCCACTTTCATTCTCTTCCCATCAGTTGGCTGCATTGATAATCAATCTTTTGAAGCACAGGGTCTTTCCTGGGTTTGAATTCCTTGGATTTTATTAAATAAATGTGCATTTGTGTAGAATAGAAACTTTGCTCCTTATCAGGATCATCTGTCTTGGTGAAATGACTTGGAACAGCTGTTCCATGAAGCAAAATCTGATAGAAACACAGGGACTGGATATAAACACAAACATTAGTCACTATGGAAACTAAAGTTACTGCAAGATGCCTCCAAAAAGCTGTGTTTCTATATGTTTCTCATCCTAACCAAATATTCCCAGGGGATTTTGCCAGCCACTTCATTTAAAGCCGTCTGGGAATGTTCTGCTTGAGTGCATATGGATCACTGGGGATCCACAGCTTTGGGTACCACAGAGCTCTGCTGGCAGAATTGATGGGTTATTGATTTATCCCAATTCCTGGAGGCTGGCGAAGGACAAACCAGCATTTAAAAATATCAAAGGGCAAAGCCGAGTCTAGGGGCTTGTGGAAATGAGAGCTCGAGCTTTAGGCTGTGGGTTTAACCCACTTCCAGCCCCATATCCCACCCCAGCAGGTACCTCTGTGGTAGGGGGGGGCTGTGCTGGCTCCTCCATCTGCCAGTCCTGTGACTCCTCCATGCATTGAAAAAATATATTGATGAAGGATAGAAGCTCCATCCCCTGCCAGAAGGGCTGCAATTAAAAAACCGTTTCTCTGTTGATAGAGGAGCTGCATCTTCAGACAACCCTTGGAGACTGCAAAAATAAACGTGGTTGCTGGATGAGACTGGCACCTTGCAGAGATGAGCCAGCACAGGCAGAAAATGAAGTTTGCAAGGCCCAGAAATCACCAGCACGGGGCAAAAATGGGTCTGTTTGAAGGGAGCAACTTGTGCAGCCACGGGTGGTGCGACGGCCCTGGGGCTGGGCAGCACCTCCACACAGCCCCACACCCCCTGCAAAGGAGACATTGCCCCTTGTTGGGCCTTCGCCTCCTTTTTGCAGGAGTTTTAAGAAAATCCTTGGTCTCCATAGCAACTGCTGGCTCCGTGGCACGTGTGGCTTCCCTCGGCGCACGCGGGGACCTTCAAATCGGGGTGTGGGGCTCGGCTCCCAGACAGAAACAGCGGCTGAGACCCTGCCTGCTCTCACCCCTCAAACCCTGCACTCCGGGCAGCCACGGGGATGCACCTGACTGGCACCTTTTCCCCCTTGTGTTGGCAATGTGGCAAAGGTTTGGGTGCCTGTAGGGAGCAGAGATGCAATTTCTCAGCAATAACGCACTTTACGCACCCAATCCCCGGCCTCAGGCCGTGGCCGTCCTTCCCCATTTGTCTGTCTTGGGCAAGGTGGGGAAATTTCTCCACTGAAAGGATGGTCAGGCATTATCAGAACAGGCTGCCCAGGGAAGTGGTGGAGTCAGCATCCCTTAAAGTGTTCAAAAATGAGTGGATGTGGCTCTTGGGGACAGGGTTTAGTGGCGCACAAGGCAGTGCTGGGTCCGTGGTGGAACTCAATTATCTTAGAGGGCTTTCCCAAACTAAATGATTCCATGAGGATTCCTCCAGTGGAGCTGGGAACATCACAGCAGAGCAATGGGTCAGGCACTCCGTGTGAAGGTCTTGTCTCTCCCTTGACCAGCAGCTGCTGCCAAAATGCAATTCCCATTGGAAATTTCGATGCTGGGGGTTTTTTCTCCCGCTGTATCTTTCTTCATAATTGTTTTATCACTCATTAGCTTTACCTAAAATTCCTGTTTAAACTGAACCCCTCCTCCGCTGATCACCCACACGATTTCGTGGCACTTGAGCGAACAGAAAACCCGAGAAGGAAAACAATCCCAAGCTGGCTGAATAGCCAGTTCCTGCTGAATCCGGCGAGATTTGGGTATCTGATTCACTCAGACTCCTCCTCCTCTCTGCAAATCCCAGCCTGGCTGTTCCTGTAAACCTATCCCGTGCCAGACTGAGCCGATTTGGCAGGCACTGGGCTCAGCAGAATAAATTATCCCGGTTTGTCAGCTCCTTCCCCCCACTCCTCGCAGGGATCCATCGTTACTGGGGAGATGGGGACGGTGGGTTTGGCCGAGGGGATCGTGTCGTTGTACCCACAGCAAACACTTGGAATAAACAATAAACAGTCCCCCAAAGTCAGTCCCTGTTAGCAGCAGCAGCAGCAGCAGAATCCGAGTGGCTCCGACACCGGGAACAGGGAGCGCAGGGGGGGAGGAGGTTCGGGCCATTCAGCCCTTCCAAGGAGCGATTCACAGAATCGGAACGGGTTTGGTTGGAAGGGACCTCAGAGATCATCTGGTTCCAGCCCCTGCCCCGTGCCAGCCCAGGGAGATGCCTCCTGCATAACTAAACGTGTTCTCTGTGCCTGCAGGATGAGCGAGGCCGCGGGGACACCGCGTCCCTCTCCCCTCCAGCCGGCAGCAGCAGCGGGCTGGGATGGGCTGGGAATTCTGCTCCGTTTGCTTTGCCTTCTCTCTGCGTTTACTGGCCCTTGGTACCCCCACAGAGCTCCCTTTACAAAACAGGGGGGGAAAAAAATTAAGCTGCGAGTGTAATAATAATTAGAATATTATCAAGGATAAGGGTAATTATAAAAAAGATGGACTCTTATTCATTTAGCTCCCATTTTTTTTGGAGTTGTATTAAATCCCCAGGGCCCAGCTGAGCCAAGCACTGCAGTGCCTATTTCAGTGCATCCCTGAGGGCATGTGCCTGCAGTGAGCTTCCAGGTAGGATCGCAGGTAATGAGACAGAGGGGAGAAACATCCCCTGGTGCATCAGGATAGAAGAAAACCCCATGGGAGAAGGGAATTGCTTCCAAGAAAATAGTTCCATAGTCGTGGCTGGTGACCAGCATGGTGGTTGAACTGACTGGGGGCTCCTGAATGTTTAATCCCAGGGTTTGTGAGGATGGATTCAGGTTGGACAGTAGGCAGCTTCCCCAAATCCAGCATAATTGGGTCTTTAATCTGCTCAAGACATTCCTGAGCTGGATACCGACACGATCTCCTCCTTTGGATGAGGGGTGGTACAAAAAGAAAAAGGAGGAAAAAAGAGGCACATGATGTGAATTTATTTGCATCTTCCAACAATAATCCAGTCATTCTACCCGGGAAATGCCTGTCCTGCTTAATGCCCCTTATGCAATTTGTTTTCATGATGCCCAAGAGTTTGTTTGCTTGTTTATTTATTTATTTACAGATTTCTTTTGCTGGGGTGGAAAATGAGGGGCAGAAGATGCCATTCCATTTTTTTTAAATTCAATTTTATTACTATTAATTTTGTAAGCAGTGGCTTGGCTGGGGGTTGTCTGAGCCCCCGGGAGATGGGAAAATGCCAGGTCCTGAAGCCCCAGCTCTGCTGCTGCAGAGATCCATCAGAGCAAGTCCCAGCAGCTCCAAAGCAATCCCATTTCCTGCAGCAAGAAATGGCAGATGTTGGGGTGGGCACTTCCATCCCACCTTTACAACAGCCAAGACTCCAGCTCCATCCTCAAATGCCCCCGAATCCCAGGCAGAAAACTGCATGTAGCATTTTGCCTCTTTTGCATAAATTTCATCTGGAAAAGGCAGAATTGTGAGGGTTCTGGAATGGGTGCCTTATTTCAGCTTCGCTTGCTGGAAACGATCCTGTTGCTCCGAGTAATTACACAATAAATTTGTGAGAGGGATATAAAGCCGTAAAAGCAGTGGTAATGGTTTGCAATTTAATAGCTGAATTGTAAATGAATTTTCCTATAGCAGCTTTAATGCAGCGGGCTGCTACAATTAAGAGAACATTCTTTGGGGTGCCTTTAATTTTTTGTTGTTGTTGTGAAGTTCAGTGCCATTAGTTCCCTGGTTTAAGGAAACCAAGTCATTAACCACTTCAAGCTGTAAAAGCCAACTTTGACTTCCTCTGCAGCCAACAAAATTTTCTCTGGGAAAAGGTGTTTTCACCCCATTTGGCTCTTGCATTTTCTTATAGTTGTGAGTGTGGGGTTGCACCACGTGCTGAGCTTATGCCCTTCATCCTCTTTTCATCCTCATCCATCTTGCTCCTGTGACACGTGGCATCTTCTGCCATCGGGGTGGACAGGCTTGGCCGTGCAGGGACACTCTGCTCACAGCATTTAGCATCTTTTTTAATTTAATGTTTGGCCAGGGGTTATATAAATGGGGGGTGTGTGTACTACAGTGGGGCTCTCTGGGCACAGGGGGTCCCTGTTTTGCTCCCACTGTGAGGATGCTCCGAGCAGAAACGGAGCCCTGGTATCCCCCCGTGCAAGAGTTCATCCCCATCCACAGCTCCCATTCCTTCCTCTTCCCCTTTCCAACCCTCTGCATTTCAAATGTCATTCCCAAGCAGCTCAAGCTTTTGGAAATAATATTCCTGGAGTGGGTGCCCCCAGCACTGCCCCTTCCCGCAGCAGTGCCAGCACCAGCTCTTGGTTTGCCTCACCAGGCTCCTCTTCTCCTTCTCACATCCCCCTAATTACATCTTTCCACTTCCATTGCACCATCCCCTCGGTGGCCTGTGTTTGAAGGCAATGCCATGAAATCCAGTATCTGATCTTGGAAGCATCTTTGGGGCAACTGAAATTGTTGGTAATTATTGATGGCGTGCAATTCCATTGCCAGTACCACCTGCTGTCCCCATAAAGGAGCAGGGAACTGGTGCACCAGGGTGTGCTACAAATGCAAATTGACACAGGCAGCCCTAATCTGACTCTGATGGGTGATAATTAAAAGGCACAGCCGTGTGTAAGAAGCTGATGGAGACCTGAACCTGCTCCGAGGGGTGGCTCCCAATCCCCTCCTCCCATCACTGGATCCAGATTAAGGAGAATGTGTAAAATAGTTCATGTTACAATGCAATTTTCTCTCCTGTGCATCCTTATTGTCATAACTTCAGCCTCAATTTCAGGGTCTTTTTCACTCACCAGCCCTTAAGAGTTGGCTGTTCATGCTACAGTCCATGGGTGTAACGTGTAAATTCCTGCCCCACTCCCGGCAGGGGTTTGACCCTGAAGTTATTCCTCCATAACCATAAAAAATCTGCTCCCTCATTGTGTTCCAGGCTGAGACAGGTAACAGAGAAGAAGGATTTAGTGAGGATTGGTCTGGAAGTGTGGTCAGTCAGTGCTGGATCAAGCAGGGGCAGCCTGGCCTTGCTGTGGGGCACAGACCTGTGGGGTGCTAAGTGACCGAGCAAAACAGGGTCTCCCTATTGCAGAAACTGCTGCCCATATCCCCCAAAAAAACCCAGAGGTACCTTTGGATGAGCTGGGAGCAACGCTGCCCTGCATTGCTGCCACGGAGGGATGGGAAGGTGTTAACTGGTCTGGTGAGCAGGGATGGGATTCCTGCTCCGGGGCCATGGAATCTGCTGGGGGAGGCAGCGGCCGTGGGTGCAGCTTCTGGAGCATTCAGAGATGCAAATGGGGAGCAGGGGAAGGGAAGGAGAGAATGTGAGGATCCTTTGTGAAGCCTAAAGGCACTGCTGGAATCCGAGCTCGGAGCGAGGGATGGAGACTGTGCCAGAGGACTGCAGGCAGTAAAAAAGCTTCAAAAGGACATTCCTGATGAACTTTAAATCTCTGACTCCATTTCAAGTACCCTGTGTGAACACACCCACGTGAGGTGGTGCCATTCAGTGGATCCCCTGCACCTCTCTCAGCGTGCTAAGAAAAATTGAGAGAAACTTTTTTGATTTTTCACCCAATTCTTGTTGTTGACCTTGAAATTTGCCACGTGCCACACCAGCCAGCCTGGTGAAAGCTGTCCCAGCTGAGTGTTTGCTGGGGCTGGAGGTGATTCCTGTAGCCTGGGACGGTGTTTGAACAGCACCCGGTAGAGGAGCATCGCGGCCTTTTTATCTAACGAGTGCTTCAACAATATAAATATTTAAGTACAATAAACAATTATGATCAAGTTTCTTGGGTGACTGCACACAGCAAGTGAATTTGAAATTCATTTCCCATGGGTATTGAGGCTTCACATTCACTTTCTGTGGATGTTCATGCTAATAAAACTTCATTGCACAGAAAGAGAACACAAGAGGGATGCAAATATGACAAGGGCAAATTTGCTTAAGAGTTCAAATGAATATTCACCAACTTTTTATTATTTTTAAGTATTCATTCCTATTTGCTATAAAAAGATTATTTTATCTTTACTCTCCAAGCTCACTGAAGCGTGCTTGAGGTAGAACATGTATTTCCTTGTACTAACGGAAAGTTTTGTTACCAGCAAGTAAGGAGTGCATTTCAAATGTGCTTCATCTCCAGGAAGTGTCACTACTGAACCCGTGTGAGTTACCACTGTCCTGATTAACATCTGTATTTCAGCACATCCTGCACCCTAAGGCTGGGATCTCCCTGGTTTTTCCCTCCTTTAAAGCTGCAGATCTCAGATCCTGACACCATTATTTTCCTCTGATTTTCCTCGCTCAGCTTTCATCCCGCGCTGCCCTCGGTTATGAGGATGCTGGAGACGCTTTCCCTTCACACAAACTGAGCTCCCCTTTGGAAGGACTTGGGGGTCACCGTGGCTCCGTTTTGCCTGAGGCAGAGGGAGCACAGTTTTGACATCTTCATTTGATTTCTGTCCTGGAATTGAAAGAGATGCAAATTAGCAATAATGAATATTTTCATTAAAAGTGTCTAGACATTACATCTGAGAACAGGATAATGATGCTTCTGCTTTATATAAAAAAGTCTGAAGTAGACCCAGGATGATTATTTTCTCTTTTTTTCCCTTTTTTTTTTTTTTTTTTGTCAGAAAAGATAACATTTATTTTAAAAAAAATGTAATTTAGTGTAAGTGAAATTAGGGTAATTGCTAATTATGTAGCTGCAAACGAGGCAGATCTTTATCTTGAGTCAAGCTGGTCTGGTGCAGATTGTGAACCGTTACTTTCATGAGGTGGCATCAGAAGGTAAAAAATATCAGTGAAACAGTCCTAAGTTATTCCTTGTGCTTGTCAAGACCTTTTGGATAGTGAGGGGTGTGAGGTGTGAGGGATGGAGCAGCACCCCCTGCTCATTGCAGGTCTAGCCTAAAATTTAGTCTGGAAACATAAATGCAGATGTTAAAAGAGATATCATGGGTTTTATCACAGAATCCCAGAATGGTGTGGGTTGGAAGGGACCTCAAAGCTCATCTGATTCCACCCCTTCCCATGGACAGGGACAACTTCCATTATCCCAGGTTGCTCCAAGCCCCGTCCAACCCGGCCTTGGACACTTCCAGGGATCCAGGGGCAGCCACAGCTTCTCTGGGCACCCTGTGCCAGGGCCTCCCACCCTCACAGCAAAGAATTTCTCCCTAATACCTTCCAGAGAGATAGATGGATAGGTGGATAGATGGATGTCTTTTCACCTTTTCCATTTGTCTTCTGCTGTGTCAGAGCAAGCTCCCACCTCCCACCCTGCATTCCCCAAACCCCAACTCACATCTCCAGCAGGTGTGAGGCCCCAGGTTTTTCCAGGCTTATTGTCCCACCCCGGGCCTCCAGCACTGTGGCAAACTGCACTTAACACCCACCAAAATATCCTCCCAGGGTGTTCAGTGGGAACAGGTTTTATTTTCCACATGTAGTGGAAGGAAGTTAATAATACAAAACCCACCCTGGAGTCAAGTACTGCAGAATGAAGTCAGGAACCTTAGAGGATAAACATATTATCCTCATACAAGCTGCAGTACGTGGCTATTGGAAAAATTAAATGCACTTGAATAGCTTTGCAGATATATCTCTGTCTCCATAAAACCCACTGACAGTGAGCAAACACAAGAGCTTGGCACTTGTCCTGCTTGGTTTAATTGCCTTTGGTGGGTTTTATATCCATCACTCTCTTAAAATCCCTCTGTCAACAATCCTGGCAGCTTCTTGTCCTGAAGACTTTGGGGTGCTGGATGTGCTGGTACCCACAGAACCTGCTGCATCCACTGGAACCTGCCAACGTGCTTAGATTTTTCTAAAGAATCCATCCAGCTGTGCTTTAAAAAAATTATTATTTATTTAACCCCTGGGGGAGGGTGAGGGGGGCATTGCATATCTGCCCTGGCTTTCTCTGAGACCACCCAGAGTGATCCCTCTCTCCACCCTTCCCTGGGAGGGTGGGGAGGCCCTGGCACAGGGTGCCCAGAGAAGCTGTGGCTGCCCCTGGATCCCTGGAAGTGTCCAAGGCCAGGCTGGACGGGGCTTGGAGCAGCCTGGGACAGTGGAAAGTGTCCCTGCTCATAGCAGGGGGTGGAACGAGATGGTCTTGAAGATTTCTTTAAAGGACTTTCAAGGTCCCCCCAGCCCAAACCATTCTGTGATTCTATGATAAGAACACCAGCTTTTCCTTGGATCCCTCTTGCTCCACCAAGCCATCATTTGAAGCATCTCCCCATTCTCTGGAGAAAACTTCCCATTTTCATGACAAGCTATTAATATAAATAATATTAATAAGTCTCACCTGCATTAGCAGAAGATGATGCTTCAAGCCTTGTCTCTAAGAGGCCTGAGCTCCCCTGGCATTCCAGCTGATGGCCAGTGAGATCCATCTGGGACCACAGATTGCTCCCAGCAGCAGCTGGGGACCAGCCAGAGGGATTTGGGTCTGGCTGTGGCAGCTCACACAGCTCACAGCTGAGCAGCCTCATCTACGAATTTCCCCCAAAGTGAAGGAAGTGCTCAGGAAGCTGTGGCAGCCTTGGGATTCCCCCCAGCCATGGCTGGGGAGTGATGCTGCAGGCCAGGAGGTGGCTGGGATGGGAGCCTGGCTGCATGGCCCTTGCCTGGGGCAAAAAAGTAGAAAATGCAGGAATAATGGGAACCATTTGAGATTATTTTAACTGTCAGACATCAGAAGCAAAGTAAAATGCCCAAATGAGTTGACAGCAGCTCAATTTGATCCCTGCCATGAACTGACTTAGAGCCTGAATTTTTCAGAGGCTGATGATCGCCTCGGAATTGATTTTGTACTGAGATACTTTATCACACTTGTGTATTTGGTGTGGCTTGATGGGGTTTTTTTAGAAGTAATCTGTGTCAAAGTTAAGCAGACTTTATTAGAAGACACATGTTCCCTGCCCTTCTCTGGCTGGGTGTTCCTTTAGGGTAAATCATGGTGAGGTGAAGGAATTGTTCCTGATTTAACGGGAAAGCCTGGCTCTGTTCCATGGGTGCCCTTTCCCACTGGACCTTGGTCACGCCCTGTTCCAGCCCATCTGCTCCTCAGTTTCCCCACCCTCTGAAGTGACACCTGCAGTATTCTCCTACCTAACCCTTGTGAGTTATCTGATGCAGAGGGATTTCTCTCAATCCTGGAAAAGTGCTATTTTTTCCCAGAGTAGCTGACTCCAGCCAACCTGTGTTACCAACCCTTAAAGAAATGGACATCAGTACACTCCAAGCCCCAAATTCACAGAATTGAGGAATCCATACTGACACCTTAAAACATGACTGTAATTAAAGCAATATGTGTATGTAGAAATACAATGCACATTTTTCAGCTGCCTTCTCGATGCTGAGACTTTATCTAGGTGTATTTTTAGGTCTTTCACAGGTTAGTGGGGAATGTAATTATAGGTTTGTAATCTTATGCAATACAGGATTAGTCCACCCTGCTGGTGGCATCTTGAATAAAACCAGGTGAAAAGGTGAAAAAGAAAAGGCAAGTTTTATGGTTCCACATTCCCCAGCACATTCCGTTGTTGTGAAAGGGACTGGTTTGGCAGCGGGGTGATCCCCAAACCAGGCGTGACCCAGGGCTGGCGCCACTGACAAAGCAAGGGAGGGTAACAGCACTTAGAGCAGAACGTGTGGTTTTGCATCTGAAAGAAAAGGGAAGGACTAAATAAAAAAGTTTCACTCTTGTCTGGATTGGGCTGTTTGGTCCCTGAAACACCCGTGGGAATTTTGTGGGTGCTCATGTGCTCCCTGCGTGCTGGGTGCCAATGGGGGACGGTGTGCTGTGCGTGTTAAACCCCCTCTCCAGTACAGGCTGGAGTTCTCCGCTTCTGCATTAATTTCACAATTATTTTAGGGGGCTGAACCACCCTTGAGATCTTGTCTTTCACTTACTTGACAAATGTTATAATAAAAAAAAATCGCGTTTCTCTCTGGCATCTTCCACTCCCAGGATGCTCCATCTGACCCTTCCCATGTGCTCTGCCCTGCAGCCCCTGTTTCCACTTTTGTTTTCTGGGAAAGGGAGCAGAGGGCTGCTCTTCCACTGGTTCTCCCGGTGCTGTTTATTGCCACAGTTGAAACAGATGGGTGCAAATATTTATTTCTGCCTCCTGCCCAAATCAGGACAGTGATCTTACCTGTAATCCATCAGGCTGAAGCATCTGGAGGGTCATGAAAATGCAAAGGCATCCGAGTTTCACCGTGCCTCTGCTAATGTCAAATCTTCATCGGAATTGACTTCCCAGGACAAAGGAGCTGTCAGACGAATGCTGATGCTCCATTAATGACAGGGTAGGGTGACCCACCCCGGCGTGTCATCATTGCTGCTGAGGGAAACACAGAGGCAAACCCATAATCACCTTTCCTGCATCTGTCCCACTAACACCTGATTTAAGTATATATTTGTCTGCTGATTGATCACAGGATTTTTATTTTTTTTTCACGGCACCTATTATCCTGCGATCTGAGTGCTTCGCATTCTCCCTGCTCATTGAAGCTTTCACATGATCCCCATCACGGTGTCGGAGCAGGCGGTGAATCGGGGCTGCAAAGCCAAAGACTCTGCAGACTCCCCATTGTCCCCTCCCCCAGAGGACAGGGGGTGTCTTGGGGGAAGTCAGCAGGACCTGATCTCCCAAATCAACCTGGCGGTTCTGAGAAAGCCCAACCACATCTTTGCTCCCTAATTTGTGATGGAGAAAGGAGGGGGAAATGGCATTTCACACAGATTTCACCTGAAATGGCAGGACAAGGGGGAACGGCTTCCCACTGCCAGAGAGCAGGGTTAGACTGGATATGAGGAAGAAATTCTTGGCTGTGAGGGTGGGGAGGCCCTGACACAGGGTGCCAGAGAAGTTGTGGCTGCCCCTGGATCCCTGGAAGTGTCCAAGGCCAGGCTGGACATTGGGGCTTGGAGCAGCCTGGGACAGTGGAAGGTGTCCCTGCCATGGCAGGGAGCGGAACGAGATGGTCCTCAGGATCCCTTCCAGCCCAAACCATTCTCTGTCTCTGTAGAAACTGCTCCTGGGTGAGGATTGCTGGGGTGCAGACCACCATAAATCAGAAGTATTTTGCAGGAAAGCAAAATGATCACAGCACATGATCGCTGCTGTCTCAGTGTGCCATGGAAGGGAGCACTTCATGCACTGGTCGCACTGGGGGATGCCTTCAAACAGGAGGGTGAACCCCAGTTAATCTTTTGTCAAGGGTTATAGATTGACTGGTGAGCTGAGGGTGGGGTCATCGTGGAAACGGCTCCAGCACATCAACCCTGCTTGAATGTGGGAGTTTTAATGGCTTAACTCACCCTTCAGTGGCACAGACCAACCCCAGCCAGGTGGGAGATGCACAGCAGTTCACCTCTCTCACACTGCTCATCATCAGGGAGAAACCCTCCCAAACCTGCACTGAATCCAAACAGTTTTATGTTTAGCAGAGACCCTGAACCTCCTGGGCAACCTGCCCTCAGTAAAAAAGCAGAACCCAAAAAACATTCAAAGTTTTGTGTCCATTGCAGCGGGAGCTCATCACGGAGGCTGATACCTGCTCGTGCAGAGCTGGCTGCTGACGTCTTCCCAATAAACATTTAAACACAATCCGAGCACACACGGATTCAGGGACTGCTGTAATTCATTAAACAAATGTTGGGTTTAATAGCCCCCTGTCCAAAGCTGGTGCCATGGATGCCTCAGCTGTGAAATATGCTGTGGAAGCCATTCGTTTGCAAAGGGGGCTAGAAATCTGCTTCCTATTAATGTAAAATGGGTTTACTGCAGAAAAAAATCTCTGGGATCACATTTTTCTCTCAATTATCCCTTCTCAGTGGGATTCCTGGAGGTTTGCGCCGGGTAACTGAGATGTGGCTAAGCTGGGGGGTTTGGAGCTGGGGTTTGTTTTGATCCATTAAGCTTGTATCTCGCCACAGTGATGTAATTCCCCCAGTCTGAGACACTTTATAAACATTAATGGGTTTGTTTGCACGGTCCCGAGGGATGCACAGCACAGGAAGGTCGCCAGGACCGTTCCACCCGCACAGAAAGGGAGATGGGGAAATGTGGCACTGCAGCATCACGGGCAGAAACAGAATATTCACTCAGATTTTTGACCTGTCCATCATTAGCTCTGTTTAATTCAGTTTGAATAACTTATAAGTTAATAACTTATGAGTTAACGAGTAATTACAGCAGCACCACATCAGCAAGGTTTGCATTAAGTTGCTGCTGTATGTCCCAGCTGAGGAAGGAAAGAGTTGTTGCTCTGTATTTTAAGAGTGAGAAGGGGCTGAAATGCAGTTATAAACGCACAAATTACATTGTGACCTTTGCAGAGGGGAAAAAACCTGTAGATATTAACAACTACTGTAACTTTGATGGGAATTACTTAGCAGGGATGTGCTGGAAGAGACTGTGGAACATGGGCCATGCTGTGCTTTTCCTGGGGATTGCTGCTGGAGTTGCTGGTCTCTTGGACCGGATTTTCCTAGTGATAAATGGCCATGCAGATTCCTCTGGTGATATTTGGAAGGGCCCAGTTGGAAGCTGGCCCCACAGTGTGCCAGGGCACAACAAACCTGAGGCGTGGATCAAAAATCCCGCTTTGGAGATCTTTTTCCCATCACAGAAGGTCCATTTTCAAGGATGTGCTGGAAGAAGCTGGTGATGCTCACAGCCCCTTCAGCTGGGAGTTGTTCCTGCAAACAGAGATACATGGAGCAGATGAGAAATGAATGTAAATGTAGAGACAGAAGGCAATTTTTTTGGAGGAAGTGAGGCAGAGGCAGATAAAAAGCCATCAGCAGAATTTACATAAGCCTTCCCCATCACAGAGGTCATCATTCTGCAGGATGACACATGGAAATTCATTTTTATTAAATTCTGGATGATTATTTAATTGGAAAAAGAAGGATTTAATTGAATCAAGTCAAAGGGCCCTATTAGATTACGTTCAACCTTAACACAGAAGGCTTTTCCCATTTAGTTAAACTGGTTCCTTTGCATATTGTACATATTAAACTATAAAAAGTGGTAATCTGAATAGCAAATTAAAGGGTTTGGAAGGCCTGAATGGTACTCATGTGCTTCTCAGCCCTTTTTCATCTTCTAAATCTTCTCATATTCCCTTTACTGCACTCCTTAGGTTGCAACAAGAGCAAAGATGAAGGGTAGAACTCTCAAACCTTCCTCCATCCCTGTTTATTCCATTTACATACTCTTGAGGAATAGCCTGCCTGGATGTGATGACACTATTAGAAAATGTTGCCTAAAACTGAGGGTGTTTTCCAGGTTTTCATAGCTCCCCTTGCAGCTCCTGAACAGATGCTGAGTGTAGTGAGGTTGAATGAAGATTTGTGACTTACTGGCATTGACTCAGGTTTCCCTTGTGTCCTCAGGAAATATTCCCAATCTCTTCATGCCTCATCTACATGGCCAGGGACTCCCATCCCTTCGGGACACAGACTCCCTGCAGAGCTGTCAACCTCCTGGTAAAAGCTGGAAAAAAAAAAAAAAAAAAAAAAAAAAATCATCAAAGCAATTTTGGGAAACAATATGTTTCTAATTTTGGGTCTTTAATTAGCTTTTCATTTCCATTTTTTTCTTGTTTTAAAACTAATGGGAGAAAGAGATTGAGGCACAATTCATTTCCTAAAGTTTCATTTCATCCCAGTTTTGAGGTTTCCAGCAAAGGCTTGGCCTCCTGACTGGGAGCTGGCACAACCCAGTTGGGTTGGGAATGCCCCGTCCTTGTGCCTTTTCCTCTGGCTGCTATTGCTGGATTGCTGTGACACTCTGTGCTCCTTCCAGGCAGAAGCTCAGGGAAATCAAATTCTGCTCTGAGAGATCGAAATCGATTTTAATGGATCCAGCTGTTCCCCAGTAAGGATGGGAGGAGGCATGGGAAAGGGGAGGAAATCTTTCACAATATCTTCAGGGGATTTCAGGAGGACTTGAAAGCGGCAAGGAAAGTTTTTTAAGTGAGGTTTTAAATTTACCCATGAGGCCACAGCCAAGCTTAGGACACATTTTTTAAATAACCACGTGCTAATGTAGAAATTCTCTTTGTCAGTAAATTTTAAAAATTCCAGCTCTGACAGTGCAGCAACTCAACCAGTCTATTATTAAAGTTAGATTGAGCAAGGAACATCATTTGGAATTTGCCTCAGCAGCTAAATGTGTTCTTGGAAGGTTCAAATCAGCTTTAACCTGATTTTTTTATGATAAAAATAATGTGCCTGTACTTTAAAGCCAAGTTCCTTTCTGCTGAAGCTTTACTTTTATTCAAGTGCAATGAGTAAGTTTTGCATATACGGTCCTGGGATTGCACACTCGGGTTATCTGGTTCCATACATAATTCTCTCATTTGCAAACACAGTTTGCAGCACATACTCATGCAAATTAGGTATGAAACTGGGCATTTATCTTGATTAGAATTCGGTTTCTTTATATCCTTAAAGAACTTTATCTCCTTCGGGATGGCTGCAGAGATGATGGACAAAGAATTTCAAATATTGCACTTATTCTCCTTGTGGGTTGTTTGTGGGCCCTCTGGGAATTCATTAAGGAAAACAGACCTTTCCACTGATATTCCAGTGCCCTGGCCCAGCACCCAGGTGGGGTTGCAGACACTGCTGAAAACTCTCAGTCAGAAATAGCTGTCCCCTGCAAAAGCCACTGTACCATTCCATTGAACAAATGCTAAATTTCCTCAGTTCTGCAATATCCAGATGGATTGATCCAGATGGATGTGAGTGAGGTCCAGATGCCACTTGACAAGGACTCAATCCTTTTGACTCTTGGAGAGCTGGTTGGACGCAGGATCCAGATCAGACTTGAGGTTTTGGGGGATCCAGGCTGCTCTTGTTGATGTTTCTCAGCAGACTGACAGCAGATTTACCCCATTTCTGTCCCCACAAGCTGCCTGGGGACTCTGCACAGCAAACCCTCTGCTCCTGCAGAGCCCCCTCCCCGCAGTCCCCAGAGGTGTGGGATGGTGATGTGCTCCTGCTTTACCTCATGTCAAGCCTCTCCTGGAGCCATCCCTGCAGCTCTCAAGAACAGAGCCCTTTTCCATCCTGTTTGCTGCATTTTGAATCAGGGCTCTGCAGCACCAGTGGTGCTTAAGTTCAAAGAACTGCCCCAAATTCTCAGCTTGTTCAGCCAAAAGCCTGAATTTAGGTAAATATCAGAGGGTTTAGCAAATTGTGCAGGGCTGTTTCTCCCCCTTTCCTTATGGCTCATGATTTTCTCTGACTTTCCCCTCAGCAAGAGTCCCTGCTCCCCACCCTGGCTCCTCTCTGTGCTTCCCACACCCACTCCTGTTTCTGTGAGGTTCCCACCCCTCTGCCATGGGGGTCCTGCCCAGTTCCTAAACCCATTTGTGAACTTTTACAGGTACAGGTGGCTCAGGTGACAACTCACAGCAGATTTGGGATGGAGGGATGGATTGGGGAGGTACAGCCACGTGGGCCATGGTCTCCAAAGCATCCCTATCTATGGGGCTTGGAGCAACCCAGTGCAGTGAAAGGTGTCCCTGCCCATGGCAGAGATGATCTTTAAGGTCCTTTCCAACCCAAATCACTCCATGATTCCATAATTTCACTTCAGTGAGGATGAAGCCATCCGCACGGCTGCCACGGGCAGGGTGGCAGCTCTGCAGGCTTGCTGCAGCCCTGGCAAACACACAAGCGGATCCCTCTGAGGGATGGATAAGGCACAGGGAAACATCCGCGCTCCCTCTAGCAGTCGCCAGCGAACGGATGATACCAATAATTCTCGATTTTTCACCCTGGGTTCGTGCCACACGAACCGCCAGCGTAAGAGCTCTCGCACTAGTGCTGCTGCAGTGCTGACAGCGCTCAGGTGGCTCTTTCCCCCCGCCCCAAAATTCTCCCAGGGCGATTTTTGGAGCCCATTTTCCTCCACCTGCTGCAGGCAGCTGCTGGGCACGGCCAGGCTCAGGGCGAACCTGAGCTCAGTTCGCATTAGGGCTCTTCATTAGTGGCGTTTTGAGCTCGCGGCGGGCGCTGCAGCATCCCCGCAGCACCCCTGAACTTCCCGGGGGGCTGCGGGGGGGTCTCGCTCGCAGCGCGGCGCGGGCGCCGCAGGGTCCCC
>VZTJ01005925.1:282088-326192 GCA_013397795.1 Orthonyx spaldingii
GGGGTCGGGGCTGCGGGGCTCGGTCCGGCGCGGCGGCCGGAGCCCACCCCGAGCACCCGCGGCACCCCCGGTAGGCTCGGGCAGCCCCTGTGCGATGCACACAGCCCCTCTGCCCCCCACATCCCTCAAAAGTTGTCTCCGTGCCTCGGGGCCGAGCGTGCACAACGGGGTGCGGGGGGAGAGACTTTGTGTGAAGGTGAAGGAACTGAGCCCGAATCGCTCCCGTAGTACTCGTGGTGCTCTCGCCAGCCTGAAATTCACTTTCCTGCTAATCAAAGTGTGTTGCCACCACTGATACGTTTGTATTTGAATACTTTTGTATTTGAACGTTTATATTTCCCAAATAATTACAGGCTTGCATGACAGTTTACCCCGAGCAGCCTTGGTGTCAGAACAAAAATAGTGCGAGCCCTCCCTTTTCCCGATAACTGAATTTACACCTGTGTGATAAAAACGTCAGTAGCTGTTATTTACTCGTTACTTATTTACTGTATCTCTTGGTGGGCTGGTTCGGCGCTATTTTAAATAACAGTAGCGTTTTGGTGACGCTTTTTAAAGGTAGCGTGGCGCTTGGCGGGGCATAGTCGCTGCCGGCAGGATGTAATCATGGAATTACAGAATCGTAGAACACTTTGGGTTGTAAAGGATCTTAAAGATCATCTTGTTTCAACCCCCCTGCCATGGTTGGAACTGATGCGATTGCATCACCGGTGTGCTGTTGTTCATGGCGTTAACACAAACTGATTTAGAGGGATTAATTAGTGGATTTATTCCATCCAGCTTGTATTTCACTGTTTTGGTCGCGGGGGTGTGGGGTGTGAATTCCACTTACCCAGCTGAGCTTCCTGGTGGCTGTGGGGATGTGGGAGGTGAAGTTACCTGTGTGGCCGGGGATTTTCTGAACTGCTGTGCAGAGGTGACTGTTGGGATGATCTCAGCCACCCTCTGCCATGCACCACAGCCAGCCTGCTGAGGCTCTTGCTTTTATAAAAATCTGCTGAAAGGGCAGAAGGAGGATACCGGCCTCCGTCCTCCCCTGTGGAGCAGGGGCATCAGGAATGCAGATGGTGACACGCTGTACAGGGCATGCATGTGGAAATGCAGGCTTCCAGCCAGGAAAGCAGGTAAAGTCCTTTGGCTGCTCGTGCTCACGCTGCTTTCTGTGTGCGTGTTCAGCGTTTGGTTGCGTTTCCTCTCCAGGACACTTCTGGGGAGATGCACGTTTCTGCAGCGTGCCCTGGCAAGGGACAGGGGTGTGTGTGGTTCTCTGAGGGTTAGGGCTTTTTTTTTTGTTGTTTTCCTCAGAGGTTTTCTAATCTGTTGAGTGACGAAAAAGCTCCTCTTTGTGTTCCTTTACTATCAGCATGCTGGAAAACAGTTGGTACCCTGTAAAGGTGCCAAAGAAATGTGCTCTGTTTCCCAAAGCCTGTGTGTTTCTGCTTAATAACTCTGATTACACTTGCCTTGGAGTTGTGGAGTCCCTGTGACGGGTGCAAAAGAGTGGCCCCACCATCAGCTGAGTGCGAGAGTGGTACTGCAGCGACTGCTGAAGTTGCTGGAGGGTTTGGTCCATCTTCCCACTCTTTAAGATGGGAAATTTGGCTCAGTGTGCTGATGACTACGAGTTAGGAGAAAGGACGCTTCCCCAGCGAGGTGTGACTCCACAGCCTTGTGGCTGTGGATGAGTCTTTGTCTTTCCCCAGGTATTTAATAGGCTGTTATTAAAATTGTGATATACGCAGCCCTGTGCCACTGGTGTAGGAACAGAAGCCAATCAGTTAAGTGTAAAATTGTATCTGAAGAGTGTTTTGTCTGTCATGCTTAGCAAGGAAAAGGGGGGAGCAGTTGATGTCCACAAACCCCACTGATTAGATTCACTCTGCTTTGTGCTTCCTCCCTAGGTTTGGTACTATTGTTTATATGCTGCCATAAATGCTCTCCTACATCACTCTGTGTTTGTGTAGACAGGCCCAAGATATCTATAGTGAGCCGTATGCTTTTCCTCAAGGATTTTGAGACGACGTTCAGAAGGATGGGGTGAAAACAAGAATCTCTGAATAGCTCTGCTGTTGTGTGTCTCCTAAGTAGGAGGACTGCCAAGCTGTTTGATTTATGCAAATACATTAAAGGCAGGCAGGAGGATGGGGAGTAGGGTGGCAGCCTGCAAGTGCAGATTTGGGGTGTGCTGGTGGTGTCTGGGGGGCAGGGGGGTGCATGGTGGGGTCTGCTTTGGTCCAGGAGGGGAAGCACGTGGTGGAAATCATCAGGTCCCTCTGCTTATGGAATCCCAGAATGGTTTGGGGTGAAAGGAACTTTAAAATCATCCAGTGCCCCCCCTGCCATGGGCAGGGACACCTTCCACTATCCCAGGGTGCTCCAAGCCCCGTCCCACCTGGCCTTGGACACTGCCAGGGATCCAGGGGCAGCCACAGCTTCTCTGGGCACCCTGTGCCAGGGCCTCCCCAGGTTCACAGTGAAAAATTTTTTCTGTGTGGTGGGAAGAAGCTCATGATCACTGTGCTGCAGGCAGCTGCTCCAGGTCAGTCCCAAGTTGTGTGGAAGGAGGTTGAATGTGTGTCTCTGTGCCATGCTCGGTAGGTAATTAATGCTGAGTTTGTCAGATGTGTTATTTATGTAATTATGGTGCAGCTTGAGACAGCTGGAGGTAATAACTCTGCCCCTTTTGTGCACTCTGAGGCTTTTCTCTGCTACAATGTGCTATTTTTGCCATGGCAAGGGATGTTTTGAGGGCCTCTTTCCCGTAATTTTAATCAAAACTGGAAGGATTCAGCAAGAGGGGAGAGCAGGATGGTGGGTGTGCGTAGGCAGGCAGGAATGGAACTTGTACATTGTTTCAGTCCTTAGCACGAGTGTTAATCATTCAAACCTCTCAGCCCTGACAGTCTGTTTTAACCAGTGAGTTTGCTGGGAGAAGTATTTTGGCTGCAGCCTCTGTGTAAACTTGGATGCAGATCAGGGTGGAAATCAATACTTCATGTCCCCAGCTCTTAGCACAGCAATTACAGGCAGCGCTGGTAACATCGCTGCAGCCGCGTGTCAGCACCCTCGTGTTGGAATCCTTGTTTGAATTTGCATTGGTTGAATTGATTGTGAGCAAGAGATTTGCCCAGCAGGCCGGGGTGGGATGCTGGTGATGGGGGGGGACACAGCAGTGTTGCTGTGGCAGGTCCATGCTTAGCTGTGACCCCTGTCCGTGCTGGCTGCACCTCTGTGCTCTTGGCTTCGTGGCTTTGCCCAACCTTCACCTGTATTTTCAGTAGTTTGGTTAAAAGCTGTATCTGTGTGGAAACCTGAAGTCTGGTGACGACTTGCCATGCTGCATCAGGTGTTTGGTCCATTCAGCCTCGTGTTTTTGCTTTAGTCTCCTTCCCACATTAAATGGAAAACACCTTAATTAATTAATGTTGGTAAAGAGCTTGAAGATGTAACGCGCAATCAGTCGCTAAGTGTTATTAATAACACCTCGCTCAGCGTTTGGCTTATCTCACTTGTGATTTCAGAGCAGCGGTGGCACTCTGTGATCCCCTGTCCTGGCCAGTGGCAGTGAGGATTGCTGGGGTTTGCAATGGATGCTGCCAAAATTCAGCTGGGAACGGGGCAGGAGCTGCACCCTGCTCCTGGAATAAAGGGTTGCTCCTTGCTACGCAGTTATCTCAGGCATGTGCAGTGTAAGAAAGATTTCAGTTGCATCTTGGTATGTGGTGATGCCAAGGGGCCAGGAGGACCTTTCTGCTCATGACAGCCTAAAATAGAGTTTTCTCTTTTTCCCTTTGATCTCAGTATCCTTTCATAGCTACAATGCAAAGACTTTGACTTTTGCCCGGGAGGCAATCAGTTACCTCTGTGCTGTTGCTATTTTGTGAGTAATCATCTCAGGCTGTTGAAAATGTACCATTTTCATCTCTTCAGAAATCTTCCCTGCTATTTGTTCTTCCAGAGCTGCAGAGCTGATACTGTAAAGAAGCCTGGGGAATTTGGCTACTGCTGCCCAGTCGGGTATCGGGAGCATTTTTGTACCATGCTTATCACAAGATCAAGGTCTTGCTGTACTATTACTCTTTCTAATAATTTCCTACTTTGTTTCCCTTTGTCCTGCGTAGTTCAGGGGTTGAGAGAGCAACTAGTTTCATGCTCTAAAACAATTGCCTGTGCTGGGAAATAAATCTGTGCTTAGCAATGTTCCCATGGTTGCTTTAGACTCAGGGAACTGGCTGCTGATAACACTCCAGGTCCCTGCTACATCTTAGTCTTTGAAGATGTTAATTTAAATATCTTTTCTGGAGCTTTCCTATTCAAAAGCCTCATCTGGCATGGTTAGCATAATATTTAGATTATCATTGCTTTAGGCTTTGTCCAGGGGAGTTATAATGAAGCTCTTAAGGATGAGTAAGCTCAAGTAAACTGAAGCTGAAGGAGGACTTAATCCAGGGCTTTTGTCTCCCCAGTTTGAAGTATAACCATGAAAATGCTGTTAGATTTACAGGTGGGGAGAAGGATGTAGAAATAAGTCCCAGTTTTAAATTGGGGAAGATGAAGTGTGATTTTGTGGGTTGTGTTCAGGCACTCTCAGGTTATCACTGCTGGGGCTGGGTGTCATCCAAAAGGACAGTCTGTCCTCTCATTTCTTATTCTTTGTTCCTCCAGGTACATCAGTGCACTTGGTGTTCTCTGCCTCTGGGGCTGAATATGGAACTCTCTGAGATGCCAAAAGAGGCTTTACAGCCTTGAGCAGGGGCTCCTTGCCCAGCCTTGGGGTGCAAACACCTTTCCTTGAGCGCTCCCTGCTCCTCTCTGTGCTTCAAGCACATCCCTGTACACCAGGCACCGAACCCCAGCGCTAGCACGATGTAGAGCAAAACTTCGGCCTCCAGCTTGTTAAAATTCAGCCCTCACGGTTTCTCACTGCCAGCAAAGCGTGAGATCAGCGCTCTGGTCCTGACGCAGCAGCTGCAGAACCCCGTGCTCGTAACGCAGCGGGGCAGCGGCTGCACGTAAAACCCCAGGGGATCAGTCACCCAGAGGCCACGTTTTTCAGGATACATCCTCACCCATGGGATGCTGAAGGCTCAGAGGGTTGCTTCTTGTTGCTTTGCAGTCTCTTCCCGTTTTTCATTTCTGTATTGTTTTACTTGAGTCTGTATGGGTGATGTGCTTGGGTATTGAGATGGATTTTGTGGAACCTCCAGCTGGATTATTTTGGTGTTGGGAAATGTGTTCTGTGGTAATAGGAGGTGGGATGGTTTTAGCTTTTTTTAAGGAAGAAGAAGCAGTATCACCAGAATGTGGAAGCGGAATAACTTCTTTTGAAAGCTTTGAAGCCCTTTGTAGTCATGTTTGTCTGCAGGAGTTGCAAGGGTGAGGAAAATCTCTTCCCAAGGCTTTCCTTCTGCACCCATGGCCAAGGTGGGGTAATTGGAGGTTTGGAGGTGTGATGGTGAGGGTTTGGAGGCATCTCCCCAGGACGAGAGGCTGAGGGATGGGGACAGGCTGTGATCAGAGGGGAGCTGAGATGGCAGAGGCTCTCCAGGAGGACAGTGCATCGCTGAAGAACGACTTTGCAGCGGCACTGATCGTGATTGAGCGTGACACTGGCTGGAGGCCACGGCTCCCAGGGGTATCCCCATCCCGCTCAGTCCAGCTCTAGCTTCCATAATCTGATAAACTGCTGATTCCCTAATCTTGTTAGTGCTCTCCTTCCCCAGATCCCTGCAAGGAGCCTCTGGGATGGGGACAGAGCTGACCACAGGCAAAGCAGGCTGGCTGTTCCCACCCGGACTTGGTGTGGGTGGCTTTTGGGTCAGGTTGCTGGTTTTCAGATGGGCTTGATAAAGTGATGTGTCTGTGTCTGAAAATTGCTGAACTGCAAAGACCTCTGCCTTGGAGTGCAGAGGATGAGCTGCAGCAGAGAAATGGTTTTGCACAGAGCAATTAGTGAGAAATGGGTTTTTGTCGTGAGGGTTTCTGACACTTGCGTGGCGGCAGAGCTGCAGTGGGCAGGGCCGTGTTTGCCCAGAGAAATGGAAAAAGCTCTGTTGCTGTTGCTTTTCAGATATGTGGTCAGCCACAGATTTTAAGTACATGAGGCCAGAATTTGCTTTCGGATCACTTGGACGATGGGAAAGGAGCAGAGATACCTACAGAAAGGTGAAGGGGAGTGTGGTGGCATCCTGGATCTCCTGTGGGCACCCAACAGACCCAGAGTTTGGGAGAGGATCACCCTTGCCACTGGAGAAGGAAAAGGGACTGAGTGATGCTCTGCTGTCATGTGGTCCAGGCCTGGGCTCGTCCCAGTCTTGGAGAATCATTCTTGTCCCTTGTTGCTTCTGCAAATGTTGTTTCTGGGAGGAGCATCTCTTCTGAGGGCATCTGTACATCCATTTCTTACCCCTTTTGGTCCTTACAGAGCCATTCTGACTCACGTCTCTTCATGCCACTTCTTCCTCTAAATGAAGATTTCACAGGTTTTAGAGGCTGTGTCTGGGAACTGAACCTTTGGGTTTATCTGACAGGGAGCTGATGTGTCACAGCCTTTCCTGCTCCTGTCCTGTGCAATCCCTTCTTTGTTGTTTCACTTTGCTGGGTGGCGTCTGGGGGAGAATCCCAAACCTCTCCATCACCACCTCTCTCAAAGAATGTGTGTTCTCCCTCAATGGGGAGTTAAATCACTTTTCTGCAGAAAGTAGCCTGTATTGGGGGAAATGGTGTTTGGTGTGAATATGTGGGATGTAAAGAGAGTAAGGGAGCACAATGGTGTCCTGATGCCTATCTGCAGGTTTTTCTCTGACTCTCTTTTGCAGCAGCAATCAAACCTGGAGAGCTGACATGGCTGGGGAGTAGTTTTTTGCAGGAAAGGTGAAACAGAGCTTGTACCTCTGCTCCAGCAGATTGAGGCCATTGACCATGTTTGGAACCAAGAACCTAAAACTTGAATCTTTTGAGTTTCCTTTACTTTGTAATTCTTATCAAATCATGGCATTTGCAGAAGTTGACTCTCATTACTCTTTAATTTCAGCCAGAACATGAACTTGCCAATTATTCCCTCATTCATTTTACAGCTGGAGAGTTTTCCAGTGGTGAGTGCCTGTGAGTGTGCACAGCACAGAGATGATGGAGGATGAAGGCTGGTGGTGCACCCACACTGCTCCAGCCTGTAGCTTTTAAATAAACTGTCCATCATCCTCCTTGGAAATTAACTGGGAAAAGCAGCATGGGATTACTCTTGGCCATCATCAGCTGAGTGGGGATCCCAGTACTGGGATTGGGTAGCAGTCATGCCATGGATAATTCCCCAATAACAGCTTCCTTGCTCTCTTTTAACAGCAGAATATCCCAAAATGCTTAGTTTTGGCCTGGTCTGCGTTTTTGGGTGTCCACAGGAATACTCCATAACCTTTAGGGCTGAGTTTAAAGGTATTTGTAAGATTCTGCTTTTGATCCTTGGCTGATTTGAGTGGTCTCTGCCCTCCCATCATAAAATGGGATTTTTTTTCAGGATATTTCCAATTGTTGTAAGACACGGTTGTGGGTCGAAATTTGCTGCAGGCACACAAGCACGGGAAGTGTTTGCCTCTTTTCCAGGGAGATTTGCTCTATTGGAGTGGAAAGCAAAACAAATTGATTTGAGGAATAGATTTGAGGAACTTACTTTTGATGCTAAAGATTTAGATGGTCTAGACACTCTCTTAAGCTGCAGGAGGGGAAAAATAACATGTTAGAAGAAACCTGGAGGAGTGCTGTGAAGGCTTTAGTGGACCATACTGAGATTTTCAGTAGGAAGATCTCCAAATGCAGCTGTATTTTGACGAGCAGCTGCCCTCTGTTGTGGAAGGCAGGAGGGCACAGTCTGGGCACAGCAGTGCTGCCAGGGGAGACCCTGGGGGATCCGTTTTCCTCTTGGAGCCCTGTCCCTCTGCAGTGTTTCACTGGAGTGACTCCTCAACAAGGGTGTGAGGATGAGCAGAGCCCAGCTCGGAGTTACTTGGGCTTTTGATTCTCCCCTGAGGCTGAACAATGTCTTTGTGTGATTTTTGTGTAACAGCAGCACATTCAGAAAACAGATTCCTCATCCTGTGATGGTAAAATATTCTCTCTCTGTGAGTTCATCGTTGTTTGTTCTAGCCTTAAATGCACCCAATTATTTGCTTTTATGTTCGTCAATTATTGCATTATCTGCTCAGGCAAAACCTGTTGTTTTATCCACCGTAGATTCTTAACATTAATTCCTTGACCTTTTATATCCCCTGTAGTATATCCAGAGCTGCTAAATGGCTTTGTCCAAATTTGTCATTTCTTTTCCTGCCAAAGGGATGGCTCAGGCAGGAGCAGGGGAACCATTTCAGGTGGAGGCAGGGTGTGCTCCCCACCACATTTGCATCGTGTAATTGAATCCGCAAAGATCGTTTTTGTCATCCTTGGGAAGGGAGCTTGTTTTAAAGCCACACAGGGTTTGCTCAAATGAGCTTCAGTTTCCTGCATGATCTCCTTTCGCGGTCAAGAGAGGTCCAGAACTGACAGCTCAGGGTGAGAGGGCTGATTAATGGGGTTCTTAAATTTCCATGAAAAGCAGAGAGAGGTGGTGAGGCCAAAGCTGTGCAGCTCCTGTGGGGAAAAAAAATTAAAACTTAAAAAATATAAAGCTCATAGAGAAACCACAGAAAGGCCACCTGTTTAGTGAAAAAGCTGTATTTAATACCAAGGAGTTCTGGTTTGGGGTAGCACGTTGTAATATAAGCAAAGAGTTTGCAGGATTTATTAACTAGAAAGTACCCAGGGAGTTGTGCTGGCTTCAGGATTGATTCCTGCAAGGCCCTGGTGTCCTGATGCTGCACAGATGCTTTTGGTGGGTTGTTGCAGCTGCTGGGAGAGGCAGAGCTGGGACTGAGCCTGGGAACAGAGGGGCTGAGTGGATTGTCACCAGCTGGTCCCAAGGGTCCCCTTGTGGGCCTGTCCCCAGCTCGCTGCCCAGCGCTGTCTGCCCCAGTTTAGGAGCTGCTGAGTGCACAGGCATCAAAGGGAGGGAACGGGGTGAGCAGGGCGTGCTGGAACAGGGCTTACGAGCTGCCACCTTGCCCTGCTTGCCCGTGTTCTCATGCCCTTGTCATTGCCTGGCTTCGCTCCAGCTCTGGGACTCGCTCTCGCTCCCAGAAGTTGCTCACAAGCTGCTCAGGTGTTGCTGGAGTTGTGTAAAGGTCTGCAGTGGCCGTGGCTCCCAGGACGAGCGTGTGGCCCCGGACAGCTGCCGAGGGTGCTCCAAGTGTGGCACCGAGAACCATCTGCTGTTCCTCTCAGGCAGGGCAAAGCTTCAATAGAGCACTTTGCATTTTGCCACCTTTGCAGAGGTCCTTTTTACGTGCTTTTCCTCCTTGGACATGCATCATTTCCAGTGTATTTTGGTAAATGATGTAATTTAAACACATCTCCTATGCCCTGCTTATCGCTGTCATTTCTGAGTGCGCTCATTAGGGAGCAGTTTGATTTTGGGCGTAATTCCTCTGATAGGCACATTTACTGAACATCTTTGATTCAGCATTTCACGTGTGGCAGGATTAATGGAAAGCACTTTACTAAAGAGGTTTGAATACCTTGTAGGTTCCTTAAAGATTTTTTTTTTCCATTTAAATGGAGCTGTATTATCTTGGGCTGGTTTTTTTTTTTTATGCTGTTGTGGTTTGTGGACTGTAGTCTTTCCTCTGCTGCTGGGGTTGGACTGCCATGGACCAGGGCAACTGTAGATCCTGGAAATAGCCTGATGCAAAATCTGGGTGTATGATTGCAATTATTTTATATTTGTTTTATTTTGGTTGGGGTAACATGCATAAAAAAGCCATGAGAGCTCTACCTGTTAATTAGCGTGACAATAGCGTGGTAATGACCACCCTGCAGGATTAAAACCCCATATTCAGATAAGCATTAACTGTGCTTGTTGGCAGATAAACGATGCAGATAATATCAGAGGAGCAGGGCTGCCTGGGCTCTCAGTGACAGCCTGTCCATACTGTGATGTCAGCACAGATGCCTTTGACCTCATCACGATGTTCAGTCAAACTTGGCTTTGCACGGCTGCATTTCCCAGTGGATGGGAGAAATCAAGTAAATCCTTCATGGTGAGACCCTTTATGGGTAGCCTTGGGAGCAGTAAAAGCACTATTGACACCCTTGAGATGTAAATTTGCAGGGCTGTGCCTGTTTTAGGGCCTTTATCAACCTGCTGATACACCTGGTTCTTGGGCATGTGGGATTTGGTGCTGTTGCCAAGGTTCCTGTAATTTCCAAGGGTTGTTTCCACCCTTTGGTACTATCCTTGCACCAGGAGGTGGGGCAGGGTTAGCATTAAGAGAATTTGGTGTGAGACACCTGTGGAACACGGGTGACCTCATCCAGCTCTGTGCTGCAGTGTGGGTCGAGCCTGTGAGGCTGGAGAGGCCCCAGTGTGGCTGCAGGGACCTGTCCCTTGTCACGACACAAGTAAGGGGCTTTGGCTGTTGGCTTGGGATACCTGCTGCAAGAACCCCGCCCAGCTGGGTACTGGAAATCACCCAGATACCTTCAAAAATGCTGGTGTTGGATCCTCCACTGCATCCCAAGCTGGAGGCAGCTGAGCTTTTGGATTCTCTCGAAAAATGAAAATTATCCAAGCCTTGAAGACTTGCTGTGATTCATTCCGGTTCCTTTTAGTTGCAGCTGTACATAAAGAGTCCAGATTGGAGGGTATTTTGCTGAACTGCAGTTTTTGTGAGGTAGCTCTCATTTGCTAATTCATTTTCGGTTGTTTCTGCCGATGGAAGTACAAGCTTATTCTGCAGAGATGATTTTCATCTTTCCTGGACTTGAATCAGCAAATGAGTGTTGATATCCTTGTGGCAATCTCGTAAGGAGAGAAATCAAGTGATGCTCTGAAGATAATTTTGCTCATGCTTTTTTATATCAATGGCCAAAGCCACTTGTCAAACCAAGTATCTTGAGTAAGAAGAGAGATGTTTTTGGCTACAAGTAGATGGACAGAGAGCTGGAGGCAACTGGTAGGAAGTTATTAAATATACTCTGGTTCCTTTGCAGCACTTTTTCAGCACATCTTTTTTTAAGTGTGTGTGCACAGTTTAGAGGGTAATACCATTAATTAAACCAACAGGAAAGACTAATATAAAAGTATGACCCTCTTTAGTACTCTGGGTTTATCCCTGATTAGTAGAGCTGCTCTGATCTTATGGTAAATCTGTGTCCATGTCATTAGGAAAGCAGGATTAGTTGGTAATTAATAACACCAAAAAGTTTTCATCGTTGAAAATGAGTAAAAAATGGTAAGGAAAATGAACCACCACAGAACTTTGAATATAGATTAAAAGAGGAAGGTTTCTCTTTATTCCAGTCTGTCAGGGAACGAGGGTGGGAAGAGGAGAGGTGTAGATGACAACAGATGCAATGGCTGAGGCTCAGAGTAACACAAGAAGGATGCCAAAATATTGTCCTGGGCAATATACAGCCAATTCTTCCTGAATTTTGCCCAAAATCCTGCTGGGTGAAGCCGAGGCCAGCTTGTGCTCGTGTGCTGCCGCAGCCGCAGAGTCTCCATCCCCCGCGGAGGAGAAGGGCGTGCGGGAGAGCCGCGTTACCCACAGGAGAGTTGTTCTGGGTGTTATTAGAAGTATTATCACGATGAGGTGCTGGTCAGGCGCTGAACTCCGCAGGCACGAGCGCGGTGTCTGTCTGTGTGACAAGTGCTGCTGCCAGCGGAGCATCCTGATGAGGATCCTGCCGGGCTGGGATCCGCACGCAGCAATTTCCTTCCTGCCTGTTTATTCAGGCGAGCCCGGGCTTGCTTTGGTAGTTATTTCACCTCTTGTAGCTGATGGCTGGCAACGAAGATCAGCTACTTTCTGATGAAATCTTTAATGTATAGGCCTCTTTTATAGTTTTAGTTTAGTTTATTTTTTTTATGATGGAGAACAGCACAACCAGATTTTTGAAGGATGGTACCTGTGCAGGAATTTTTTTATCTTTGTGCTTCAGCTTTTCTTTCAAGCTTATTTGCTTGAAGGCAGATAAGCTGGGCGAACATTCCCTGTGTTTTTAACCTGTTGCACAGCTACCCCCGTGCCTTCCCCTGCTCTCCTGCTGTGGAAATGAAGGTGGAAAAGCGGAGCCCCCGTTGTGTGGCTGCGCTCACACAGACACAAAGCAGCGAGGTCCTTATCAGCGCCTCGCCGATAAACCAGGGCACAAAAAGCCTTGGCGGGGACCCACATCTCCGACTTGTTTGGAGATTAAAAGCTCTTGAGGCTTTGGTTTGTTGTGAAAGTTAATTGCGAAGCCCTCGGAGCTTGGCAGGGCTCCCTCGGCGAGACTCGTCACGCCGGAGCCGAGCCCCGGGGCAGGAGCGGGGCTCGCCCGGGCCGGTCCGTGCGGGCACGGGGAGGGCTCCTCCGGAGGGCATTTCTCCCCAGACGCTTCAGCCACCCCAGCAGGAGCTGCACAGTCCTCAGGGGGTGCTGCTCTCTCGGCACCGACCGCAGCGTGAGCCAGGGCAGCGGGAGAGATGGTCCCACCCATCACCTTGGTCTCCCCCGCTGGCTGCGTCGCCACTTCAGGGTAATCACGGCTGTGTTTGGGAAGGGCTGCCCTGCCGTGCTTGCGTCAAATCGCATCTGGAGGTGCCTGCGAGCGGGGTTGGTTCCTCAAGGGTGTTCCCAGCACTGCTGGTTGCCCAACGCCCCGCCCTGACCCGCTCGGGGAGCGCCTCTTCTGCCGAGTCGTGGTGTCCCGGAGCATCCTCTGCCACCTTCCTGGGTTTTTGGGGTTGTGACCTACATCCAGAGCCCTGATCTTTGAGGTCCTCCAGGTGAAGGCGGTGAGGAGGTGAGTGCTGTCGGGTGTGCGAACCCAGCCTTGCCCTGTTCATTAGCATTTCAGTCGGCTCGCCATGGGAACCTTCCACACTGCTGCTGCTCCCGCAGGTGGGACCTTCTCCCCAGCCAGAGGCTGCTCAGTGCAATCCTGAGAGAAAAGCAGAAATAAAAGTCAAGCCACGTGGTTGCAGAGGGACAAGGTTTGTTGTTTTCATTTATTTATTAGTTTTTGAGGTGCTGATAAGTGCTACTTGTGCCAAACCTTATGCACCAGGTAGCTGAGGGATCTGGTGGACCACGGATGGGTGCTCAGGTCATAGGTATTGCCATGCTGGATATCTGTTGTGGACACTGAGGCTCACTGGTGTGAGGCTGGTTTGCCCAGGTTGGTCCAAAGAGGACAGTAGCTGTCTGTGTTGCTCTGGGTTTCAGTTTTCATCACAACCTCATGATACTTTTCTTTTGTTAATTATTTTATTAATGCCAAGGGCTGTGCGTTGGGTAAGCATGGGGGGACCAGCTCAATCATAGCATCAGAGATTTTTGGGGTTTTAAGGGACCTTAAAGATCGTCCAGTTCCAATCCCCTGCCTTGGGCAGGGACACCTTCCACTATCCCAGGTTGCTCCAAGCCCCATCCAGCCAATTCTCATAACAGGGGGAAGAAGATCCCAAACAGTCTCAAGGACAACAAACAGAGCATTCCCCATTTTAATCTCCATCCTTCATTATAATAAATAAAAATACTGCCCTGGTGGTGTTTTTCTACCCAAGCTCAGATGAAACAAAGGTAAATATTACTGACCTGGCAGCACAAATGAAAGGAGAATGAGAAGCAATGTATGAAATGGACTGTCTGCCAGTTTTTGTTTTTCTGCATTGGTCTTGTGGCATTTCTGTGGAAGAGGGCAGATACAAAGTTCTCTTACGTAACGCTCACATCATTGGAGTGTGATTGTATCCGACTGTCACAGATGAGGATGCTGTATTTATGTCTCAGTGAATTTCATCCCTCGGTTTGTGTGGCCTCTGACCTCTGGGGAGTATCACAAATCCACTGTTATGGAGTACAGTGGCACATTTGATTTATCAACTCCATTAATGATCTGGTTGAAGGGAGAAACAACACGTTAATTAAATTCACGACTGGTGATAAACTTAGTGTTGCTAACATCGGGCAGGATGGTGATTTAGGGTAGAAAGGTAGGCAAGGGATGGCACACTGGGGAGCAAATGCCACTGTGCTCATGGTAGCTGGCAAAAATGAGGAGACTGGGGATTTAGTGAGAAAATAATTCTTAAAATAAATGAGGGTGTTGGGCTATCTGCAGTCTCCACGGATTGTGGCCAAAATCAGTGTTGCTGTAGGTGCTGCAGACTTTACGCTGGTGTGCAGTGTGAAAGGGGCAGTGCTGGGTGGTTACATTCAGGACAAATTAATAGTTCAAAAACCCCTAATCTACAGGTTGTCAGGCATTGAGTATTTTGGCACTGCTCTGTTGATGGTATTAACATAAATTCAAGCTGACCTAAGTGCACTGGGATAAAAACAAACATTTACCCTCAGAAAATCCTCTGACTGAATGTGAATTTCACTGTTGGCTTTGGGCTGTGTCGTGTTTTGCATTTCTTTTCTGTGGGTTTCAGTAATGAAAACAAACAACTTGGCTTCACCTTGGGTTGGAGTTAACTTCTTCTCCAGTCATTTTCTCTTTCCCATGCCTTGACACACTCGGTGGCAGAGCTGCAAGTAGGCAAGAGGTTGTACATTTTTAGCTTGGATTGGAAATGTTTGTTTTCTAGCATAATGCAAAATGCCTGAATTAAAGGCTCGTTTCTCTGGAAGGATCTACACATCCAAGCGTTCCTGTGTGAGATTTTTAGTGCCCCACCAGTTCCAGGCTTTGGTGTGAACAGCCACATGCTCCAAGTTAAATTAATGTACAGTGGGGTCTTGGCCCCTGCTGGTGCATCGCCCCCTCCCCTCTGCTTTTTGGGTTGTGGTCCTGACCTTCCTAATTGTCTCCAGCTGAAACTCTCCCTTCAAAGTGAGCTCAGATGCAAAATATTTTCGTGTGAAGTGTTAACACATTCTTTTGATGGGAAACCTCTTTTGAAAGGTGGAGTAAGCTAGAACATTAAATCAAAAATGCTTTATTTTAATAAAGGTACCTGTTGATTGTCTGTGAGTCTGTTAACTCAGCTATGAGTTGCAGTGTATTGACCACTATAAGGGACAGTTTAACCAAAAGCCTCTTTTTCTCCACTGAAGTTGGTGCAGGTTATTGGAGGGAGACATTTGGGGATGTGTTTACAAGGAATGGCATTAATTATTGAGGGCTGAGCTGAATAAAATTAATTTTGAACAGGATTAGTTACTCTGTCCTTGTCATAACCTCCAGTCCACATGAACAGCACTCAGGTTATTAAAAGGCTGTTTTAAACTGAAGAAGAATTTCATCATCTTTCTTTTTGGTTGGAAGGAGGATGTTATTTTAAAGATCAATGACCTTTGTTCAGGTGCCATTATACCTTCTCAAAGACACGTAGAGTTTGGGATTTATTTATTTTAAAACTATTTTGCAATGAACAATTTGGGTTTTTTTTTTTTCCCCTAAAGCTTTTTTGGTTTCTTTTTGTGCTACATTTTTTCTTCTGTGCTATACCTTGGGGTACAATTAGGAGTGTGTTCTGCAACTGAGTGGTGTCAGGACTGCAGCAAGCATTAAAGCCCTCACAAGGTAAATATTGCAGAGGATGGAACAGCAGTAGTCCTGGCAAAAAAAAAAAAGAAAGCCAACAGCATTTTTGGGATTTATTCACCCCTTGGTGTTTGAAGACTGCAGAGGGAGGTTGAGGACTTGGAGGCTCTTGCAGACCATGGACGTCTGTCCTGGAATCTCTGCAAAGATCACAGAATCCCAGACTGGTTTGGGTTGGAAGGGACATTAAAGCTCACCCCATCCCACCCCTGCCATGGGCAGGGACACCTTCCCCTATCCCAGGGTGCTCCAAGCCCCATCCAGCCTGGCCTTGGACACTTCCAGGGATCCAGGGGCAGCCACAGCTTCTCTGGGCAACCTGTGCCAGGGCCTCCCTGCCCTCACAGCCAATAACATTTTCCCAATATCCCATCTAGCCCTGCCCTCTGTCAGGTTAGAGCCCGAGATCTCTGTGTGTTGTGTTGGTAGCGATGGCTGGGTCCATAAGCAAAGGGCTAAACAAGGTACCAGGGTGTGTTTCACCAAAAGCATGGGTTTGAGTATCCTGGGATGGGGAAACACCTCGTTGTCCATGGGGCACACGTGGGATGGAGAGCTGGAGCAAGGGCAGTGAGGGACAGGTTTGAGGAGTGTCCCTCACCTCCCTCCCCACCTGGTGCTGTTATGTAGGGCAGGGGCTGAGTGTGGTTCACGTGCAGCACCGAGGGGCCCAGTGATATTAAAGGAAAGCTGATAATGCTTCCTGTGCTGAGTGCTTGGAGGCATCCCTCATTCCCCTGGTTGTTATCTGTGCAGCATCCCTGTCTCCCACCCCATCTCCTCCTAACGAAGCAATTACATGCACAGGAGTGGGCTCACTCCCAGCAACGAGCCTCCCCAGGCTGGGCATGTGTCATGGACAAAGCAACACTCCGAGCAGCAAAGACAATGTCTCAATATGAGTTTTCAGCAATTTTAAGGTGCTTTGCATTCACTGGCTTGTGATAGGCTTCAAAAGTTCCTGTCATTTGATGTGTAGGAGGAGATCAGTCGCTATTTTGGAACATTAATTTATACAATTCAGATCACACTTGTAGGGTTTTTTTGTTTCCCAGCGTTTCTTGTTTTACTAATTGCAATTGTTTCACGTCCTCTAATCTATTATACTTTTTAATAAGGCATATAATTCATTATTTAGGTGGTAGTGTTCTGATAATTAGATGGGTTATTTTTGTCAGTGCTGATTAGTTGGTAAGTACAGATTAATATTTGAAGACTTGATGTGGTCTCTTGCTATTTGAGTTTCAAAGAGGTGATGTGGCACTTGTTTCATGATATTCCCAACAACTTCATCCCTTCCAGCTTGAGGAAAGTGCCGACAGATAAAGAGGCTTTGAAAGCCTTTGGATCTTGTTTCCCCTGTAAAACTCATATTAGTAAAACGCCAGTGACTGTGGGCTGGGAGTGATACACTGAAAGTGCAGCCCCCTGAGCAGACAGCAGCACTGTGTGCCATGGGGTCTGTACCCTAAATGGTTTTTTGGGTGCCCAAGCAATGTCTTGCACGTTGCAGGCCAGGGACCTGCCGTTTGCTGGGTATGTCCTAGAAAAGCCTTGCCCCTTCACAAATAGAAAGCCTTGGCCTTTTTTTTTTGCCTGGAGTTAATTGCAGTGTGGGACAATGTGGCCTTTGTGTGACTGTCCCTGTGCTGGGGACGGTTTCTCCTCTCTCCACCCCTGCAGAGCTGGCAGAGATTCCGCTCTCTCCCTCACACAGAAGCTGTTTGCAGGATTAAGGCTTTTTTAGTTAATTTGCAGACGGGTTAGTGAAGGGATGTGGTGGCTGAGGGGACGGAGTGGGCACCTGCAAGCTGCCAGGAGTCGGGTGTGGATGTCTGGGGGGTGAAACATCCCAGTATTCCCCCTCCCCTGCAAACCAGACGGAGTGAGGCACTGGGTGTGCTGCAGTGTAATTAAGCATGAGTTGCTGGAGTTGCAGCCTTCTGCCTTGTCCAAGATAATACAAACCACGCTGCTGGGAGCGATGATGTTGTTGGAGCTGAGCCATCGCATTATTTGAGACCAGATCTCCGGGAAGAGGGAATAAACCAAATGGTTTTTAGTCACTTGGTCACCCCTCCCAAGGAAACCACAGTGCTCTTCGGTGGCTCCTTCTTACTGTAGACTCTTTGAAGCCTCCCTGCTTTAGCAGATGGCTCCAAACACAAATAAGCCTCAGGGATGCCTGTCACTGCCTGTGACCCTGGGGAAAGTAGAAACCACATCGGAAATGAGCAGGGATAAGGAGATGCCAAACATTTTTCTTGAGCAAATAAGTGTGGCAGAGGGAATGTCAGGATGAGCTCTGTGCATTTATCAGGGCCATGAGCACACCTCGAGCAATCCCTTCACACCACCCCATGAGGCCGGGGGCGTTCCTGCTCCTTGGTGGTTCAAGGACCTGTGTTAATGGATGATCCCTGTACCCACAAAGATGTTGTGGGGTTTGCATGTATTTCCAGAGCCCCTCTGCCTGAGGATGGGAGCTGAAGTCATGGAGATGCTCCCCTTTGACTGCTAGGGGGTGAATTTGGCACTCACTGTGCCTTTCACATGAAGATCCAGCAATGGTGTGATGGTTGTATGGATTTGGAGATGAGTTCAGAGCCTAGTGGAAAAGCAGGGCAAGGACAGGATTTACTGAAGTAGAAGCAGAGGAGGGATGCTGAGAGCTTCCATACTTCTCCTGATTTCGAGTCTGTTGGGCTGTGGAAGTAAATCAGGGGCTCAGCAACTGCGAATGCGGGACAGCGGGGTCTGCCAGAGGGGCAGAGCTGGAGCAAGGAAGAGCAATGATGTCTCCATTCCCCCACTGCAGGTCTGTCAGGCAGCCTGGGAGTTCCAGCCCCAATTCATTGGACTGCAGTGCTGGAATTGGCGCATCCTACGAGAAATAGGTTTGTGTTTATGCAAGACCTCCCTGCTGCTGCTGGAGAGGGGGGTCAGAGTGTGAGTTGGTTAAGCGGCCGGATTGCCCTGGTGTGTTTGCCACAGGATAATGGAAAATTCCTATGAGGAGCTGTGCTTGATCTGGGGCCAGAGGGAACAGGATGAAGTCTATTCCACCAGCGAAACGATAGAAGAGCACACTGTGCATCTTCCGGAGCCTGCTGCCAAAGTTTTTATAGGCTTGAGATCTTATTTTGGAGAAGAAGAGTATCTGCATGCAAGGCCAACCTGCAGCTGTGCCAGCTTCTTGTCTCGTGTCCCCTCACGCTGCCTGGGAGCCATTCCCCTGTATAATTTTGAGAACCACATGCAAAGAGTCTGTCACAGCTTCGTTTTCTGCTTCCCAAGAGGATGGGAGGAATTCAGAGCTGTGGGGTCCCTGTGGTCCTGACACAGCACACCGAGCATGTGAGCCCTGCCGACACCAACGAGAGCTTTTCAGGAGCTGCAAGAGCCTTTGCATCCTCCTGCTTTCCCTCAGTGGGTTTGGGTCCATCCTGCTGAATGAATATTACTAATTACCATCAGAATTGATGGAGTTAAAGGGAGTCTTAGAAAACCAGTGTCTAGTAAAAGTCTATGCAGGGAAGTTTTGATATCTCTTAGGACTTTGTGGCATCTTTGTGCTACAAACCCATTTGTGCCATAAGGCTTTAGACTGAAGGATTCAACTTGCTGTTCTTAGACTGTTATCGCTAATAAAATGACTTTGCACTTTGATAGCCTTTCACTCCAGGATCTAAAAGTACTTTAAAAATGCTAATGAATTAAGCTTCTTGATAGCTCTTGAGTGCAGCTCTTTGTACAGGAATTTGGTCCACAGCCTAGTGAAGTCAGTGGAAAGTTGTCTGTGTCACTAGCTCTGGCAAAGCCCTTAATCTGTCTGTCCCTGCTTGTCCCATCCACAGCCAGAGCTGATGGCACAGACATCTTCTCATGCCAGGAGCCCTCATCTTCTCCTCAGTGGGATTTTTTTTCTTGTTTTTCTGCCTGGTTCCACTGCTGAGGTGCATGTGGGAGTAGCAGTACTTTGAAGGTAAGGTAGGGGGACATACAGATTTAGGGTTATCTGTCTTGTCTGGTGTTGTGCTTTGACTTAACTCTCCTAATTAAAGATTTAGAAGGAGTGTGGGTTGGAAATAACATAAAATAATTCTGTAGGAGAAAGCCTGTTATCCCAGCAGCGGTGCAGTGCAGAGCCGTAGCTTTGTGCTCTTCGTTTCCATTGTGGGCCTGCTCAAGGAGTGGGGATTTCCTCCAGTGGGAAGATTTTCAGTCTAAGACCATCCAGTGAGCTCAATTCATTCACCCATTTTCAATCTGTGGGAGGTTTGCCATTGATTTACACATTTGGGATCATGCTTTGGAGAAGACGGCTCCTTCTGCTGTGGGACGTTGCCATGGACAGGAGCGGGGAGGGCTGGGCTGTGAGGAGGAGTGGAGTGGTGCTGGTTGAAGCTCTTTTGATCCAGTTCATGGCTGTCAACAGAACTAGCTGGGGAATTCTTCTTCTTGCTGTATTAAAGAAGATAAAAGCAGTTCTGCCCCTGGCAAAGCCGTAGACACAAGATACTGTGAACATCTTGACTCCCTTTCCTCTTCCAGACGTGTGATGGGTCGTGTAATGTCCTTATGTCTGATCAGCCATGACAATCTGTATTTTATGGATTTTCTCTCCTTGTCACCCTGTTACAATCTCCCCTCTCCCCTACCTTTCATTAATTGTCTCTCAAAACTGTCTCATCGCTGCTCTGATGATTTTTTCCAGTGGATAAGCCTGTTAGAGATAATCTGGTTTGCTGAATTTCCTTTCTGCTGGGCAATCTCCTTAATAGCTGCCTCAGAGGATTTCATCCTGCTTGGTTTAAGAATGTGGCTTCAGATAAATATTCTGTTTCTCCATGGATCTTCTGCTGATTAAGGTCTGTTCTTTCTCCTAAAATGCTTCTGAGCAGGAAGAGTTTCATGGAGACTTAGTGTGTGTTTGGTGCTTCTGAGCAAACTGTGTTGGCCAAGGTGGTCAAAATTCACTGTTGATTTTGGTTGTGCCAACTTGGACAGTTCAGGGGCCAAAACAAAGGGAAGAAGAAAGATGAAGGAGAGAAAAGAGTTTTAATCCTTAAATGTGACATTGCTTGTACAGCAAGGTGTGTGATTGTTGGGGTTTCTCCATGGTACATCCCAAAGGGGATAAGAAGGTGGTCAAAAGGCACCTGCATCCTCTATTTATCTATTTCCCAGCTATGCAATAATTAATAGTGTCATTTAACCTCTTTCAGAATTTTATCCAACTTCAGATGTTTGCCACCACTGCTGCTTTTGAACAAGCACTTTTAAAATCAAACCCTTTCCATACGAGCTTCAAGGATGCTTTTTCTTTTCTCTGTCCAAATCAGCTCTGGATGGAAGGTCAGGAGATTACAGTTCTTTCCCCAGATTTGCCCGCAAACTGCTGAATGATCTTCAGCAATTCGTTTGATCTTTCTGCTCTGCATTCTCACAAATAAGGATGCTGGTAATAACTTCCCATTGTTAAAGCTCTTAAAGCTCTCGTATGGAAAATTCTATATGGGCCTTAGAGTAATTATTGTCATCATTTGCAAGCGAAGGTGCTGGAAATAAAAGTTTCTGCAGTAGAGGACCTTGGTTCTTGTTAAAAGGAATTATTAGAATGCTTTTGGCTGGAATGACCAATAAAATGTGAATCAGACAACTGCTTTATTGATTTAATAGTGGAGTTGGGTGTTAAGAGAAATGGGGGTAGTGTGTGGGTTTGCACTTGAGGCATCCTGGGAATAAAGGAAAGCCTGTGCTGGCTCCAGCTGAGTTTGGCCTTGTCAACCATCTAAACAGTGTCTGAGTTCCTTGTACATAATGGCACTGTGGCTATTTTTAATAAAAACCAACCAAAACACAAACCCAACACCAAACCCCAAGCAAACAAACCCAAACCCAGGGATGTTTCTCCCAGCACTGCTCCTTTGTGGTCTGTGAAGGCACCTTGCAGTAGAGGCAGTAAAACACTTGTCACTGTCCCTGTGGTGTCCAGAGCCAGCAGTTAGAGGTGCATTAGGATAATGAAGACATAGATAAGTTTTCTCCATACATTTTTCAACTCCTGGCTCCCCACCCTGTCCCTCATTGCCTCTAATTTTTACAGCTTGCTAAAAATAGGTCTTGGAGAAGGCTTGGAGCTGTTGAGAGGGAGACAAAGCAAGACCGTAAATCACTTGACAGCTCATTTCCTTATAGCAAATATCCCACTCTTACAACTTTATGTTTAGATTAAAGAAGGAATAAAATGTATGGAGACCTGGGTTTGGTTACTGTGTGTTTCAGTTGTGTTTATTTCTCCTTTAATAAATAACAACATAAGTAGATTCTAATGGCACAAATCTTATTGCAAAGGCCTGAATTGGACATCAGTTTTTATCTTTTAAAAATGTCAGATCTGGGGGGTTTGGGGGCTGGGGTTGGGTTTGCAAAGTTGTGCCTGGCTCTGTGTGAGGAGCAGTGCTGCCACGCCGAGTGCCACAAACACAACTGTGTCACTTGGTGGAGAATAGGCCTCATCTTGTGTCTGCCAAGTCCCTTTACCCTTTATTGTCACTGACTCTGTGCTCTGCAACCTCTTCAGTCCTATTCCTGCAGCCAGTGGGAACTTTGCCAGTAATTCCAGTCAGGATAGGATCAGGACCTTGACAGTCATTTCCTTTCCTTGTGCACGCAAGGCTTTCCCGAGCTCTGCAAATGCCCCTTGATCTGAGGTGCTCTCATTAGGCAGGTCAGAGCATTATTCACTTGCCAGGTTCGTTTTATTCCCTTGGGGTATTTGCTTTGCATTCTGGCTGGGGATGAGAAAACAACAGCCACAGCTGGGGCTGCATTTTTGGAAGGCATGGGCAGCTGTTTCACAAGACCTACATGTCTGCCTCAGTCCTCTGCAAAAGCCCTGTTTCAGAGGGATCTGGTGGAGGTTGTCCCTGTTTTGAGATGTGTTGAAATTGCTCTGGCACTGCTGCTGCTCCCATTCTCCATCACCACCACCTCAGAGGGCCAGAAGAGCACAGATTGTGCCAAGGCTCCACCGTGCAAACACGAGTCTCGGGACCAAGGCTGTAATAACAGACTGCATCTTCTGCTGTGGCAGTGTGTGTTTCAGATGAGTGAAATCAGAGCCTTGTCTTGCTGGATGCAGCTCTGGATTTATCAGATCCATTACCCAAAGGTCTTGCTGGTTGATCACAGCAAATATTTTGGTGGTGTTATGCACGGCTGGGTATTAGCAGTGTTTAATGGCAGCTTGGGAGGGATGAGTCCTGACAAGAGCGTGGACAATGCTCTTCTTTCACCTGAGCTGCTGTTTCCTAACCTTAACACCTTCGCACAAAAAAATGCTGTGTGGGAGCCAGGGGTGAGAGCGTTGCCTTAGAGTTGTGCTATCTATGTGGTGCAACAACAAGAAAAAGGAGTTATCATTGTCCCAGGAGGCAGAGAACAAATTTAGGTCCTGGTCTTGCATATGCTTGTCCAGCTAATTAGCTTTACTCAATGGAGCCCATTCAGCCTGTAGCACTTGTCCTTCATCTGTTCAGGACCGTGTGTGTGAATGCTCATTGAAACACACGGTCAATCGTGGTATTGTTGCACGTACATTATTGCTTATGTTCTTGTTGGAAGCTAGGAACAGTCTCTCCATTGTAGAAACCCCTTTTTTTTTTTTTTAAATTATAATACAGCTATTGCTGTGAAATGATGGGCTCAGGTAAATTTATTCTTTTCAGTTCCTGGGTCTGAAATTGCTGAGCTCGGCTGTTTAAACAGGAAACAATATTTGTCATCACTTGGGTTGATGTGGCTCCAGATTCGTGTGTCGTGCCAGCTCCAGGACTTGGAGTAATAGACACATAATGAGTGATTACCCGATTGTTGTCGGGTGGTTGTGTATCAGGACCTTTCTGTCTTTGCAATTAATCTGCTCGTTGATGAACATTCGACCGGCTCCTGCCGGGATCTCTTGTCATTTCAGTCACTTGGCAGCAAAAATTGCAGTGAGGCTTGTATGGTGCTTTGAACTGGATTTTTGCTGATGCTGTCTAAGGATATAGGAGCACATAAAAACAAGCAAATCTTGTATTCAGTGGGAGAATATGAATGCTGAGTGTGCCGAGCCCGGGTCAGTGCACCAGCTGCTTTTACTTTGCCTCTAGATTAAAACTAACTTGTGATAGCGACAACTGAGCTTAAAAAGCAGAATTTACGTAATGATTCTGTGTTAATGATATTAAACATAATGGCACTAACAATAGCCTGTTAAAGGCAAATCCACAGAGATTTCTTTTTCCATTTGACCTTGAGTGCTGATGTTGGACTGGCTCGGCATCGCATTTTTTTCCCCATGTTTGAACTTGAAAGGTTCTTTAATACTCAGCTCAATGTTCCTGTTTTGCTTTTTAAATTCCTTATTATTTCCCATGGCTGCAGTGCAAACTGATACCCCGTGCCAGGTCATTTCCAGGACTTGGACCTGAATTAGATTCGGTAGCTGGAAGGCGCTGGGCCTCAGAAATGTTTGTACATGATTCAGTTCCTGGAGGACAAAGACTCATCCTTGGCCATGGAGCATCCTACACTCCTTGTGCTTCCAGGCACTGTGAGAAGAGAATTGTGGAGGCAGCCTGTTCCCAGGATAGTCCTGCTTAAAATTTCCCGCCTGCATGGCTAATTTTGAGTTTTGTCTCCTTTCCCAGCCAGCTTCTCTCTCTGAATCTTTATCAGATGCTGATTAGCATTCGTTCCCGCCCAGCCCCGGGATGTTTATTAAAGTTTTGGGGAAAGCTTTGCTTCTGGCGCTGTTGCAGCCCTGTCAATGAAATCTCCCATAACCCCTTGACACCTCAGCTCTACCCCTCGTGTCCAGTCACCCTGAGTTATTGAATTTCAGCCTTGCTTAGCTCAGGCAACTTGTGACGGGTAAGACTTCGGGATCAATGGGGGTATGGCAGGATCTGCAGCACTGGCAGAACTTCCAGCTGGAGATGCTGCTGGTCCTGCAGAGCCCAGGGAGTCACCAGTGGTGGCTGCAGACCAATTTCATCCTGCAGTTTGAAACCCCACCATAAGCTGCTGCCTGCAGAGTCCGTGCTGTGTGTTACCCAAGTCAGCAGATGCCATCAGGCACTTACTGGCTGTTGCTCCCCAACTATTTTTATTTGCATGCCTGGAATTCCTGCTTTCAGCTCAGCAGCAATAAATGAGCCATTTGCATAATGAATGGTTTTGAAATCTGCATCCCTGCAGTGGCTTGAGCCTTGCCCTTCAGAAGGGCTTGTTTGCTGGGGGAAGGTGGCATAATTTAAAAAGCTGAACTCTTCTGGGAAATGGATGTGTGGTTGGGAAATAGGTTATTGTTGTTAATTTCTTTCGTGGTTGCATCGTTTGAAGCAAGCAGAGAAAATGCAGCCTGGTGCCCTGTGATACTGGAGCAGTGGGGGGGTGTGCTCAGAGACAGGTGGATGTGAAAGAGGCAGGTGGGAAGGAGATTTGGGCTGAAAAGGTGCAAGGAGTGCCCCTGCAGAGTAGTGCAGGAACACCAGGGGCACATGGGCTGTGTTGGGGTCTCCCTGGCAACTATTTCATCTGGTCTGCTGCTGTTCAGGAGCACAGTAAGGCACTAATCTTCCGTGCTTGGGACGTGTCAGTCCCTTCTGGTTCCAAAACGAGGAACACAGTTTGCTCTGAAATAACCCAGATGAGGTGTGAGCTCTCCTGTGTCCCTGTGGATCCTTTTGGGACGACCCCACTTGTGACCATGAGGCCACCAACTGTCCAAGACCTCCATGTCCTCCACCTGACACTGGGGCATCCCCCAAAAGCACAGTGAGGCACTTCACTCCTCCCCTCCACTGGGATTATGGAGTAGGATTAGGATTAGGAAACCCACCACCCCAAAGAAGCAGGAGCCTTTGGGCACAAGGAGTTTTCTGCTGTGTTAGCGCTGCCAAGAAGCCCTGCAGCTCGGTGGGTGATGGGTTTCCTAATAATTCCTAATAAATACAAACCAGGAGGATGAATAATGCACAGCAATAACTCTCCTGCAAACATTAGCATCCCACTCCTGGTGATAAGACGTCGCTCTCTTTCAAGTCCCTTAAAATGCTTTGCGTGTTTCCAGGACTCTCGTTGCAAAAATTCTGCAAGGCATCAGCTTCTGTTTGTTTTCCTTTAAACTGCTTTCAAATTCCTGTTTGCCGGGTTTGCCGAGCACGCAGCGAGCTTCACGGGAGGAAGAGGAGATGAGCGGAGCCGAGTCTTTAATGGAAAATAAATGTGAATCAAAATCCAGCCCAAACCCTGTAATCTCTGCCCCACACAAGAAAGCTCCACTTCAAGGAATAAAAGTCGGAGAAAATAGGTTGGATTTAATTGCTTTGGATGCCGTGGAACAGCAGAAGTGCGAGAAGGCGATAAAAGCTGCAATTTAAAGCTCGGCAGCGGCGGCTTGGAAACGCCCGAGCTGGTGTGCAGGGAGATGGATACTTTATCCCTGGCACATCTCTGCTGAGTTAAGATAAATGTTGAGCTATTAAGTTCCTGAGAGCATTAAGAGGCTGGGAGAAGGTCATGTACTGCTTCCTCTGTTTTGGCTTTGCCTCTGCGCTGCGTCGCTCCCTTTGCTGAGCTGCAAGGATTCCTTTCTCCTCTGAGAGTCCCCCAGATGAGCCCCCCAAAAATGCAGGGGAGCTCAGGACAGCCCAGGTCGAGGCACAGGGGGTTGGTTCCTCCCATAAAAGCTCACAAAATCCAGGCTGGAGCCAGCTGTGCTGTGTGGGCAGAAGTGGGGTAACAGCTGGGATCTGTCTGTCCTTGGTGGGCTGCTTCTGAAGAGCTTTAAAACTCCTGTTCACTTTCTCTGAACAACTCCTGGCAGAGCCGTGATGGTCAATATGGCACAGCCAGGTGGAAAGAAAGTGTGAAGTGTCAACAGCATCCAAAAAACCTTTGGATACCCCCATTTCCTTGCTGTCTTATCCCCTGAGGTGGAAAAAGGCAGAACAGTGGGGAAATCGGACAAGAAGAAGTGATAGGATGAGAGGAAATGGCCTCAAGTTGTACCAGGGGAGGTTTAGGCTGAATATTATAAAAAATTTCTTCACCAGAAGGGTTGTTCAGCCCTAGCACAGCTGCCCAGGGCAGTGGTGGAGTCCCCAGCCCTGGAGGGAATTAAGAGCCATGGACATGTGGCACGTGAGGACATGGGCTGGTGGTGACCTTGGCAGTGCTGGGTTAATGGCTGGACTTGAGGATTTTGGAGGACTTTTCCAACTAAAATGATTCTGTGACTCTAAGATTCCATGGAAAATGCATCCAGGCCAACAGCTCTGCTCTGTCTTCCTGCTCAAATCTTGATTTCTCTGTCCTTGGGAGGTTGGGCCAGATAAAAGACTGAAATGAGGGAGGACAGAGGAGGGGAAGAAGATGAATCTCCTGCATTCATTATTCTGTATGCAAAGAACATCAAAAGCACTAATGGAAAAGCCTTTTTATATTTTTCATCAAAGCAGTGGTTCAGATTTGGCAGGCTGAGTTCGGATCGGTGAAATATTTATGAATGGAGCAGCTGTGGGGCTCTGCTTTAGGAGGACAGCGAGCCCTCCCTCCCTCCTTTCCTCCCTCCTTCCCTCCCTCTTCCCGAAATATGTTTTTCCACTTGGTCCTGTTTTCTCCTCCTCTGCTTTAGTTGTGTGACTCCTATTAGAGGAACTCGTAGATGAGTCAGGACTGTTTGCACACTGCAGGTAGTAAGATGTGTTTATTTTTTGCTTCACATAAGTCAGGAGAAAAGAGGAGAAAGAGATAAATGAAACCTCAGGGTGGACGGGGACAGCAGTGGAGGCTGTTCTCTGATTTCTCCCTGCTGCTGCTTCCATGTTAAACCTAAAGAACTTTTGAGTTATTTCTACAGCTAATAATTCATCTTGGTTTGGTTTTTTTTTTTTCCTGCTAAGAAAGACAGTTGCACTGACCCAAATGAGTTTTATTCTTCCCTAGTAATTACACCCATCCACATGTATGGAGCGTGGAATTATTTATGAAGGTGTTTTAATCCCAGTTTATTAATTCCTAATCTAGATTTATTATTAGTCTTTCTAATTTTGCATCATCACTTGGTGAGGTGGTTCAGAAAGCACAGAAGAAGAGCCAATACTCAATTTGGATTGACATATCAGGTAGTTAGAAATAACAGGTTCACAGAGGGAAACCTGGAGCACTCCTGTTCGTCTGAGGGGATGGGAGAGCAGCAGTTGGGATTGGTGTAAACCAATGTGACCGGCAGTGATACCCTCAGTTTATTTTAATAAAAATAAACTGCTTTTCCTTCTGCCTTTGTCCAGGAGGTGGTAAACCCAATGATGTTACAAATCTGTGTTTCTCACAGTGATGCTGTCACTGCCCTTCCCTCCTGGAGATGTGGGCAGGTAGCCAGGTGTCACCAGGGGTGCTCAGTTTGGGATGCAGGGTGCTGAGGTGGAGTGGTGGCAAGGAGCTGCTGTGGCTTTGGGGAGAAGATGGGAATTCTGGAGCATCTCCACTGACTCGGGGTGTGTGTTTGTCTGTGCAATTTGTGAGGAGGAACATGGCTCTTTAAAATTTAAAGCTGCGCTTCCATCAGGGTATTGTGTTCTTTAAATATAGATCCTTTGAAATGTGATCACTTTGGTCATTGAAGGATAGTAACAGTAATTGTATAAATATTTATGCCGTGTAAAACAGCACAAATCAGTGGTGCAGAACTGGGATGGCTCTTTGCAGTTTTGAAAAGTTGGCTTGAAATCTCATCTTGTGACCAGATGTGCAGGTGGATCAGCCCATAAATATAGGAACCATTGTCTGAGCTCACTTCTGTTTTAAAAAGTGCATTAATGCACTTGAAGTGTGAAGTTCCAAACCTGCGATTTTTGAAGCAGAGTTGCAAACTGAGGTTCACAGGGGGACAGTGCTCTCCAGTATTCAGCGTGGGCACCCAAAGCATTCGGATTTGTGCTGGTTTAGGGCAAATTTTGAGAGGAATGTGTGTAAGTGGAGAGCCCTGCCAGGTGTCCTGAGGTGCTGTGAAGCCCCATCTCTGCATGGCAAACAGAGGAAACATAACGACACTTGGTGTTTGTTTGCTCTTTTAATGTTTCTTTTATCTTTTCTGTTGTATTCTAATATTGCAAAGCCTCCTAGCAGACTTTCTTATTCAATCCTCATGTTGATTTATCACCTGTTCAAACACCCTGTAATCACTTGCCTCTGTCCAAATCTGCTCTGGTAGGATGAGTTCTCCATTGAGGGGCCATAATGAACATCAGACCTGTTTGGTTCCCTCAGTCATCAGGGTAAAAAATATCCTTGGTGGTGCTTTCCCAGGTATGTGGTGCCAAAGGGGGAGCACGGGTGGTCATCCCATTCCCAGCCTCTCCTGGTGCCAGCAGTGCCGAGTGGGAGCCGTCCCTCCTGCCACCACCATGGTCCTGGAGAGGAGAAATCCTTCCCCCACCAACCCAGCGATGGCTGGTGCTTAATGAAGATGTAAAACCTCCCGCTCTCAGCACGGCATCGGCTCTCCAGTCCCAACACGGCTCCAGCGGGAAGGAGCAGGGCTGTTAATCCTCCTGCCATCCCCTTTGAATGCTGTCATATTTCAGCCCTGTTAAGCTGTTGGGCCGTTGTTTATGGGCTTCGTGCTGAAAGGAAGAGCTGTGCTGAGCCTGCAAAATGCTGCTTGACTTCTGGAATGCTCGTCCTCGCCACAGCAACCCAATCCCAAATCTTGCCCCATGCCCCACTTGAGTGTTTGCTTCATGCAGATCCTCGCATGGTCAGGCATCACCTGCTGCTTGGAAATAATCACAGCTTCATGCAGATCTGCTTGCTTGAGGAAAATACCAGTTTTTCAGGGGGTAACCCTGTTTTCCCCTTCCTTTTTGGGCTGAAAAAGCCAAGCCAACAGGTCCTTCTCTGCCTCCTTTCTCCCAGCCGTTGTCTCGCTGCGTGTCCTTCACAGACAGATTGATTGAATTTGATTTTCTGGGGAGTCGTGGGTTGGTGTGTTCATTAACCTGCACACTGCTCTTCTCCCTGCCCTTGCACCCTTTGCATCCATAGCATCTTCCACAGCCTGTGCTTTGTTAGTCAGGTTTTATTTCTTCCAGTTGGCATTCCAAACCCCAGGTTTTCCTCATGTCTGTCTTGCTTGCACATGTTTTCCTTAGCCTGTGGGGAGGAAAAATACATTTCTACTGGTCTCTGCCATGTCTCAGTGCCAGCTTGGACATATGTGCCAGGGAAACCGGGGCATGGTGGTGCTGGAATGGAGTAGGTGGAAGGTGCTGCAGGGTCAGTCGTGTTACCAGCCACAAAAGTTGCATTTAGCTCAAAGCCAGACTTTTCAGCTGAGACCCAATGACCCCACTGACAGAGTCGATGGTCACTGCAGCCATATTCAATTCGTATTTTTGCCAAGAGTTTTGCAGTGAGTTTGAGCTATTGCCTCGGTAGAAGGTGGGAGAGGTGAATCCCAGCCATGGCAAAGTCCTGCCTGGTGAATTTGAGGTGCCTCCCCAGGCTGCAGCTCGAGCTGCTGACAGGAGATGCTGGCAGTGATTTGTGGGGCAGGGAGTTTTCCTCCTTCCCCCTGCACACTCTGTAATTCCCTGGTATTATAACATGTCATTTTTCTAGCATACCTGAGGAGTCAGGAAATAATGTCTGAGCCTAGAGGGACAGCCACGACGGAACTCCAAAGAGGCGAGAGAGATGGAGAGATTAAAGCAAGAAACGAAGGCTGTAATTTATTTCTCTTTTCCATCCCTCTTCTCCTGAAAAAGTGGCCACATTCCTGGCAATCCCTTTATTTTACAGCTTTGAGTTCATGTGGTTTTTTTTAAAAGCCAGCGGATGCTGCCAGTTCCCATCACCTAATCAAAGCTGCTCTGTGGAAGGGCCGCCTCGTTATTACATCCCATTACAGCCTCCGGCAGCGGCTGTACTTCATAACCGCCCAGGAAAGCTGACAGGTAACCAATGAGATGCATATTCCAGTGACAACCTCCTGCCCCCCAGGGAGCCAGGACCCTCTTCGGCACCGGAGCTGGGCTCATTGTGGCTGGGTGCTTCCCGGGAAGCAGCTGGGACCATTGTCTGCCCGGCCGAGCGCGAGGCATGGAGCAGCGAGGTTTGCTCTTTTGTTCCCTTCTGGTTTCATTGTCCGTGGGGTAGGGATTGCCATGAAACGCCTGCCTGTGTGTTGGCTTGATGGAAAAGGGAAGAAGAATCGCCTGGGGATGCAGGAATGGCTGAGAGGTGGAGAAAGGGGGTGGGGGGAGCTGGGAGTCTGGGGAGGGATGGGGGGGAAACTGGCTAAATAATCTTAATATTGCAGGTTGGTATTGCACCTCAGCATGGCCTGATAGAGTATTAATTTCTGCCTCATCTCCCTGATGGAATCCAGCCTGCAGCCTAATGACCCCCACCTTTAAATCAATATAACCCAGTGCATGCCAGGCCTTGGGCACCAAAGGAAATGGAATTGTGCTGATTTTGAATCAGTGTCTTCCCTCCATCCCTCCCCATTCTTGTCCATTTTGTTTTACTGCTTGCCATGAATTATGGAGAAACTGGAATATTTGGATGTTTTCTATTTTTGGAGCTCATGCCAGGGGCAGGGTGGGAGTGTCAATCTGGATGTAGAGGGATGAGGGATGAACTGGGATTGGAAGGGATTTTGGAGTTGGCTGGAGTGGAGTGTGGCAGCTGTGATAACTTGGTGGATTTGAGTTATTTTTTGGTGCATTACTGAGTTACTTGTGGGTCATTTTTCTACTTGTTTTCTTCTATTGCAAAAATCCAAGTGATGCTGAGCATGGCTGGTTGTGGTCAGGAGGCAAGTGCTGGTACATCCAAGGCTGGTGATGCAGCACAGAGCTGTGAGCAGTGTGTCCTGGGGGCAGTACAGGCTGTGGCATCCCATTCTGCAGGGAATGGAGGTGTCATTGCAGCAGCCCAAATAACTGCTCATGAGCACTGGGCAGCCTCAGGTGAGACCTGTGCTTCTGTCTTGGGTGGTTTTGAGCATCCTTTGGTCTGCGTGGAGGGCTGGGAGTGTGAGCTCAGGGCTGTAAACTGAATGTGTGGACAAGTGGAGTCTTTCTGCCAGAAAAGTGAATTTTGCCTCCCCTGTCATCCTCTGTCTCTCGTGGATGTGGCAGCCACAGGGATTCCAGGAGCACATTTTACTCAACAGAGTTTGCCTTCAAATCCTCCAGCCCCTGGAATGTGACAGCTGCTAAATCACCTGTTATTATGCAGAGAACAAAGCTGTCCTCCAGGAACAAAGAAAGGAGAATGGTCTGTGACTGGGGGGAAGGCAGAGCACGGCTGTGGGAAGGAGATGAAGCCAAGAGCCACCAGCAAAGCTGCCAGGGCTCAATGGGTAGAGAAACCTCCCAGTGTGGTAAATAAAACCCCAGCTGATGGTTGAAATAATGGCTGGATCCATCAGCACTGCTCCAAACAGTGCCTGGCCATGTGCTGCAGCATCTAAACGCCAAGGAAAATCCACATCCAGGCTTGGCTGCAATTGCTCAGTTTCTTCAAAACCATCCTGTGTGGTCGTAAGGAAAAATGGGGCTTAGCCCTGGATTTCCAGTTGTTGTGCCTGGCTTTGCTGCCCTGCCCAGTGCCGAGCTGTCCCTCAGGGCTTTGCTCACCGCATCAGCTCGCGGTGAAACGATACAACCAAAACCCCAACACTGATGTCCCCCAACGGCGTGTTTAGTGCCACCTGAGGCTTCCCCGCCAGCTCAGCCAGCAAAGCAAGAGATGCCTTTTGATGCTGAGCAGTGAATCCCTGCTCCCAGCCTGGCAGAGCTGTTGGACACGGGCACGGAGCCGTGCAGCCAGCGGGGCAGTGCAGGAGCTGCTGTGGCCCGGCCGTGGCGCACAGCGCTGGGTCGAGGCTTTGTCTCTCGCTTCTGCAAGTGCTGTGTAAATATTATTAATAATTAAGGACTCAAGCTGGGCTGGATATGCTTCCTGGGGGCTGCCACCGTGCACTTAAGCAACTGCACCCGAGCTGGCAGATGCCACCTCCTCTGCTTGATGGCCTTGGCCGTCCCCAGCAGCGGCACGTGGGCCGAGAGGAGCAGCGACGGCAGGGGAGCCCTCCTCAATATTTAAAGGCTATTGATGGGTGAGTCGGGCTGGGGTGGTGCAAAACAGAAGTGTCTAGACATAGCAGAAAGCCGAGAGGCTGCTTTGCCTCGGTGCGTGAAGTCCAGCAGGAGAAAACAAGCTGCTTTATTAATTCTGCCTTTCTTTTCCAATGAAAAAGTTGTGGGCTTGCTGGGGGAAGAGCATCATTTTGCAGGAAAATCAGGCTGGTGGCTCTAGATCTGCCATCTTCACCCACCCCAGCAGCAGTGGGTCGTCTTCCCAGTGTGTCCAAAGTGAGATCAGCACTTCACATTTTGCTCTTTTGTCAGCAATAATTAACGGCGAAGTAGGAGGGAGACTTGCGAAATATCTCTGGAAACTGAGCTCTTCGAGGAGTTGAATGCATTGATGGAAAGAGAGAATCATTAGTCTGGAATTAAAATAAACTGCTCTTCCTGTAAATCTACATTTCAGGGGCAAAGGCAGATTGTAAATCCTTCTGCCACCACTGCAGCAGACAGTGCTCTGAAATAAAGCTCTTGCAAGGGAAATACTGTTTGTAACCACTGTAATTTAACTTATATGTGTTGGAGAAGAGAGGGGGGAAGCTGCTGAAAGCCTGGTCTAAAAGTCACCGTTGAGAGCATTCTCTGAAGAAGAGGCTTTTTAAAGTTGCTGTAAAACATAAGGATAAAAGAAATTGAGCTCATTTTTCTCCAAGGACCATAACATCCTTTAAGGCTTAATTCTGCTTAGTATTTTGTCTGTCCTCTCTGGGCTGTGTTGTTATGGTTTAATCTGTTGCAGTGCAGTTTGGTTAATTCACAGACATTTTGAGATAAATTTCCTTTTTTCCTGCTGGGTTTTTTTTGTTTGTTTGTTTTTTTGGGTTTTTTTTGTTGGTTTTTTTTTTTTTGCTGCGGGAGCAAGAGACAGGATTTTAGTGTAAATATTAAATGACGAGTGGTGTCCTGCTTGGGTGACTTCTGCCTGCCCTGAGTGGCCCTTGGCTTTGATTACCTGCTCAGTTATCCTGCTTTTTCCCTTTCTCCTGTCCCCCTGTTCAGATGGTGCTTGTCTCTCCATGCTATCAGGGCAGGGAAATGAATACATTTTTTGTATCTGTCTCTGCTGTCAATATTTGTGCCAGGAAAGCACTTGTGCCATTTCTGAGAGAAGTCACCGTCTCTCTTCACTGACCTTTTATTTCTCCTGTGGATGGAGAGTTTCTTCTCAAATATCCTCTACAATCTCTGTTTCAGCTGCTGCTTATTCTCTTATCACTTTTAATACACTCACTATTAATCTCCCCACTTTGCATCCACAAGAGCTTCCCTGCTCTTTAACCCTTGAGGGACTGCCCGTGGTTCCTCTTGGGGTTGTTAATAGCCCAGTCTGGGTGCTTCTGCTGAAGGGCGTCATTAACAGCTGAGAATATTCATTTATTTTAAAACTGTTTTACTGCCTAATTGTGCTTGTCTTGGAGTGAAATGTATTCTGCCTGAGAGCACCTCACAGCCCAGAGGGGCGAGATGACACGCCTGCTTTTCATTGATGTAGCATCTTGCTCATCTCCAAGTCACTTGGAGCTACTGAAGTGATGTGAAATCAGCCCTTGCCCTCGGATCCATTGCCAGGCTGGGCTGATGGAGTGACTGGAGCAGGGCCAACGTTGCCTGTGCACGTGTGGTTCACGTTATTGTCCCCACAGCACTGCAAACCCAGTGGCACTGCTGCCCTGAAGCCTGGTGGGCCGTGCAGAGCTGTGTCCTTAACGTTCAGAGCAGGAATTTCCTGCTCTGTAGATGCTTTTTGTTTCCTTTCATGGTCTTTTTCCTCAATTATTTTATCCCATTTATCCCAGCCCTTCAGTACCAGGTTTCTTGTACACACTGAAGAAAGAAGGCATAAGAGATTGTACACAACATTTTTGGCGGAGAAATGTTTAAGGTTTGGTTTTTTTTCAGGAAGAAAGAAAAATTATTGACTCTTCATTTAAATTTCAAAGCAATAAGGATTTGTTGCTCCGGTGGCCATCCACAGGAATCAAGTTTTCCCTCATCTGGGATGGCCCTTTCTGCCCCCTGCATGCCACACATTCCTCGTGTCCAGATGAGATGGGGTCTGGGAAGTCTCATTAGTTCCTCATGACCCCCCTGGCTTTGTGCCACTTTCCCAATACTTCTGACCTTGGAAAAATTCCCCTTTTCTCTCAGATTCCTCTGTTCAGCTTTCAGTTTAGGATATGTCCTGACACAGGGCAATGGGAATAACTTCCTTGACTTTAATGGAATTTGAGGAGCTGGCAGGGAGTTTCCTGGGTTGCTGATGGGAACAGATCACTCTCTTCTCATTCAGGATCCTGATTACACCCACCCCCAGTGACCACTGCGAGTGTTACCCTTCTTTTGGAGGGTAGTGTCCACTCTGGGTTTTTGTGAGCAGCACTTTAGGTTGTTAGGATGACACAGTGGAGCCCACTGAGCAGATAACCACCGAAAGGGATGATGATTTGTCCTTGGAAAGCTCCGTGGGCGGTGCGTGAGGAAAGGGGAGATGCATTGACTTGGACAGCTACTTATAGGAAACAGATGTGCAAGTTAGGAAACACAAGTGATAAATCTGAGCCCATATGGCGGCTCTCTCACAAGCACTTAGAGTCACAGCAGCCACGAAGGGTGCTCAGCTCCTCCTCTGAAAGAAGAATTCGTCATCTCTTGTAAAACACCAGGATGGGTTTGTTTGTGTGGGTGTCCCCCAGGCTCCACTCTTGTCAGAGACCTGCACCCTTCTGAAGTTCCCTGTGTGCTGGGTGGGGAAGGAAGAGCAGGGATGTAAATCACTGGGTTTATGATGTAAATCACTGGGGTGGGTTTATGATGTTTCTCTGCCAAATGCCAGCGCTGAAGGCACAAAGGAGTGCAGGACCTGTGCTGTGCTTTCAGCAGCACTCACATTTGGGTTGTATTTTAAGTCTAGTTTCTTGCAAAAAAGGGGATTTCTTGCTGTCTCAGGGCCCTCCAGAGCTTCTCTGCAAGGCTGAGGGATTTCTGTCCCTCCCTGCCAAAACAGGCAGGACTCCTTGAGCGAGGGACGCCTCTCAGGCACCCTCGGGAGGATCTGTGTTCTGCTGGTTGGGATTTCAGCCTTTTTTCCATTTCTTCTCCCCTTTCTTGAGCTTATAAGAAAGGCAATTTCCGAGCTAACTCTGATTCTGTTATTTTTCCCATACTCATCTGAAAACTGCTTTTCAAGCAAGTTGGGGCTTAGTGGGCTGCGTAACCTCCTCTGCACTGGAAAGCCTCTTCCGCAGTCCTCCACCTCCTCTCGTGGCATCTCCTCCTCATCGGCTCTTCTGAAGCCCTTTGTATGGGAATCTGTTGGGTTTTATTGGCTGTTGTCTTAAGTGCAGAGTTTATGAAATGAGAGTCCTTCCCCCACAATACCATAAGGAGATGAAACAGAAAGCCCGGATTTATGGGAAACAGAGAATGAATACATTTAGAACCTGAAGAAGGGCTGTAGAAATGTATGATAAGGAGGCATTTTAAACTTTGGATCCCACTTTAACCCAATGATCACCATTAAAGCGTGGGTTAGTTTGGGGTTTTTTTTCTGGGATTTGGTTTGCAGAGGTGACTGTGGTGCAGTTTCCATGGTTTTTATCATTACCATGGTCTTGCTGCTGATTCCCTGGCCAGCTGACATTCCTGTTACAGCAGGGCTGGGCTCTTGTTTTATTTCCATCTCCTTTTTGATATATTACTGCACCCTGAATTAATTTCTTACCAATCACGTTTGCAGTCCTGTTGAGTGAATGGGTCTCTGGAGGGGACTACATTGTTAACACTGACAAATTTCATGATATAGCCGTGCACAAACAGGCATAGCCCGGGAAAAGAAGTAATTAAGGAGCCCGGTGCTCTTTGCAGCCTGGCTGAAGGCCATGTCCTCTCCCAGTGCTTTCAGAGAGTCCTGGTTTAGAAGGAAAACCACAAAGCACTCACGGAGGCCACAGGTAGGAGGAGTGGTGGGGAATGAGGTCCCAGGCAGAGCTCTGGCTTGCCAAGGTTCATGGTTACCCTGCAGCAGCTCTGCTCAGAGTCAGACCTGGCTTGGAAGCTCACGTGGGCTCATCCAGGGATTTCTTCCACTCCCAGAGCGGCAGGTCTCTGCTGTCCTTAAGTTTAGGTGGGGCAATGGGGAATGGATTTAACCTGACAGAGGTTTAGATGAGGTATGAGGAAGAAATTCCTCCCTGTGAGGGTGGGGAGGCCTTGGCACAGGGTGCCCAGAGAAGCTGTGGCTGGCCCATCCCTGGAAGTGTCCAAAGCCAGGTTGGACAGGGCTTCCCAAGTCCCTTCCAGCCCTAACCATTCCATGACTCTGTGATATGTTTTTTATTAATATGTATCTATAATTGGTCTGTTGCAAGTCTAAGCATTGCCTTGTCTGCTCCTCCTTGTCTGCCATCCCTCTGTGTTAATTTGGCATCCCACACCTTATCCCGAGTCATTTGGAGAGCAGCCACCTGTTTGTCCTGCTTGTACCCTGCTCAGGTGTGTAATGCTGATACCTCGCACAAGGTTCTGGGATGCTCTGGAAAATCCCACGGGTGGCCCCGTGGGCTGCTCTGGGGACTGGAAGGGAAACACACGTGTGTGGCACTGGTGCATGAAGGCACATTAAACTCGCAGGCGATGACAGCCATGCCAAATTACCTGTTCAAATGATCTCAGTAATTACAACAGGAGAGTCAGATGAGGATAACGGGCCATCAAATAGCATAGGCAAGGCTGTAATTACTGAATGGAAGCCCTTTAGAAACTTGCAGGGCTAAGGACTTGCCTGTGATAGACCCTGGGAGAACTGTTTAATAAACTTGGTGAAACCCTGTCAATTAACATATTTTTAAAGACAATTCAGTGTTCACTTCAGATAAAAGTGATACCATCCTCAAGAACTGCTTAACCCTGGATTTTTCAGACACATTTCTGGCATTGCTGTGTTTTCTCAGGGTTTGAAGTAGGATTTTGTGATGTGAGGGAAGACTCTTCTCCTGTGCTTTGTTCGAGTTAAGCAGGCTTAAGGCCAGCTCTGAAGTATCCCAGGAACCAAGATGATCCGGGAGCTCAGATTGCCCCAGCGTCTTTGGAAATCCCAGCTGCCGTGCCTCCTGCTGAGGAGAAGTTCAGATGCTTTGCAGATGGCATTAAATCAAAATTCTTGTGGTCGGTGCTGTCGGGCTCGGTCTGTCGGTGGCAGCGGTTCATGTAAGGGCAGGAATGACTGGGATCCTCTGCATCCCGCCTGGCAGCACTGCTCCCAGGGCTTCCTTGTTATTACTGCAGCCAAGGAAGAGAGCTGGGCACGTGCAGGGATTGGTGTCAGCTCCCTCCAGCCTTCAGAAGAGCAGTGGCTGGTGGTTGATATCCTGGATGGTTCCACATAAATCTTGGCTCAGCTTGGATCTAAATCCTCAGCTACAGGGTTTGGTGGGCTCATCCTGGAAGCAATAGATCCAGTACCTTCTGCCTGCTTTCCTTTGCAGTGGAAACAGTAAGGAAACGTGGAAATCGTGCCATTGGGGAGCCAGCATCACTGTGGTGGTTGGCATTGCCGAGCACTGTTTGTATTGATTGGAGCAGAGGCAATTAAGAGCCTCCCACTGCTTTCACTGGAGGTTTTTCTGCATAAGGAGGCTTGAAGCAGAGGGGAGGGCCATTACAGCATATAAACACTGCACAGGCTGGGGTCTAGAGGCATCTCACAGCCTTGTTGAAATCTAAAATATTCCGTACTGACTGGCTGGGGGGCCAGCATGGAACACGTCTCAGGATTGTGTCTCGTTGGCTTTGCAGCGCGTGGTGGGGAAGGTGCCACCTCCTCCTCCTCCTGCAGGGGATGAGGTGGGGAAGCAGGGCCAGATCCCTCCTCACAGCTTCCTCTTAGGGGTCTTCCTCCAGTGCAAATTTCTCAAAAGTTCCTTATTCCTTGTTCTTAAGTCAGCCCATATCCCATGAAAGTCTTTTTTTGGGGGGGGATGGAAAATTATTTCTGTCTGTGAGGAAGCTGAAGCTGTGAGAGGATTGTTTGCACAGAAGAGAGGAGTCCCATTGCATATAAATTGTCCTCATGGAGAATTTTGTGGTGTTGCTTCTTCCTGCTCCATTCCATGCTCTGGGGTAGGTGTTGGTGTTGGCCGCGGGCTCCGTCCTTGGCCGCTGGGACTGTTTCATTCCCCGCTAGGAAATAGTTCCTTGTGTTTCCTGGCAAGAGTTCACAAGTGTGAAATGTAAGATTTGGGATGGGTTGTAGGAAGCTAATTTGATCGCTTGGCAAGAGAGTGGGGTGATCCAGTTCTCATGTGTTTCTTTTAATCTGTGTGATTTTGTCTGGGAAGAAGAGAACGGCAGCGAAGGAACTTGGCTCTCAGTGCATTAACACATCCCTTATTGTCCTGAGGTTTAACATCTCTCTTTAAACATGATATTCTCCAGCGGCCCTTAGAGACCCCAAATCCTGTTTAGACAAAGTAAGCCTTGATGAAGCTGGATGTTTCTGATTCAATAACGTGGCTGGGAGAGGGATGGTGTGAAAATGCTGGAGAAAAGAGTGAAACGCAGCCTCCTCTCACTCGTGCTGCAATAGTCCTTCCCTCCTATGCAGGATTACTTGCTGGAATTTAAAATTTGGGTTTATTTTAGTGGAAATGTGGATAGTTGTTTGTCTGACTACTCCTGTGATGCTGCCACACTCTTGGAAAGGCGTCAGAGCTGCAGGTATTGCTGTGATGGGAGGTGGGCTGCAGCCCTGGGGCCCCGTGGGTGATGTCAGACCTGTGAAATCAGTGAGAGCTGGTGTTGATGGGGTGGGAATCAAAGAATCATAGAATAGTTTGGGTTGGAAGGGACCTTCAAAGGTCATCTGTTCCAACTCCCAAAGGAGGGAAGGGCTGGAGGAGGGTGTTAATGAAGCAGAAACCTTCCCTGGCTTTGGGACAGGAAACACAGCCCCCGTGTGCTGGGTCAGGCAGGTAGGATGTGGTTGTGCCCTCCTCCAGAGAAAGGAAGTTTTGAAATTACACTGGAATTGCAAAAATGCATCTACATATTTGCAACAAAGCAAACCACCCAAGCTGTCTCTCATTTTCACATTAAAATGATGCCCTTGGTCTCGGTTCTAGTTCTGCTGGCATGAAAACTCATTTGCTGCTATAATTGAGAAAAGGTGGAGGAAAACATGTTTTCTTTTGCTTTGCCTTCGTGTGCATTCCACAACTTTGGGTACAGTTTGCTGCTGTGAACTTAGTTTCCGTTTAGTGAGGGATGAAGAGACAGGGGTGATACCTGGGAGTGCTTAAAACTCACCTTGGGAACCAAGGCCAGGTTGGATGGGGCTTTGAACAACGTGGTCTAGTGAAAGGTGTCCCTGACCATGGCAGGGGGAGGAACTGGGTGATCTTCAAGGTCTCTTCCAACTCAAACCATGATTCTATGAAACTGAGGGTGGCTCTGCACATGGAGCACAGGAGCATCCAATTTATTCTTTCTGCTTTAATCTGTGCCAGAAGAAACTCTGCCCAAGTCTGTAGTGCACCAAAGCACAAGAAAGGCAAATCCAGCTGCCCACAGTGCTGGGTGAGCCAAAGGGCTGAAACCAGGGCAGGTCTCTGGGCTGTGCAGAGGGAGCAGCAGGGGCTGGGCTTGGTGGCCTCAGCCACGGCCAGCCCCAGCCAGAAAATATAAAGTGCTGGCACCCTACGCCTCTTGTTTGCTCTAAGCTGTTTATTTTGCTGCTGAAGGGTTGTGTAATCTGTTTGTCTGAGTGGAAGCAGCCAGAATACCTCACGCACTGAAATTCCCACCTACCTGTGCTGCACGTATATATCTATTCATATACATATATATACATCATTTACTAAATGCATGTGTATTTACTGATGGGGAGTGGGGGGTGTTTGTCTTTGATAGCACAGTGGGACACAAACCCCAGGTCCAAGGCCAGGTCAGCACAAAGCAGGGATACAAAGAGCTCTCTGGAAGGCTAGCTCACATCCATTATAATATTACTAAATACCATAATCCTGTGAGCCTTCGCCTCATAATACGATAATGAGTTATTAAAGCTAAGGAGGGTACTTTGGGGAGGGAGAGTTGGAGGTTTTGGGTCTTTTTTTTTTTCCCCTCCTGCCAGGACTGAGCCGTTTCTCTTGGTCCTTCTCCATTCATAAGAGAATTGCTGCAGCAGTTTCAGAAGTGAGCAATTTTAGAGGCTATAAAAATGCCAGTTTCTGAACACTGTGTGCCTTTTCCAGACGAGATGAGCTGTTGTACTCTGTTCCCTCAGCTACCAGCTCATTCCACAGCCCTTAGCTCCTCTCCAGGAAAATACCCAAGGCATTAGCTAAGAAACAGCCGTGCTCTACCAGAGTTTGCGAGCGCAGCGTGGGCGATGGGAAAGGTGTTCCCAGGGCCACACGTGTGCTCTGCCCACTGGCAGCACACAGCAAAAGGATGCTCTCTGAATAAAAATGTTGGAAGCATCTTGCAGTCACCTTCCTGTCTCAGGTCAAGGGCTGCGTGTGTTTGCAGGAAATCCTGGTGGGGAAATTGTGTCGTGCAAAGTGCCAGGAGTGCAGAGGGGGAAGGAGCCAGTTCTTGCTTGCTTGGAAAATACAGCAAGAATGGAAAAAAAAAAAAAAAAAAAAAAAAAAAAAAAAATCCAGAGGAATGTGCCAGCCATAATTTGCAAGCTTGTTCACTTTGGTTTTGGGAGCACTTGGCAGCTCTGGGCTATATCCAGAGCAAAGGCAGACACATAACCCTTCCACCCCAGAGTGGAGGGAAACCTGGATGCTTTTTCATTGAGAAATACCCTTTATTTTACCTTCCTTTGCTCTGATCAAAAATAAACACCTTGGAAATTTCAGCTCTGTTGCTGGTTTTTGCTTTGCTTGGGCTTTCAAAACCCTTTGGATGAGGATGTGGCTGCACCCCATGGCCCAGCAGCCACCTCCTCCAGCCCAGTGCTGCAGCACAAGGCACAGCTCTCCAAACACCATTGTCCAACAGCACTAGGATGTGTGTTATTAACCATCAGTGGCAAGCTGGAAGCTGATAAAGATCTTTATTATTTTACAAGCACAGTAATTACTACCTAGAGTTGTTTTCCTACAGTTTAAGTGCTCTCTTTCTCCTTTGGATATACAGGATATACATGTTTGTCCTCAGTTCCTTGAATATCACTGTAGGGACCAGGATTTCTCCCAGCACTTTGAATATCAAAGCTTCACCTTCGAGGAGTTGTTTTTCTTCTCCCCCTAACAGTCAAAGAAAGGGCACAAAGGATGAGATTTGGCTTGATTTGCTTCAGCACTTGTCAATTAAAGTAGTGAAGGATCCTTCCACTTTGTATCAGGGAGAAGGCAGCGTGTCAGGGCAGAGCTCTGGGGTGGGGGGCAGCACAGAAGGAACCTGTACCCAATGTCTTATCAGGAGGGTTGTCAGACGTGGCAACACATGTGTACCACCTTCCCAGGTAATTTGTGTGCTCCTTTTGGAGTGGGGGATATTTCCAATGGAAAGTGATGGACGAATGATAAAGGCATCAGTCCAAGTCTGGCAGCAAAGTGATAGGTGGGAGCTGGCAAAAAGCAGGGAGTTGTTTTCCATACTAAAAATAATAATATTACCCATGTGAGTGTGAATATGTATTTAGAGTGGCAATTTCCAGGTAAATCTGCACAGATGCATCACTGGCCCAGGAGAGCAGTGGTGTGTGGGTGTAGGAATGGCCGTGCTTGGAGCGTGCAGGCAGAACCGTGGGAGGGAGAAAGAGAGCTAAATCCAGGGCTTTGTCCGTGGCAGGGCTGTGGAAAGGGCATTCCTGGACATCATTTTTGAAATGTTTGTGCTTTGACCTGCCTGTCTTGATAAGGGAAGCAAAGAAGAAAGGGATTTATCCAGATGTGCAGCAGCCATCTCACCTGACAGCACATCTGGGGGCAGCGTGGAGGTCATCTCTGGTCCCCCTGTGCATGAGGTCCCATTTCTGGTCACAAGGGCTCTGCCATCGTTCTCCTCCCAAGGCCATCACCTTGCCTTGTGTGTCCTGGCATTTTGGGCAGGTACTGAGAAGGTGCTTTGGGCACGGTGGAGCTGGAGGAAAGGTGGGAGAGCCCATGGCAAGGGAGGGATTGAAGGGAACAGAAGCTTTGCAGAAGGTGGCACAAGGATGAAGATACAATGCTCATGTTGGGACAGGGCAACACTACCCCATCATGCCAACTTTTCCTTCTTTTTTTTTGTTTTTATTGAAATACCAGTGAGTTCTGGTTTTTACCCCCCATGTCGTCCTTGGGGCACAGCAGGTGATGTGTAAAGCACTCCCTGCTGTAAATATTGGCAGCCAGAGATGTCTCTACCATGGGATGCACCTCAGCTGCTCCCAAGGCACGGGGACACGGTGGATACCAAAGGGTGGGTGCAAAGGGGTGGAAAAGGTGATCAGCTCCCTGGTTTGGTGCAGCTGAGCTGTTCCTTCCAGCTTTCCAGGCTCTGCTTCCCACGGCAAAGCCACTTGCTGGGCATCACCTGCCTTGGTCCCACCACCACTGTGTTGCCCAGCACCACTGCAAGGGACCCTCAGCACCCAGGTGAGACTTTGAGAGCCCATTCCAGCTGAATTCTGACACAAATACACCGTGAGTGCATTTTTCCCTCTGGATTTCAGAAACGTGGTCTGTGCCATTACAGCAGGCAAATGAGCAGATCAGAGTTCCCCTGTGGTAACGTATCTCTATCAGTTTATTTCTCATTAAAAATCTTACGCGCTGCAATAAAGCCGATAGTGAGAAAACAGTGGAGCTTTATAACCTGGTAAATCAGGCCTCTGCTTCTACACAAAACCACCTTAGGCTGTCGTAGGGGTTTGGAGGGAAACCACATCAATCCAGTGTCCCTCATCCTGTGGCTGCACAGTGCTGGGTGCAGGAGAAGGGGGTAAATCACTGCCTTCAGTGATTCTTACTGAGAGGTTGGTGAGGGGAGAGGGATTGATCTCTGGATGATCTGCATTACAGACAGCTTTTTTTTTATTATTCCCCTCCTTTCCTTCTGTGCAGATAAAAAGCTGAAGAGGTTTGGGTTTGATGGAACCTACAAGTGCAAATCTTTTTAATTAACAGTGAATTAGAACTGGAGCCGTGTTTTAGCTGGAATGGCAGATACCTTTTTTGTCTGGGCAGCCAGGCAGGCTCCTAATTATCACTTGTGAAGGCAGGAGGGTGCAGGGGGTTTGTATCCCATCCCATCCCATCCCATCCCATCCC
>VZTJ01005925.1:326409-348750 GCA_013397795.1 Orthonyx spaldingii
GTAACAAGTGACAGGACAAAAGGAAATGGCCTCAAGTTGCACCAGGGAAGGCTTAGGTTGGATATTAAGGAAAATTTCTTCACCAAAAGGGTTATCCAGCCCTGGCACAGGACAGTGGTGGAGTCCTTGTCCCTGGAAGATTTAAAGCACAGTGGATGTGGCACCTGGGAACGTGGTTTAGTGGTGGTGTGGTAGTGCTGGTTAGTGGTTGGACTGGGTGATCTTAGAGGGCTTTTCCAGCCTAAATAATTCCATTCCCTGTGTCTCTCCCTCGGGGCTCAGGGCGGGAGCAGGGTGCCCCTGCTGCAGGAGGGTGGGAAGTGCCGAGTGCCGGTGCCAAACGTCCCCTCCGTGTCCCCTCCCTGCCATCGACTGGGCTCTGTCACGTCTGGGGGCTCTCGCCACGGTCCCGCCTCGCTCTGAGTGCAAAGGAAGGGAGAAAAATCAATTCCCATCAGCTGAACAGTGCTCTTTGATTTATTGCCAGGGGAGGAAGAAATTCTTTATCTCCTCCTGGAAGGGATTGCTTTGGTGTTTGTTATTAGGGAGCATTGCTGGAACATCCCCCTTCCTCCAAACCCTGGTATTTTGATAACCTTTACCAGCTCGAGGACATTTGGACCACAGAGAGGGTCTCCCAATGTGCAGTGAAAGGGGACAGGTGTTAACCTGGTCTGCTGGGGTGCTCAGCAAAGGCCCAGCTCTTGCCCATGGCTCGTGGTGGCTTTGGCACTGCATTCCCCCAGCAGATGAAATCACTCGTATTCCTTAGATTTCAGAGTCTGTTCTTGCACCTGGCTGGGGTTATTTAGTGTGGCTTTTTGGCCTGCAAATTGAAAAGAACACCCCAGTGGAGAGCAGAGGGGTTGCCTTGGTCCTGCTCACCTTCCAACACCAGGCACCTCTCCCATCAGTGAGAGTCATTGTGCTGCAGCAGAGAATGGATGGAAACACTCTGATCTACACCCCTGAAAGCTTCCCCCATCCTTCATCTTCCAGCTAAGCTCCAGAAGCAGGAGATGGGCACACCAGAAATCAGAATGGCTGCAGGGCGATGTTTTAATTATCTGTAATTGCTAAAGCAGGTTAGTGGCCAAATGAGCAAGTGCAGATGCACAGCTGGCCTGATGTGTTGGCAGCGAGTGTGAGCTGATTCCCTCACAACGTCATTACTGCTGATTTTGTGTTTCTGCCAAAAAAAAAACCTCGTGGCTTTTTTGAGGTTGCTTCTGGTCTCAGTTCAAGGCCAGCAGTGGTGGGAGATGGGTGGCCATGGCTTGGTCTCCTCGATGCAAACACAAAGTGAATTCTCTGTGCTGAAGTTGCTCCGATCGAGCCCTTTCCTGCAGGGTGGCTGATTTGCAGGTGGTTTTGTACATGGGGGATGCCAGGACTCTGTGATTCGGGGAAGATGGAGAAAATTCAGACCATCTCAACCCCATTTAGTGTCAAAAGCAGCTTGTCTCCCCTTTTAGTTACTCTGAAAATATTTATTTGTGCAGCTTCCTAGGACCCCGAGGTTTTACATCACCCACAATCCATCAGCTTAATTCCCTCTTTAAAGCAGTGATCATGAGTCTTAAAATGGAAAAAAAGCCAGCAGCCTAATAAGCAGAAGGGAGCTTGTTTGCAGCCTCAGGCAATGCAGCCACAGGCACCAAGTTCTCCTGGAGGGGAAACACCTGTGGTGCTTGTGCCACACCAACAGTCCCAAGTTTTGGGGGCAAATCCCAATTTTTGGTAGAAGAAGCTCAGTGCAAATGAACTTCAGGGCTTTGTGAACAAAGAGAATTTTGCTGTAAGCCACCTGTGGGCTGGTTTCGCGTAGCTGGAGGTGATATCGACCCTGTCTGGGCTTAGATGAAGCTCCTGATTTGCAACAACTGCTTTGAAACCTTCCCTGGGGCCTTTCCTCGTTGTTTGTTAGCAGGTAACAGGGAAAGTGGGAACATTGGAAGGGCAGGGTGGGTTTTGGAAGACTTGGGAGGCAGAGGGTGCTGCCCAAAGCTCTGGAAGTGAGCAGAGCTGGGTGAGTGCTCCCCCCTCCATGGGCTCTCCTCTGTAATTGATGGCCAGAGGTCAGCTCAAGGTGGGTTTGTGACAAAATCTCAATGTTTTATGAGTGAGGCATTCGAGATTTTTAATGGAGTTGCCAGTGAAGATAAATGGAACCACAGGGTTGGTGACCCTGGGGGGCCTGAGCATCACTCTGAGTTGTGGTGAGTAAACCTCAGAAATCTGGGAATGGTGTCAGTTTGTGCTGGTTTCCTGTTCTGGGGTGAAAGTAGCACAATTTGAACTATTGCAACTGATTTAATCCACATTTCTTTTGTGTGATTTCATGTGATTTTTGGTCTTGAGGACCTTGTGGTGTGGTCTCTGTTGTTTCACTGGTGCTTTCATTCCCTGTGCATGCAACGTGCTGAGTCCTGCCATGCTAACCATAGAGAAAACCCCAAAAAAAGTAAAATTTAAAGGGGAAAAAGGCCAGTAGAGTCCAATGGACTTGTGCAGAGCTTGGCCAATGACCAGAACACATCGAATGTGCTGCAGGGCAAGTTTTTTTCTGCAGGATTTTACAATGTAAGGCAATTACTGAGCTGAACAGCGTTCCTTAAGAAGATTGTAATTCTGCCTCTGGTGCAGACCAAGGGCACCCCAGTTGGGCTGCAGCAGCTCTCCGGTGTATTGAAATCCAACCAGGTCGTTAGTGGTGTTGCAGCATTAATTACTCTGAAAGCAAAAGGTTAATTTGAAGTTTTGTGGGTTGCAGAAGGTACCGGGGAGAGCAAAGCCTTTAATTTCATGCCATCGTGTTGATGAAAATGTATTTTTGCAGGAATGGTTGGATGTGCTGGGTGCAAGGAGATGCAGGGTCTGTGAGCCCTGCTGCTTTCTGGAAGATAAAATAAAAGCAAAACTCTATATTTCTTGTCTTGATTTTCCTAGTGTATCCTGGGTTTAAAAAAAAAAAAAGGCAGGAAGGATGGAGACTTGTCAAAATGAATTATTAACAAAGCTATACTTCACACTTCCTTCCAGTCTGAGGAAGCAAAGCATGTCCTTTACTATGATATAGGCACTTTTTTATCTCTTTTTTTGTTCCAAGGGAGCATTTCCAACCAGTGGGCATCCAGTTATTGCTCCACAGTAACTCAGGGAACTTCAGCTTTCTGCCACAAATCTTCAGAGAACAGTCAGAATCAATAGATAGTGTTTGTTTATTTTGATTCAGCAAAGCAAGAGGGGAAGAAATAATCAGGCAGGTGAGGGAGAACAGGAGCTTTGGCAGATTTTGTTTATATACAGTTGTTTGGCTTGTTTTGGAAAAAATAAAATGAAAGCGCCCATCAGATTGGATTCAGATTTCCAGCACGGATTCCAAAGGCACACCACGCTCCTGAGCACAAAGACTGCTTTTCACACGCGGCTCAAAGGGAAGATTTGTGCTTTCCATGCCAGCACTCCCCGAGGAATATTTGAATTATTGCCTTTCCCACCTGCCGCTTCCAGACCTGCAAAGGTGGTGGGCACTGGGGAGAAAATACAAAGGGAGTGGAAACCCTGGAGGTGTGGCCCATGGTGTTCTGCCCAGGGTGGTGACTGCCTGTGCTAAATGCTGCCTAAAACTCAGCCCTGCTTGCTTGGTGCAGGAGGAGCTTCCATGGATCCATCACAGGCTCTTGGGACGGTCCTGGCTTATCCTGACATCGAGCCCCCAAAACCAGCACGCCCCTCATCCTGCCTTTGCAGAAGCCCAGTGCTGGTGAGAGCCAGCCTGGGGAGAGGGAGAAGGCAGAGACCTCGATGCTCTGGAGCATCCATCTGGCCATGGTGTAATTAAAGCTGGCTGAGTGAATCGAGAAATAAAAATATCCCATAAATTCAGCTCTTTGTGTGTGTGTGTGTGTGTGTGTGTGTGTGTGTGTGTGTGGGTGTGTGTTAATTAATCACAACCCCATTCAGGTTTCTGGCTGCTCATCCCCTTGCAGCCCAGGTCGATAACTCCTCGCCCAGCAGATAATTCCCAACCCATCCCTGTCAGGGCGGATTTGCCGCGGGAGCTCCGTCCCTCGCGGGTTTATCGCATTCGTTCCCTGGTCCAAGGGAGGGAGAAGCAAACAGCAGGTGCCTTCATCTGCCTCTGGATGTGAATGAGGATATTGATCAAAATATTACAGCCTGGAGGAGGTGATGGAGAGCTGAGCATCCTCCCCTGAACAGCAGGTGCCCGGGTGGGGGGTTGGCTGCTGTGCCTGCATGTGGGAGAAAATGGGAATGTGCCCCCCCCAGGTGCTGCTTTAATGCCACATCTCCCTCCTGTTCAGCAGAGGAGAGGGACAATCTCCCCAAATCCCTTACAGTTATTAAAACAGGAGTTTGCCCCCAGGTTGGAGCTAAGTTTAAACATCTCGTGATGCTTTTGGGAGAGCTGCCCTTTGAAAGCTGATTTTTTAATTCCCACTGCTCCAGCCCCTTGGTTTTAATACCAACTTGCCTGAGGAACATTAACCTGCAGAGCAGAGAGGAGCACACAGGGTTCATTTTCACCTGGATATACCAGGCATGCAGGAATTATCACCAATTAAAATGTATTTGACATGGTAGAAGCCAAACACATGCCTTGGCACGTTCTTGCCCTGCATTATCAGAGAGGTTCATACAATTAAAATGGCTTGAGAGTGCAGGAAACAAATTGGGAGGGTCTGCACCCCCAAGATCACCCCTTGCAGCTGCATCCCCTCTCCTTGCAACCCCCAAAAGGTAAAAATCACCCCAAATTTGGGGTGAGGGTGTGTTTGCCTGGGGGGGTTTGCAGTACCCACAGCTGAAGCTCTGGGCAGCTCCAAGAACTGCGGCTCCATCCGTGGGTCCGGGGTGCTGCCACATCTCCCTCGTGGGCTGTCCCTTGGTTTAAAGGTTTATCCTGCACCAGGATAGGGCTGGGGGCCCATGTGGAACAGGAGGAAATGCAGGGGGGGTTTGTTGGACAAGCATTTCAAAGAGACTTTGCAGACAGTGATCTCCCCTTCACACCGATGCTCACCCAGACAGAGCAAGGGGAGGGGGGGGAAATGGAGAAACCTGAACTCCCGTGTCAGACAGGGAACAGCTGGAGGTGGAACAAGTTGGAAGTGCCCACATGGGGATTCCCTGCCCACACATTCCACATCCTGCAGAGCTGGGTGGGCTGGTGACGGTCAGCAGCTCCCCAGCCTGGGATTAGGCCACGTGCCTGGGGTGTGTAAGTCACTAACACTGATAAACACGGCTGGGATTTAGGAAGGCAGCAGGGTTCAAAGGGACTCTCAGTGGGATTTAGGCACCGAAACAGCTTAGGTGCTCCTGAAAATCCTGCTTAATCTTAAATCTTAAATAGCTGCTGAGAATGCACCCTGAAGTGAGGGATCCCAGCTCTCCAGCAGCTCCGGGCACACAGCTTGCAGAGGTGAAATGGGGGGCATTCCCTGTCCCCCCAGGTTACCTCCAGGCTGCCAGCAGGGAACAAATCTGAGCTGCCTGCTCCATGCCTACCAGCCTTTTCCAGAATCACCCCATCCTTAAACAGCATCCAGGAAGCGGATGTATTCTTAATTCTTAATTTAAAGTAAATGTTTTTTCCCCTCATGCCACCCTTGGCACAGCCTTTTGCATTTATTCTCACTCCCCTACAGCATCTCCTTTTCTGCTGCCTTTTGGCTGAAGTGGAACTGTTGCAAAAAAAAAAAAAACCAAACCCTGAACAAGCAGGAATTTTTGGGATAAACTGCAAAATTGACCTTGCCTGAATGCAGGGGGAGTGAGAAGGAGACGAAAATGATGCCAGAGATAGTTGTAATTAGGTTAATGTCTTCAACTGAACTTGGAAGCCAAGTAAAGAGGGGAAAGGTTGCTCTGGAAATGAGAGGTGGAACCGGATGGCTGTGGGAATTGCCAGTGGAGTTTGGGAGCTTCCCAGATGTGGGTCGGTAGTTCTGGTCTGGCCGTGGGGCTGCTGGGGAGGGGGAGTCTCACAATAAGGGGTCAGGGAGCTGATGGTGGGAGTGTGTGTTGTCCTGGGGGTGCTTTTTTCCCTTGCTGGGGCTCCAAGCAGGCCCTGGAGCTGCTTTTCCCAAAGGAGTAGCCCCTGGTGAGGGTTTGGAGGAGTTTTGCGTGGGAGCATGTTCTAGCTGGAGGAGCAGAATACAGGCAGGAAATGGGGAGAAAATTAAATTAAAATCTAAGGGGGGAAAAAAGGCTTTTTAAGCTTAGTGAGGCTGGATGATGGAACTTCATGAGTTGACTGCTCCCCTTTCCCAGGATCTCTTCCCAAGTGTGTTCAGAACTTTGCTTCTGCTGCGCTGGGCTGGCTCAGCTGCGAGGGCTGGGTCAGAGGAAGGAGAAAATATCTCAAACAAGCCCTTTCCTCTGTCTGTTTTTTCATGTATTTGATGTGCAGATCACCAAGGGGAGAAACAAAAATTACTTGTGGAACCACAAATGTCTGGTTTGGGCATTTTCAGGGAGTTTTGTTTAAATGATATCCTAGGCAAAGGAAGTGGGGCATGAGCTGGGAGCAGCTTGGTTTAAACCCAGGGTTGCAGTGTCCAGGAGCTGGGCTGAGCTTGGGCCAGAGCTGCAGGACTGCAAAACCCCGGGGAGCTCCAGGCGCTGGCAGGGACCGGCGTTCGCAGGTGGAGCTCAGGCTGGGAGCTGCAGAGCTTTTCCTCTTTTCCACCCCAAATCCAACATCAGCTCTAACGAAGCTCTGGCGCAACCAATTTTCCCCTCAATCCCACCACCTTTTATCCCAGGCCAGGAGAGGGGCTGGGATGACGCCTCCTTGCCCTCCACCCTTGTGTTGAACTCTCAGACCCATTTTGGGGGGGAGTTTTCTCAGGTGGGGTTTATGGGGGTGTCCTTTTGCAGGAACAAACCTCGTACCTGCAGCGAAACCTTGGGTACGGCCGCTTACGGGTTCTGTCTGGCAGGTTTTATCTCCCACCCTTGTGTTGAACTCTCAGACCCATTTTGGGGGGGAGTTTTCTCAGGTGGGGTTTATGGGGGTGTCCTTTTGCAGGAACAAACCTCGTACCTGCAGCGAAACCTTGGGTACGGCCGCTTACGGGTTCTGTCTGGCAGGTTTTATCTCCCACCCTTGTGTTGAACTCTCAGACCCATTTTTGGGGTGAGTTTTTTCAGGTGGGGTTTATGGGGGTGTCCTTTTGCAGGAACAAACCTCGTACCTGCAGCGAAACCTTGGGTACGGCCGCTTACGGGCTTTATCTGGCAGCGGATAAAATATTCCTTTCCAATGCACTTGGCAAACAAATGAGCGAGGCAGAAATACAGATTGTGTTTGCTAATGGTAACAGGCTGCCAAAGAATGTATGAACCGCTATTCACTGGGAGGGAAATTCCTCCCTTTCATGTGAGATGTCAGGGCTGCAAAGCCCGGGATTGCAGCTCTTCTGAAATGCTGCTTCTCGCTCTGTGTTTTCCTGCAGGTTTTTTTTGGGGGGGGGGGAGATTAAGGCTGCTGTGCTGAGGGGGAGCTCGAGTGAGCAGAGCCCCAGCTGATGCTGATTCATGGTGAGATCCTCGGGGCCCCAGCAGATCTTTAGGCAGCAGAGATAAATGCCAGGGGTCTGTTGCACGGAGAGGAATTAGGTCTGTGCTTCGATCTGTAGTGCTCCAGCCGCTCTGGGGAGAGCTGCTGCTTAGCTGCCTCTCTAAAGATGATTTTGGAGCTTAATCCAGTTAGATGGAGGGTTCCCCAGCTCCCCACGTCCTCCTGGGGCTTATTTCTGGGATGCTGAATGTCTTGCACTGAGGACCATGAAGCTCCCTGTCCTTGGGCAGTCCGTGCTGCAGAGTGCCAAGGGCAGGTCTGGCTCCCTGGCATTTTCCATGGGAAGCTGCAGCAGCTGGGACAAGTGAGGTGTTTATGTGTGCAGGAGGGTGTTTTAGGGTGAGGGATCCCTGAGGAAAGGGGACTCAGCAGTTCCTGGGACACACTGGCTGGGGCTGAACATCCCCACTGCCCCTCAGCTCCCCACATCCACTGGGGACCAGTCCATGGATCTCCAGCTGGAAACAAGGTTTGGCTTTGAAGTTCACGTTTGCAGCTTTGGGGATAGATAAGAGGAGAGCTGGGGGATAGGGAGATGATGGAGAGTATTCATGTGTGGAATTATCTCTTGCAAATATTATTTTTTTGGAGTGTGCTTCCTTCTCCCGTCCCCCCTCATTGTGGGTATTAATTTAAAACATGTTTTTGACTTCAAATTAAACTATTTAAATTTAAAAGGCCTCCATGTATAAGTGAGTAATGTTAGACTGCATTAAATTATTCTTGGGAATCCCTGCAGAAGGTGGAGAGGAGCTGGGAAATGCAGAGTCTGTGGTGCATTGCAACCACAGGGGTTGGTTGGAACGTGCACACGTGGGCTGAGGGTAAGGATGTGTATCCTGAGACAGTAAAATCCTACACAAGTGAGTCCAAGGAGCAAGAAATAATTGTTCTGCAGAAAACAAGGGGAGAACAATCACTTTTCAGCGTTTTGGGGGGCTGAGCATCCCCTTGGTCAACCTGGCAGCCTCCCTCCTCCCTCCCTCGCTGGATGTTGCAGAGTATAAAAGGGCTGCAATTATTAAAATGCTGTGTTCAGGAGAATTTAGCCTGTCATTTGATTTGTCCTAATGACCCTTCAACAACTGCTGTGGAATGTAATGGGTTTTGTGGCAATTTCCTAACCAGGGAAATGCCATATGCGGGTGGTTGGGATTCAGGCTGGGAGCTGGGATGATTCTCCCTGTTTTCAGCAAGGCACAGCTGCTCCCAAAAATATTTTGGCAGTGCTTGCAGAGCCATCAGCCCATTTTTCCTTGTGGAGTTTGCTTCCTCCATCACCCCTAATCCTGCACTGGGTGCTCTCTCAGGTGATCCCTGTGCCGAAGGAAATGCTGCTGGCACTGAGGGCTCAGCCTCTGGGGTTGCCTCTGTGCCCCATTATTAACAACAGGCGCTGTTATCACTCCCTCAAAAAAAGCCTCCTGGTTTTAATTTTTATCTAAAAATTAAATTTTTAATTCACGTTTGCGGTTCCTCTGGGTTTACCTGTGTCTTTCCTCAAACACCTGGTGTACTCAAAAGCTCAGTAGTAGGTAAAAGGAACTCAGTATCACATATGGATTTCTCTGTTCCTTCCCCACTCTGTGTTGTGCCTTGTGCCACCAGCACAATCCAAACTCATTATTTTCCCCACATGGCTCTTTTGATCTGCTTTTCTTCCCTCCCTCTGCCACGATGGCAGAGCAGAGACCTGGAGCAAATGCCATTTGTCTGATCCTCAGACCCAGACAATTTGGGTTAAAATGTATCTTAAAATTAAAAACCCAGCCCTTAAAATATGGTTATCTCCCCAAGGATACCCTTTGCCTCCCTGGAGTACATTTGGAGAGAGACTCCTGCATGTAAATCTCCTTGTGCTTCTCTTACAGTGTGGTGAAGGTTTATAAATCCTCCTGAAGGTATAAATGGGACCTGCTGGTGTTAACTGAGCCCAAATAATGCCAGCTGCTAAGGAGGGTGGAAAGGAACCTCCTCCCAAACATGCAATTCCCAGAGAAAAGCTGCCTTTGGGACAAACTTCATTGTCCTGCACCACATCCTCATCTCTGTTCAAGTTGAGGAGAGCTTTGTGTGGTGCTGCCTCCGAGCTCAGGGCAATGAATAGCTCCAGGGAACTCAGTTGGTGACCCTAAAGCTAAAAATAAAATGTTATAAAAATTTAAAAATAATAATAAAAAAAATCTTTCCTCAATTGCAAATCATTTCCCAGTGGTTCCCAACTGAAACAACTGTGTTAAGCACCACAGATAACATCCAGTCCTGCCCTATTTATAGCTGTGAAGGCAGAGGAGAGTTTCTTCTGGACACGTTTTCTCTGGAGATGCTGCTTGGGATGCTGCAGGGATTTCTCTGGAGGGCAGCCTCCCCTCAGGGCTGCTTTCAGCCTGTCCAGCTCGGTTACATCCACTAAGGAAGGGAATTTATGACACCTTGCAGGTTCATAGGTGCTTTTCCCATATAATAAACCACAGGTGTCACAGAACACCCAGTTTCCAGGTGTCTCTTCCCAAAACTCCCAGCGTGCAGGTCCCACTGTACATCTCTGTTGCTGTACTTTGATTTTCTCCGCAGTGCTTAGAGCTGCAAATGCCTGGAAAAACTGCCTTTGCTGAATTCCCCTGGAGCCCTGCTTCCCTTCCCTGGCCGGAGCTGGATCAAATAATATCTCTGCCACGCTTTGGAGATAAGGCAGGAGCTGAGCAAACCTGCCACTATCTCTGCTTTAATTTTTCTTTGCAAATAGTGTGAGCCAATGCCTCTCCGCCCAGATCAGCTCCTCTTATCAGAGGGATAATAACTGGCTCACTAACCAACATAATTCCTCTATAACCCCCAGCAATCTTTTGGGAGGATTTTGCAAGTGGCTGAAGAACAGAGGAAAATCTCTGGCTACAGGATTAATCGGTACAAAATCAAGGCAGTATTTGACCACGTGCTTAAAAAAAATTAATTCAAAAATAAAAATACTCCGTGTGTATAAATACAGTGACTGCATTTCTGCTTGTTTCCTCTTAAGTGGTCCCTCAGTGCCTCCTGCAATTGCAGAGCCTGGCTGATGTGTGCAGGCAATGAAGGTGCACAGGATCATGATCCAGTTTGGGGTTTGAGGTGTCCAAAGCTCCCGGGGCAGTGCTGCAGGTCCGAGGGAAGGATTTGGCGTTCATGGGCTGTGTCTTGCTGCAGGTGCTCCGAGGCTGTTCCGCAGCTCCATCACCTCCTCCTGCCCCGTGCCCCGCTCCAGGCCGCGCCGTGCTGCTGCTCCTCAGCTCTCCCAGGCACACACAGCCACGCCTGGGCAGGTCTGACAGCCCAGGGGGTGGTTTTGTCTCCAAACCTCTGGTTTTTTCTCTGTTTTTGAGTTGAGTTTGCCAGTTTCCTTTCCGCTTGCTGAGCCGCGCGTGTGGAAAGCGAGCGGGGCTGGCGAAGAGCTTTGGCTTTCCTTGCTGATCCTTGTCCCTTTTTTTTTTCCACCCCCCCTTACAATAAAAGGAAATCAATAGCAGCGAGCAGCACCAAATCTCTGTGTGTTGCACGATCGGATTCTTGTCCCAGGAACCGGCTGGGATTATCGGCTGTCTCTGCACTTTGAATTTTAATAGCATTAACTGTGGCCTAGTCATGTTCTCTTAAAATCCCATTTAAAGTTGCCTTTGTAAGGCAGGAGCAGACACTGCTCGGGCTGTGTTTTTTCTCCTCCCTCGCCTGCAGAAATCCCAACCAGAATTAAGAGACAGATTTTGAAGGTTAAAACTTCCCAGATTGTTTCCCTCTCAGCTGTCATTCCGGGACGGTTTTGTTTTCTTTCCGATTGCATCAAATATTTGTACTCCTGCAGGGACTGTGGTGCGAGGGTGAATCTCCCTTAAGAAAATAAAGGGATTTTGTTCCATCATTTTTGTGGCGTAGCTGGGGGGGAAATGGGTGAAAAGAGCAGTTAGCAAAAGTGCCTCAGCTTGGGGCTGGGCTGTGGTTCTCCTAAAGCTTCTGAATTATTGGAGGCATCGCTGAGACTTTTAAATTTAGAAATAATGATATTGAGACCCTTTCACCCAGCCTGAATTTTAGATACTTTTTCTTCTGGTCTCACAGGCGGCCCCTGAGAGAGGGGACTTGGCCAGCATCCTGTCCCAGCACAAAATAGCTGGATTATTTTAAAAAAGATCCCTGTTTTACCCAGTAAAAAAGAGTTTTGAAGAATTTAGAGTCTTTGAAATCTTTTGGGTGCGCTCAGCAGTGTGTGGAGGGCTAGTGGGTGTCTGGTGTGTGAATGACCAATTATTTCTTTAATTTTCCCAATTTTAAACCTAATCCTGGAGCCTTTTGGGTGTCCCTGCTCACATCCTGGTCCCACACACTGGTGCTTGCACCAAGCAGAAAGAATTGCATTTGCCTGTGGCTTTTTAAATCTCCTCCAAATCCCCCCGTTGCTTTGGGTATGTTTTTGTTATTATTGGCCTCATTTTTTCAGTACAATAATGTTTTCTCTGGGAAAATGCCCAGTGCTGGGCACAGCTCGGCAGAGGTCCTGTGAGGGCAGTGTAGCAAAGGTGGATGACTTCGGAGCCTTTATGTGAATAAATAGCAGGAAATAACATCTTTTTTGTCTTCCTCAAGTACCACATTGAAAACCCATACTTGAATTATTACTCTTGATCATATTTAGCTTTGAGTTAATACGATTGCTTCTTGGGTACCTGTCTCTTAGGATCATGTATTGCTTATTTTCATTTTCTGGCTCTGGCTATTCAAAAATCGTGGTTTGGGTTCTGAAGTACACGTGGAAGGGATAAGGGTTCCTGCTCTCTGCTTTGCTTGCTGAGCCTTGTGCAGCACATGGAAAATGCAAGAGTGTTTTCTGTACTGGTCATGGAAATTTATTTATGAGATTTTCATGAGTCTGAGTTAAAAAAATAAAGTTTGGGAAGAGAAGAGAGAAAAGAAGAATCCAGATGCAATCATTACTATGAGATTTGTGATGAAGTGATGAAAACTGGCAGCTGCTGTTGTCCCTCATCTTGTTCCAGTAATCTTTCCCTTCTCTTCCTCTTTACTCCTGTCCAGCCTCTCTTCCCTGCTTCCTCTTGTTTATCCCTGGATGATCTCAGGAATATCAAGGATGTCATGTTGGAGCCAGGATTCCTCCTCATGGCAGTGTCACTGTCCCCTGGCTGCTGTCCCATGCAAGGCAGGAGCTTTCTGGGTTGCCCAGAGAAGCTGTGGCTGCCCCTGGATCCCTGGCAGTGTCCAAGGCCAGGCTGGACGGGGCTTGGAGCACCCTGGGACAGTGGAAGGTGTCCCTGCCCATGGCAGGGGATGGGACTGGATGGGCTTTTAGGTCTCTTCCAGCCCAAACCATTCTGGGATTCTATGACCAAGTGAAACAGGGCATGGAAGGCTTTGCACATCCCCCCTGAGACCTTAACCGAGCACTGGATATTTCCTGAGGAGCTTGGAAAGGCATTTAGTGCCGTTTAAAAATCAAATTGATCGTTCCACCACCTACTTGCAGCCATGGTGCAGCATCTGGGCCCGTTGGGATCGTGTTTTCTTGGAGCTTGATGTTCTCACCTGCTCCCTGCTCGCTCACCTGGCGCTTTGCTGCTGCAGGAATTGCAATTCTCAACTCCCCTGGGCTCTCCAGATAAAACATTTCAGAGAGTGGCTTCCCCCAGGAGGCATCGCTGGTTGGCTTCATCTGGATGGAAATAAAACACGATTTTTTTTTTTTCTCTGCTTAGCTGGGTTTCAGTGCATCCTCACACCTTCTCTGGGATGTGTTTTTCCACCCTCCCAAGAGTTGATCCACACAGTGTTGAGCTCATTCCACAGGGATCCAGCCCCACATTCCAACCCACACGTCCTCATCCTGATGCTGCCAGAATTTGGGTCTGTGCTGCTGACTTTGACATGCAGCTTCTGTGCCTTCTGCTGCCCGCTTTGGTTTTATTTTATTTATTTTATTTTATTTAAAATTTCGATTTGATTCTGTTCTGCCAGCCCTGGGTTTGCCTGGTGCAGTGCCCTGATAACTCCATGAGAGCAGCTCCCTGCCGCCTCTGAGCGCTGCAGCACAAGCCAAGATTAATAAAAGGCTGTCACTTTTATTAACTTTGCTACCTAGTGTGGTGTTTAATTCCAGGCAGGCACCCAGTGCAGCCCTCCCAGCTTTAAATGGCTTTTGCTGCCCTTGGGCATGTGTGTAAAATAGATGGGGCAGCATTACACCACCCACTGCCACACTCCCATCCAGTAATCCTGTGGGTATTTTGGAGAGACAAGAATAGTTTTGGTACCAGTTGGCATTTGCCTCCTCATTTTCAGACTGAAAAACCTCATTTCCACTACTGATTTGGGGTCAGTTTGGTTATTTTGCTCAGAGAGGTTGCAAACTCCTGATTCCTGGCAGTGTCCAAGGCCAGGTTGGATGGAGTTTGGAGCTCCCTGGGATAGTGGAAGGTCCCTGCCCATGGAGGGGGTGAAACAAGGTGAGCTTTAAGGTCCCTTCCAACCCAAACCATTCTGTGATTTTATGGGCATGGGTATATTTGTTTCAGCACAGTCAGGGGTGCTGTGATATTTAGTGTGGTAGTAAGACTTTGGTGGAAAAAAATGGTTTAAAACCTCCAGGTGCTCAGTTTTTGTCCTGAACCTCCTGGCAGGGTAGAACAAACTTTGCTGTGAAAGGTTTTAATAAGCATAGATTAAAAGTTCAATAAATGGTGCATAACAGATAAGTAAAATATTATCTCTCTGGCTGCTTAGGCACTTGAAAAGACCTTCAAGTTTATGTTATTTATTTTATAAAAATATTAAAAATAACAGGAGAAAAATAAGGTTTTTGAAACAGGACTCTGGGTCCTTCAGGGTGAAGGGCAGTGGAGTGGGAGCAGGATGGGGCTTCTGAAGAGCCTGATGTGGGCTCAGCCTGTGGATTCACACCTGCCAAGACCATCATTATCCTGTTAAATCAACATTGGCCCCTAAGCATCAGAATTTGGGGAGTTTTCCTGCTGTCAGCCCATCACCTGCCATGCAGTCGATGGGCAGGGAGGAAGCTGCCCGTGCCATCCGTGTCCGTGCTGCAGTGCAGTTATTTTTATCTATTATATATTGTTCTCAGTGGAATTATTCTGGCCCCAGCCTGTAGATAAGAGCTGTTACTAAATGAATGTGAGGTTTACCTTGAAGGTTAAATTGCTGCCTTGCAGGTTGGTGAGGAATGTGGGGAGGTGTTTACCCTCCTCCTCTGAAAAAAACCTGTAAGCTCCAGCCCTGACCCGGCAATTTAGTTGAGTACTACTTGAAAAAAGGCAAGTATTGCACTGAAATGCTGTGTTTAGTCCTCAGAATTGGTGGGTTTTCCTGGTTAAGATGCCCACCTGCTGCCAGCTCTCAGGTGGGATTCCCCAGCAGTTGAGGAGGCTGCCAATTTCCCCATAAATTTGGGAAAGCTCCTCACAGACATCCCCAGGATCACAGCTGGGGGATGGGGCATTTTTGGGTGCTCCTCAAAACTGAAGTGGTACCTTCAGAATGTTATTTTGGCCAAAAGCACCCAGTTCTTAGTGGCACCATCGTGGTGGTGCTGGTCCTGCGGACTGGATTAAGCCCAGCCCTGGTGTTGGCACCTTCTGGGTGTGACATAAATAATTATTGGCACCAGTACGGCCAAGGAAAGAGCTGCTGGTCCTGCCCTGAGCTGCCCCTCCCCAGAGTTTGGTGTGGAAGGATTAGGGTGGAAGAACCAGATGGAAAACATACAGAGACAAACACACAAAACCAGAAAATGGCAGAAATGTTGACTGCCCTGCCCAGAGGTTCATTTTTCAGTTGTAACCAGCCCAGGAGTGTATTTAGTCCTGGCTTAAACAGCAAGAGCGGGTTGGTGATGGGAAGGCCACCGTGGGATACACTGGGTGGGTAATATTAGGATTTACATCCCTGGAGGCTTCTCCTCACGTCCTGGAGTCATTTCTCTGTTATTGTTCATAACTCAGCTCCAAGGGTTGGTCACTTAAGTGAATCCAGCAGGATGGTGGCCCCATGCACCCCATGGTGTCCATGTGAGCCTCCCTGGCCCCATCGTGCCAGGGGCTGCAGGAATTTTGGCCTCCATGCAGGAATGGTGGGCTCCATGCAGGAATGGGGGGTCCATGCAGGAATGTGGGCTCCATGCAGGAATGGTGGGCTCCATGCAGGAATGTGGGTTCCATGCAGGAATGTTGGGGCTCCATGCAGGGATGGTGGAGCTCCATGCAGGGATGGGGGGTCCATGCAGGAGTGTTGGGCTCCATGCAGGAGTGTTGGGCTCCATGCAGGAATGTTGGGCTCCATGCAGGAATGGTGGGCTCCATGCAGGAATGTGGGTTCCATGCAGGAATGTTGGGGCTCCATGCAGGGATGGTGGAGCTCCATGCAGGGATGGGGGGTCCATGCAGGAGTGTTGGGCTCCATGCAGGAGTGGTGGGCTCCATGCAGGAATGTTGGGCTCCATGCAGGAATTTTGGGCTCCATGCAGGAATGTTGGGGCTCCATGCAGGGATGGTGGAGCTCCATGCAGGGATGGGGGGTCCATGCAGGAGTGTTGGGCTCCATGCAGGAGTGTTGGGCTCCATGCAGGAATGTTGGGCTCCATGCAGGAATGGTGGGCTCCATGCAGGAATGTGGGTTCCATGCAGGAATGTTGGGGCTCCATGCAGGAATGTGGCCTCCATGCAGGAATGGGGGGTCCATGCAGGAATGTAGGTTCCATGCAGGATTGTGGGCTCCATGCAGGAATGTGGGGCTCCAGCTGCAGCCCTGGAGCAGTGGTTTATCTGCAGGTCCCTTTGGTTAACAAACACGGCTGCTGCAGGTTTTTAGAAGCTGTTAGCATGAACCATTAACTCTTCCTTTTAATTATTCAGGTTGCCTCTTTTAAATTTCTTTTTTAAGTGGAGCTAATAGGCTTTGCAGAGGAGGCTTCCAACCACAGCAGTTCCTCCCGGGAGGAGCCCTGTTTGTGCATCACCAGCTAATCTCTTTTCTTCATTATCCCTTATCTTTCTCTAGCTGATTAATTGCTTTCAATTGATTTATAAATATTCTGTTGATACACACAGTGGCGGGAGGGGAACGGGATATGTCCGGGCTCACGGGGTCATTGATCCATGCAGCCCTTTGGGTTTTCCTAACCTGCCTCAAAAATCCCAGCCAGGCTTTATTCCCACTTTTTTTTTGTCTTTGCAATCCCTGCAAGCATCCAAAAATTGTGCTGTAGCATGACTTGGAGTCTACGCACATGAACAAGCCTCGTGCCCAGTGAGTGCCAGGTTTTGGGTGTAAAGAAATGGGGTTTGGGTAACTTTTTGTTGTGTTGATGAATGAGGCAGGTTGTGTGGGTGTCATAAAAACCTGTTTTCTATACTGAATTCCCTAATATATATATATATATGTGTGTGTGTGTGTGTGTATATATGTATATATATATATATATGTGTAGGTGGAGTGGTTGATGAAGATGGAGCATTAGAGTTGTTTATTTGAAACTCTGTGGCTGCTTAAAAAATGAATTAAAAAAGGCACTAATACCTGGGTATAAAGATAGTGGCCAATATCAGAGCAGAGCTGCCCACCTTCAGCCCCATTCGATCACACGTGGCATTGAGGCTGCAAAGCCATTTTTAGAAATAGCAGCACATTTATACACAGGGATAAATCATGACAGACTTCCCATTTTCCCTGTTGTTCCTCTGCGTGCAGCCTGTTCCCTCCAAGTGCCCCCACGGTCCCTCCTCGGGTGGGCTGAGCTGGGAGGCTCTGGGGACACCATGGCCCTTGGTGGCCTTGCAGTGACATTCCTGGATGTGCTGCAGGGGAGATAAGGCTTCAACAAGAAAATGTTTCCCAAAGTTTGAGACCCACCACGCAGCTCTGGGGTTTGTTGTTGCCTGATTTATTATCATTTTGCTATTATTATTATTATTATTATTTTCCTTCTCTTTCCCCATGAAGTGACTGGTGGCACAGGCACAACCCCAACGTCTGGCAGTGCAATTAAACGTTGCTAATGAGCGATTGCAGCTCCTTTAGCAGCCCAGCCCGACACTTTATCGGGTCTTTGCAGGAGTCGTGTAATTTTTGTATCATCATATATGGTAATATATTCACTGCAGCATGACATGGGATGAGGTTCAATGAATAATGTAAAACCCAGAATAACACTGAATCTATATGAGATGTGCTTTTCCCCCCCAGCATTGTTTTAAAAAGGAAAATATTGATTCTGGTGGGGTTCAGAGGTTCAAAGCTCTCAGAGAACTCACGTTTTGCTGATCGATGCCCACCCTGTCCCTCCCCGGCCACAAAGTGCAGCTGTCTGTGCCATCCCTCGCCTCATTAGCGCTGACGAAGCTGGAGAGGGCAGGGAGGAGTCAGTGACATTTGCAGCTGGATCCAGATGTTGCAGAAGCGCAGCAGGTTCTGTTGGGTTCACGTGCCAGGTGAAACCTCCCTCTCCATAATACATTAATTTTTTTTTCCCCAGTTAACTGTCTTTGAATGCAAATTATAATGGGTAATTTCTATTTGTTTTCCTTTTTAACCAATTTCTCCCTATTCTGATCTGTGTCATTTATATTTGTGGGCCATTATCTTAGTCTCATTACAGCCTTTTAGCATTTGAATGAAAATATTGTAAAGAACCCAGAAGTCAGGCATAAAATGTCTGTGATGATAACTATAATCCTCGTGATAAAATTAAAAAAGACAATAGAAATAAGTGTGATGAGCTCAGGAAGTTGTACCAAATGAGATTGGAACCAGCATGATAATGTTTGCCCTTTCCCCATTGCTTTTTTGCCACTTTACATTGCAAACAGCTTTTGCAGTGCTGTTTTAAAGAAGGGGATAGTTGCTCTGTGTGGCCTGGGTAGGGAGTTAACAAAAAAAATTAAGATTTTTCTCTCCATTGAGGCTTTAATTAATAACTGCAAAAACTCTTGGTGATGCACGTGTGATTTTCAGGAGCTTAAAATACTCCGGCAGCACTGGAGGAGGAGGAGGTGCTAAGCGGTGCCAAGTTCCTCAATGAAAATTACTCTCACCGCCTCTGGTTTTGGAGCCAGATCGATGTTAATTAATCCTTGCCTCACACGTTACGTTCTGCAACCTCGCCGCCGTCGGATTTTAGCTCAGTAAAAGCAGATGGAGGTTCCCGAAGCGCCTCCGAAACTCCCAGCCGAGCGCTCTCCTCGATGACAATGCCAATTTGTCATGAGTGAAGTGTTTGACAAAAATCTGTCATTTCTGAGAGAAGTTTTTCCTTGAAAGAAAAACCAGGGGGAAAAAAGAAATCAGCTCTGTTTTGAAACATCTCCTCACTCTGTTATCGTTGTTTTGCAAGAGAAGGGAGTTTCTGTGGGCATGGGAGAGAAGTTTTAGTAGGGGGCATTTTGATGCAGGAGACCTTGTATGAGGTCTCCAGATTTTTCTGTTCAGGTGGTTTTTATGGACAGCTCTGTCCTCCAGGTCAGATGTGGCTCTCAAGGGCCAGCTCCTGTCTGAAGGTGCATGAATGCATCGCTGGCCTTCTGCAGAGATTCTTCAGGCAGGGCTGAGGTCACCCAGCAGCGGCTGCAGGTGCCGGTGCCTCCAGGGCAGTGACACACAGCACCAGCCAGATGCTCAAGCTGCATTTGTTCAGCCACCAGCTCCTGTTCCGTGTTGCAGGGAGGGAGAATGGTTCCCTTTGGATGCTGAAGCTGAGCTGCTTTTTCACTGAATCGTAAGATCACCAAGGTTGCAAAACCCCTCTAAGATCATCGAGTCCAACCAGTGCTGCCAAGGCCATCAATAACCCATGTCCCCACGTGCCACATCCACATCTGTTAAATCCCTCCACGGATAGGGACTCCACCACTGCCCTAGGCAGCTGTGCCAGGGCTGGACAACTTTTTGACCCCAACTTGACTCCCTTTTTGCCAGTCTCAGGTGGGCCCTGCCCTTGGGGCTGATGGTTGGGATTTTTGGCAGAGTTGGGACATTTTTTGGTGGTGACCACCTGTAGCTTGCTTGCGTCAGAACCATAACCCTGGTGAAACCTCCAAGCCCAGGATGCTGGAGATGGGATACACGATGCAGGTTTGTCCTCTGGTGGAGGATGTCAAGTTTGGATCAGCCTGCAGAGACCTTCAGAGCCAGGCTTGGGTGGGACGGGTCTCCCCTGCCCTGCAGAAGGGTCTTGGCTAGGGAGGGCTGAAGGAGGCCGGCCAGTTTGGAATGAAGAGCCAGACCCATGTGCACTGACACCAGCACTTGTCCTTCTACAGCACCAGCAGCAGCCAGAATCCAGAATCCATGGGGAGTGACTCCAGGGACAGAAATACCTCCCTGGCCTCTGCTTCCCCTGGCTAAGGCCAGGGACCACCACTGAACGCACAGCAATGGCTCGATCCAGAGCAAGGAGAGGAGACCAAGACCCCAAGCCCAGTTTAAGCACAGCCAGAGGGTGACTGCTGCCTGGCACAGGGACACACATGGTACCACACAAACCCGGCCGAGGCATCAACTGTCTTTGACTTTAGCAGCACCATTTCTCCGTGTGCCTTCCAAAGGGGTTGTTAATCACAAAGGAGGGGGCAGGGGAACCCTTGCGTGTCCCTGGCTGGGTCAAAGAGCAGCCGATCCGCTCTGTCTCAGCACGGACGGTGCTGCGGGTGTGAGTAACGCGGCCGGGCCACCATTAGTCAGCACCAGCCAGCCCAGCCCAGCATTCCCGCTCGCTCTCCGGGCTCCTCTGCCAGGGAGGAGGCTCCAAGGGGAGCTCCTGGGGAGCTTCGGGCTTGTGCAACGCCTGTGACGTGGAGAACCTCCTCCCTCTGCTTTGGTCCGGGGCACTGCGACTCAGCTCCTTCCCGTGCCGTGGCAGGGCACACCAGGTACAGGGCTACCTTTGCACCGGGACCGCGTTGGGAGCAGGGCTGACGCCGCCGGTGCCCCCGGTGACTCCCGGCCCGCGGGGGTGGCTCCGGCCGCGGCAGCGCCGCCGCCGATCCCGAGCTGAGTCGGCACGGGCGCGCTGCGACTTGATCCCCGGGCAGGGGAGTTGTGCAAACAGCGAGCGCTGGGAGGTGACGCAGAGTCCTCCTGGGCTGCCCGGAGCTGAGGTGGGTGATGGCAGGAGCCGGGGCCGTGGGGCAGCGCACACCCGGCGGCAGAGCCGTGCCCGGCGGTGTGGCAGTGCCAGCCTGCTGCGTGCACTGAGCTTGTAGCAGCGAGAACCGGGGCTTGGTTTAGCCACGATAAAACCGACTCCCTTCCCAAGCCGCTGGCAGGACAGGGAAGGGGCAATGCCCGCCAGCGCACTGTGAGGCCAGGAGGGTCACAGGGGTGGGTGACAGCCGGGTTTATTGACCTGGGTGAACAAGGTGGCCATGGCTGCATCCCTTCCTAGCCAGGGCAGCTCGCTCCTCCCCTCCTCCCGCAGTTCTGTTGTCACCCACTTCCCAAAAACGTCAAAGCCCGTGGACGCGGGGCGTGCCTCAGTTTCCCCATGCCTGAGATACTGCTGCTCTAGGGCGGGGGAGCTGAGTTCACGGTGGCTGGCGGAGGCTTGGTGCTGGTGGAAAGTGGAATATGGTGAATTTTTTTTTTTTGTCCTGGACTGTGTTTTCTGAGCTTTGTGCAAACACTGCCTTCCTGGGCCGAGCAAGAGCTGTGGTGTCAGTGTGCTGGGGCTGCATCCAGAGCATCCCCGAGGCAGCAGCTGGCCGGGAAGTGCTCATCTAGTGAGGATAACAGTGAAGAGACAGGCAAAAGTTCATAAATCCAAAGGGCTTCTGCCCAGTTCATCATCACTTTGGTGGGTGAAAAAAATTTATAAAGTAGGTCTGCTTGGGGCGGGCTTGGAAATGAGCAGCTCAGGCAACAGGGTGAGGGCAGGTAACGGTGTGCCGTGGACCTTAGGGAACAAAAATATTCGCGTCCGGAAAAATTTCTTCACTGAAGGAGTGGTTGGGCACTGGAACAGGCTTCTCAGGGGCAGTGGTGGAGTCGCCATCCCTGGAAGCGTTCAAAAAACAAGCAGAAGTGACACTTTGCCATATGGTTTAGTGGCCGTGGTGCTATTTGGTTAAAGGTTGGACTTGATCTTGGAAGTCTTTTCCAACCTTCCAGCAATGGAAAAGCTACGCGAATGTGCCGGGTTTCAGAGAGTTTGGTTGTTCTGGTGTATTTTTATGTGGCTTTTCTCACAGAAAGGCAGGTGGTCTCTGCGGGTGTTGCTGTATCTCTGCCCACGCCATCCCATATAAAATAAGTAACAACTGCATTGCGAGAAAAAACCCTGCACGTGTTTGCCGTGCGAGGACGAACTGGCCCCGAGCTGTGCGCTGGCGCTGCCTCGCCACCCTCCTGCCTCGGTTTCTGGCCGAGTATCGCGAACCGCTGTCGCGATGGAGCCGCAGCGATGGATGGCAGCGACGGATGATCCCAGCCGGGAACCATTTCCGCCGCCGCCCGCGGGTGCCCGCGGGGCTCCGGCAGAGCCGCGGGGCCCCGTCCCGCGCCCCTGGGGCCGCGCGGGGCAGCCGGAGCCACTCCTCCGAGCCGTGACATCAGCCCGGCAGGAGGTCACCCTCGCGCCGCAGGTAGCGCTGGCCGCACTTCCGCGGCCGCCGGGCGGTAGCGGCGCGGAGCCGGCCCCGGGGACGCCGCGGCCACCGCCGTGCCCGGCATGCAGGCGGAGC